>JARQOC010000005.1:412208942-412780969 GCA_033576535.1 Allobates femoralis | reverse complement strand
CCAGCCAGGTACAGCAGGCAGGTACGGGCTGGCCCCAACCCCCAGCTGCCTAGTTGTGCCCGGCTGGGAATCAAAAAAATAGGGAAGTCCTTTTTTAAAAATTATTGCATGAATTTCATGCAGCCCTGCAAAGGGAAACACTATGGGAGACCCACTTCCTACTAATGGGAACATTATTTTATGAAGCCCTCTTACACATCTCTTTCAAGGGGCATTGGAGTGCCTCTCAACTTTTGGCAGCCTTGGATAGGGCAACACTATGGGAGACCCAATTCTTACTAATGAGAACATTAGTTTATGAGGCCCCCTATATGTCTTTTGCAAGGGGCATTGGAGTGCCTCCCAATTTTTGGCAGCCAGGGCACTCACTGCATACGCAATAACAATAGAGGAAACCAACTGTTTAATAATGGGAACAACGAAGCATAGCCGGCTGATGGCTCTCTAAGAATAGTATAGGCCGCCTAAATATATGTTTTTTTAATCACATTAAAGATAAATGGTGCAGGGTCCCCCATAAATTTCAAATCTAGCAAAGGCTAAGTAGACAGCTGGAGCTGATTTCAGAAGCCTAGGAAGGGGGTAATACCCATGGAGCTTAGCCTGGAGCTTCCCAGGCTATTAATATCATCCCCAGATGAATATTTAGCCTTTACTGGCTATTAAAGTGGGGGAACCCCCCCAAAAAATGGTGTGGAGTCCCCCCTATTTTAACAGCTAGCAAAGGTTAAGCAAACATCTGGAGGCTAGCATTGATAGCCTGGGAAGGGACCAAGAATATTGGCCCCCTCCGAGGCTAAAAATAAGGGCCCTCAGCTGTCCCAGAAATGGCGCATCCATGGGACACGCCAAATCTAGCACTTAGCCTCTCTCTGCCACACTGCCTTGTAAGGGTGGCAGCGGGCTTATGGAGTTTAGGTTGATGTCACCTTATAATGCTAGGTGATATCAAGCCCAGGTTAGTAATGGAGAGGCATCTATAAGACGCCCCTATTACTAACCCCATAGTCAAAAACTGAAATAAAACACAGACACCCAGTATAAAGTATTTTATTTGAAATAAAGACAGTATTCCTTTATTTTTCTTAATTAAACTGTACTTACGATCACACCCATTCCACATGAACCCAGTGTCTGTAAGGCTGCTTTCACATCAGTGATTTTTTGAAATCGAGGCAGATGCGGTGAAAAAACTGCATCTGCCGCGATTACCGCATAACCACTGAACTTGCGGCACAGTAGCGGCAAGCCCCATGCCATGTCTATGGGGCTTGCGGTAAGTGAGCGACAGGTGCGGCAAGTGCGTTTTCGGCACTTGCGGCAGGTGCGGCCGCGAAAAAAACTGCGGTCAGCCGCGTTTTATTTGCGGCCGCACCTGCGGCAAGTGCCGATACCGCACTTGCCGCAAATGCCGCAAGCCCACATAGACATTCTATGGGGCTTGCCGCAACTGTGCCGCAAGTGCAGCGGTTATGCGGTAATCGCGGCAGATGCGTTTTTTACACCGCCTCTGCCGCGATTTAAAAAAAACGCTGATGTGAAAGTACCCTAAGAGAACTAAAATAATAAAGCAACCTCATCCTCAGCTTTCCGTTGGCAGGAGCCTCCATGTGTGCCATGGTGGCACCGGCTCTGCTACATCTGATGACAGGATGGAGAGTTGCTGGAGACGACCATTCAGTCGGCCATTCAGCAGAATCACTAAAGAGCGCATGCCTGAAGCACTGGCTTCAGGTGGAATAGGCAAGATGGTAAGTATGGTTTAATTAAGAACATTAAAGGAATACTGGCTTCATCTCAAATAAAATACTTTATATTGGGTGTCTGTGTCTTATTTCACTTTTTGACTATGGGGTTAGTAATGGGGACGTCTTATAGGCGCCTCTCCATTATTAACCTGGACTTGGTGTCACCTGGCATTATGAGGTGACAAAAACCCCAACCCCATAACCCAGCTGCCACAGCTAAAGGGCAGTGTGGCAGAGCAAGGCTAAGTGCCAGATTTGGCGCATTCCCATTGATGCGCCATTTCTGGGATGTCTGAGGGCTCTTGTTTTTAGCCTCAGAGAGGGCCAATATTCTTGGTCCCTTCCCAGGATATTAATACTAGCCCCCTGGCGCCTGCTTAGCCTCTGCTAGCTGTTAAAATAGGGGGGACCCTATGCCATTTTATTTCAGGGGGTCTCCCATTTAATAGCCAGCAAATGCTACATATTCATTTGGGGGCTGATATTAATAGGCTGGGAAGTTCCATGGTTATTAACCCCCTCCCAGGCTTCTAACATCGGCCCCAGCTGTCTGCTTAGCCTTTGCTAGACTTGAAATTTACAGGACCCCACGCCATTTTTTTTTTATCTATAATGTAAAAAAAAAATACACCACCATTGTCTCGCAAGTAAGTATGAGCCCTTAGGCTAGCTTCACACGATGGTTTTTGGGATCAGGTTTTGTCCGGTTTGAACTGGACAGAACCTGATCCAGTTTTGCCTCCCATGTATCCCTATGGTGACGGATTGGTCATATTTGGCCTGATCTGATTTTTCCTGTTTTTCACAATGCACAAAATCGGATCCTGCAGTGGTTTTAGGCTCCAGTGAAAAAATCGGACAGAATCAGACAGCCTCAGATCCGGGGCGATCCAGCGCCCATAGACTCCGATGTTAGAGGCGCCGGACCGTGAAAAAATCGGATCGTTTCCCGGATCTAATTTATTTGCACAGAGCATGCTCGGAAATCTTGACGTGCAACTTCAACACCATGGACAACAGCAGCAAATGAATCCTGCTAAAAACAGTAAAAGTTGCATAATACTCAGACAGCATTGTTCACAGCAGTGACATGGGAGTCAGAAATTGTTACAGGGGTCTTTCCCATGCTGTTCCCATGTCATTTGAGCACTGTTCTTATATATTTGTGACATTTTTATGACATTTTTATGCTTTCTGCTGACCGCCAGGGGTCGGCAAAATGCTCGAGTTTCCTCATAGGTTATCATTGGGTTGGATGCTCAGGTCGAGTACCCAAGCATTTCAATATGCTCGACCCGAGCATTGATCACCCCAGCATTATACTGCTTGTCCATCACTATTTGACCATAATGACCATCATTATGTTTGGAGGAAAAAGTGAGAAGCTTGGAAGTCTAAGTACACCATCCCAACTGTGAAACACAAGCTTGGCAGCATCATGTTGTGCAATTGTTTTGCTGCAGAATGGATATGGTATACTTCACAAAATATATTGCATCATGAAGAGAAAAGATTATATGGCAATACTGAAGCAACATCTCAAGACATCAGCCAAGAAGTTAAAGCTGTGGCCGAAATAAGTCTTCCTAATGGACAATGACCCAAAGTATACTGTCAAACTGGTTACAAAGTGGCTTAAGGATAACAAATTCAATGTTTTGGACTGGACATCACAAAGCTATGATTTAAACCTCATTGAAAATTTATGAGCAAAGCTGAAAAGGAAAGTGCGAGCAAGGCGACTTACAAACATGGCTCAGTTACAAAAGTTCTGTCAGGAGGAATAGGCCAAAACTCATACCATTAGATTATCAGTCAATTGACTAGTTATACTAGGAGGTACCAATTATTATATTTTTCGAACTAGGGAATACCAACTTATTAATGTTAAAAAATCTCTTTATTAGTATCAAAGATTAAAACGTGATAAACAAACCAAGGGGGAATTAGACAAACATTTACACATTTATATACATTCCTGGGGTTCAGCATATATAGTTACTCTAGCAATAACATAGAAGGTCATAAACATTTACCCAACGGGATTACAAATCAGTCGTCCTTAGGGTATACCTTTGTAAGTATGGATGTTTGTACTCTAGTGTCTCGTGCCCATAACAGGGAAGAGACAATTTATAAGAGGGAAATAAAACAAGTTCCAAACCCCTATATGGATTTCGAACAGGGTTCTGAAACATCAATTACTGAAGACCTTCCATTAGATTACTGAGCTCCCAGTATACATATAGATTAAACCTCCCACGCTTGACGCGTTTCGCCTTCTCAGATATCAGAAGGCTCATCAGAAGACTTTGGGATTACAAAATTAATGTTCCGTCTAAAAGCAAAGGATTGGCAAAACATTAGTTTACAAACAAAACAATCTTGAAGATAACTGCACAAGTCTAGATGGTACATAGTCAAATACAGAAATATATACATATATATATGTGCAAGGCCACCTAGATATATTACATACAAAAAGTATACAAGAAATGTATAATTGATCTAGTTGGACATATATGCATGTTCCCAATAGTATGTGACTAATTTTTGATGGTAAAAGAATGAAAAAACATACCTTATAACCGTACATGCCAAATAAACAAGTTCTTCGATAGGGCAAGAATACCCAAAAAGGTCAATAAGCAATAGATAGAAAGACCACGTAATTTTTCTGATAGAATCAAATAAACAGAAAAATATATATTTTACCACAAGAAGATGGTGCATATCGTATATATAAACTAGATGGAGGACTACAGTACACATGGCGGCGTGCTTACCTAAGGTATCTGTTGTATGGTCATAGATAGGGCATCCAAAGAATAGGACATACTAGGGCATGGATGAACTGTGTGGGGACAGAGGTATATCAAGATCAAGGAATAGGCATTTGGCAAATAATAGATAGAGGTATCAAGAAAATCACTTTTGGTAAAGGTATCATGTTAAACCAAAAGACAACGTCACATCATCCGGTACAATAAAAATCAGAGGACATAAACCGGGATGGATCCTCAAAGCTATCAAATGGTAAAACATCAAGTATGAGAAACCAGGAAAAGCATTTTAAATAAAGCTATTAGAGAACTGGAGTCTAGATGTCAATTTTCATATGTCACCGGGTAAATCTATCTATTCCATGCCTTAAAAAAGGAAGGAAGAGACTCTAAGATCAAAAATGGGGTCATAATAAGAGTCCCTCCAGTTGACCTTTAGGTATATCTAGCAGTGCCCAGTATGCCCATATATACAAAAGAGTGTTCATTGATTATTAATCAAAGTGACAATACATGTCATTGTAGATCTAACACTGCCCAGTATGCTCATGTATACAAAGAATGTTCATTAACTATACATGTAGATGTAGGTCTAACAGTGCCCAGTATGCCCATGTGTGCAAAGGGTTTTCATTAGTTATCAGTACAAGTAACAATACTTATAACTGTGCCTTAAGAGAGGAAATACCTCATCTTAGTATAGCACATAAGTTTAATTCATCCTATATACCAAAGAAGTGGTCAAAAAATAATAAAGGAAATAGCCCATAGTTAGGATCAGAATGGAAGAGGTTGTCAGCATCTATAACTCACCCACTATGTAGTCATCCTGTGTCTCTGAATGCCTAGAGGGGAATGAATGTATTTCTCTTTTATAGGGCATGGATTAGCTACTCATTGGTGATTAGTGGTAACAGGTGATGCAGGATCGCAATCACCTGTTCCTACTTCTGTCATTCTAAGGAGGCGTCCACCATGGGTGTTTATTTGAGCTCCATGGTTACAAAGAACACGGAGCTCTGTGAACTCCTTAGAGCGCATGCGCAGGCGCGTCGGGTGACGGCCGTGCGTCACAACGTGATGACGCGAGGCGTCTGCGTTCCACGACCGCTCGCGTGGAACGCAAGCCTTCAGAGTGCGCATGCGCGGACCGCGGACCCGGAAATGGGATTACACCGATGTATACAGTGCTTGCGGTAGTGTCAGGACGGGTCACAGCAGTCATTTAAAGGAGATATATATATATATATGGGATAGCTAAAGGAGAACGGGGGGATTATAAACACTAATAGGACTGATGGTATCATAAAGATAAACTAGGAAAAATGGAGAAAGGGGCTATACTGTTGTCTTTTAAGATGGTGCACCATCTAAAGTGTGGAAAAAGTAAGGGCTTCCTAATTTAGCATGTATGTAAGAATAATGTGGAGATGTACAGCCTAAATTAAGGTTTTGAACAAGAGAGCATGCATATTAGCCATCAAGATTTACAAGTTGCAAACAAAGTTAAAAGAAGAAATACATAAAAGCCTATTTAGCTAAAAAAATCTAGATAACAGGAACTATATATATTTAATTGTTCCAATTTATGATGTAAAGCCCTTCTCGGGTAAATAATATCTTTAAGGGCCGGTATTTAGATCCATCAAGGCACCACTATTTCACCATATCCTAACCAAAGCTGGAAAAAAGGCAAGTGTTGACTAGAGGAAACAAGTATAACTCTGTTGTTCATTAAGGCCATTTGGTTGGACACTATTGAAGTTGTGGATCCACCTTGCTTCTTTTTGAAGAAGGGTTCTGTCAAAGTCTCCCTTTCTAGATGAAGGTTTTGGTACTTCCAAAACTCTCACTTTTAGAGATTTGGAGTCCCTTGGTGAAATTCTCGGACATGTCGAGCAATCGGGGTGTCTCTATCATGTCTCACATCACCAAGGTGTTCCCCAAATCTTTTACGCAGCTCTCTCTTAGTTTTGCCAATGTAGTCTTTAGGGCATGTGCAGGTAATCACGTAAACCAGACCCTGTGTACTACAATTGGCAAAATCGCGTAAGGTGTAAACCATACCAGTTTTGGAACAGGTTACAGTTTTTGAAGGTTGTACCCATGGGCAAAACTTGCAGTGTCCACATCTGTAAGTCCCTACCGTTTTCAAATTTTGCAGCCAATTATTCTGCAATTTAGGTTTTTGGTAGTGACTGCGGACCAACCTATCACCAATTGATTGTCCACATCTGTAGGTAACACTTGCGTATGGCATGATGTAATCTTTTAGATCAGGGTCCGCAAGTAAAATACGCCAATGTTTCCTCATGATAGCCATTATTTCCTCATTATGGGCATCAAAAGTGCCGATTAGTCTGGTGATAGATGAAATCTCCTCCTTTTTTATAGGAACAAGTAGTGTATCCCTCTTGCATTGTTGTGCATTCTTATAGGCTGCGCTCAACGATGAGCGAGGGTAACCTCTGTCTAGGAATCTGTTCATTAAAAGGTCTGCCTGTCTATGGAACTCATCATGGGTAGAACAATTCCGTCGTATGCGGATATATTGTCCTTTAGGAATACCTCTTTTTTGTGGTTCCGGATGGTAACTTCCCCAATGCAGCAAGTTATTAGTTGCAGTTGGCTTTCTATAAATAGTGGAAATCACTCCACCTTTGTCATCCTTGGTAAGCAGGATGTCCAAAAAGGGCAACCTATTGTAGCCAAATTTATAGGTGAAAAAGAGTCCCAAGTTGTTATTGTTGAGTTCCTGCACAAAGACAACAAAAGTCTCCTTATCCCCTGACCATAAGAGAAGGATATCATCCACGTAGCGACCCCAAAATGTGATGTATTGGGTCCATTCTCGCATGGCGTCGCTAAAAACGTGAACGTCTTCCCACCAGCCCAGGAGCAAATTGGCATATGAGGGCGCAGCTGAGCTCCCCATAGCTGTGCCCCTGAGCTGGTGGTAAAACTGGCCAGAGAAAGTAAAGTAGTTATGTGTCAGCAGGAACTTTAAAAGACCTATAACGAACAAGTTGTGTTGGATGAATTGTCTGCCTCTAGCTTTAAGGAAATATTCTACAGCCTCCAACCCTAGATCATGTCGGATCGAACTGTATAATGACTCGACGTCAATGGATGCAAAATAGGTTGTTTCATCCATCGTAATACCATCGAGTTTGACCAGGAGGTCACTTGTGTCCCTTACATATGATGGTAGAGCAAGGACAAATGGTCTTAGGATCTTATCCAAATAGACCCCCACATTCTGTGTGACAGAGTTGATCCCAGAGACTATTGGTCTTCCCTTTAAAGGTACTAGTCCCTTATGTATCTTGGGGAGTGCGTAGAACGTGGGTATCACTGGAGCAACTGGGGTCATAAATTTCATTTCGTTTTCTGAAATCAATTGAGCCTCTAGACCCTTAACTAGGATTTCATAGAGTTAATTTGAGAAAGTAATGGTTGGATCTTTTATCAGTTTGCCATAAAACGTTTCATCCCCTAGAATGTTCAGACACATAGTTGTATAGTTGCTGTGATCCATTATAACCACATTACCTCCTTTATCTGAGGCCTTAATAATTAGATCGTCGTTTTTAGACAAATCATCCAAATGTTTTTGTTCCATTCGGGTGAGGTTAAACTTGTTTTTAGAAGTGAAGGAGGGTATTCTGGAAAGTTCGTCACTCACTATCTTGAAAAAAATGTCAATTGAATCAGTTCTATCAGTTGGAGGCATCCTTTTACTAGATCTCTTTAAAGTAGTGAAAGGCCCGGTACCAAGGGTACCAAGGTTTTCAGACTCCAATTCATTTAGCTCCTGCAATGATATACGTTCTTCCTCGCTAATTCCTGATAGAGCAAGATCTTCCTTTTTTGTGTTATGGAAAAATCTTTTCCACTTTAATTTCCTACAAAATAAGGATAGATCTTTAGTCCAATTAAATACATCAAATGTTTGTGTTGGAACAAAGTTGAGGCCTTTTCTCAATACCTCCAACTGTTCCTTCGATAGTGTATATGACGATAAATTGATCACCTGATTATTCACGTCGTGGGAGGGAGTGGGGTTTCCCCTACCCTCTGTGATCTTAGGCCATAGGGGACCCCTCTCTGTTCTAAAAAAGAGGCACATATTGATGTGGATGGAAAGGGTGGTACTGATGAGGAGGAAACAGAGGTAGGTGCCGGTGTGGAGGGAAGTGTCACCGGCGGTATAGGGACCCTTAGATCGTCCCAAGTGTTACCTACAGACGTGGACAATCAATTGGTGATAGGTTGGTCCGCAGTCACTACCAAAAACCTAAATTGCAGAATAATTGGCTGCAAAATTTGAAAACGGTAGGGACTTACAGATGTGGACACTGCAAGTTTTGCCCATGGGTACAACCTTCAAAAACTGTAACCTGTTCCAAAACTGGTATGGTTTACACCTTACGCGATTTTGCCAATTGTAGTACACAGGGTCTGGTTTACGTGATTACCTGCACATGCCCTAAAGACTACATTGGCAAAACTAAGAGAGAGCTGCGTAAAAGATTTGGGGAACACCTTGGTGATGTGAGACATGATAGAGACACCCCGATTGCTCGACATGTCCGAGAATTTCACCAAGGGGACTCCAAATCTCTAAAAGTGAGAGTTTTGGAAGTACCAAAACCTTCACCTAGAAAGGGAGACTTTGACAGAACCCTTCTTCAAAAAGAAGCAAGGTGGATCCACAACTTCAATAGTGTCCAACCAAATGGCCTTAATGAACAACAGAGTTATACTTGTTTCCTCTAGTCAACACTTGCCTTTTTTCCAGCTTTGGTTAGGATATGGTGAAATAGTGGTGCCTTGATGGATCTAAATACCGGCCCTTAAAGATATTATTTACCCGAGAAGGGCTTTACATCATAAATTGGAACAATTAAATATATATAGTTCCTGTTATCTAGATTTTTTTAGCTAAATAGGCTTTTATGTATTTCTTCTTTTAACTTTGTTTGCAACTTGTAAATCTTGATGGCTAATATGCATGCTCTCTTGTTCAAAACCTTAATTTAGGCTGTACATCTCCACATTATTCTTACATACATGCTAAATTAGGAAGCCCTTACTTTTTCCACACTTTAGATGGTGCACCATCTTAAAAGACAACAGTATAGCCCCTTTCTCCATTTTTCCTAGTTTATCTTTATGATACCATCAGTCCTATTAGTGTTTATAATCCCCCCGTTCTCCTTTAGCTATCCCATATATATATATCTCCTTTAAATGACTGCTGTGACCCGTCCTGACACTACCGCAAGCACTGTATACATCGGTGTAATCCCATTTCCGGGTTCGTGGTCCGCACATGCGCACTCTGAAGGCTTGCGTTCCACGCGAGCGGTCGTGGAACGCAGACGCCTCGCGTCATCACGTTGTGACGCACGGCCGTCACCCGACGCGCCTGCGCATGCGCTCTAAGGAGTTCACAGAGCTCCGTGTTCTTTGTAACCATGGAGCTCAAATAAACACCCATGGTGGACGCCTCCTTAGAATGACAGAAGTAGGAACAGGTGATTGCGATCCTGCATCACCTGTTACCACTAATCACCAATGAGTAGCTAATCCATGCCCTATAAAAGAGAAATACATTCATTCCCCTCTAGGCATTCAGAGACACAGGATGACTACATAGTGGGTGAGTTATAGATGCTGACAACCTCTTCCATTCTGATCCTAACTATGGGCTATTTCCTTTATTATTTTTTGACCACTTCTTTGGTATATAGGATGAATTAAACTTATGTGCTATACTAAGATGAGGTATTTCCTCTCTTAAGGCACAGTTATAAGTATTGTTACTTGTACTGATAACTAATGAACACCCTTTGCACACATGGGCATATTGGGCACTGTTAGACCTACATCTACATGTATAGTTAATGAACATTCTTTGTATACATGAGCATACTGGGCACTGTTAGATCTACAATGACATGTATTGTCACTTTGATTAATAATCAATGAACACTCTTTTGTATATATGGGCATACTGGGCACTGCTAGATATACCTAAAGGTCAACTGGAGGGACTCTTATTATGACCCCATTTTTGATCTTAGAGTCTCTTCCTTCCTTTTTTAAGGCATGGAATAGATAGATTTACCCGGTGACATATGAAAATTGACATCTAGACTCCAGTTCTCTAATAGCTTTATTTAAAATGCTTTTCCTGGTTTCTCATACTTGATGTTTTACCATTTGATAGCTTTGAGGATCCATCCCGGTTTATGTCCTCTGATTTTTATTGTACCGGATGATGTGACGTTGTCTTTTGGTTTAACATGATACCTTTACCAAAAGTGATTTTCTTGATACCTCTATCTATTATTTGCCAAATGCCTATTCCTTGATCTTGATATACCTCTGTCCCCACACAGTTCATCCATGCCCTAGTATGTCCTATTCTTTGGATGCCCTATCTATGACCATACAACAGATACCTTAGGTAAGCACGCCGCCATGTGTACTGTAGTCCTCCATCTAGTTTATATATACGATATGCACCATCTTCTTGTGGTAAAATATATATTTTTCTGTTTATTTGATTCTATCAGAAAAATTACGTGGTCTTTCTATCTATTGCTTATTGACCTTTTTGGGTATTCTTGCCCTATCGAAGAACTTGTTTATTTGGCATGTAAGGTATGTTTTTTCATTCTTTTACCATCAAAAATTAGTCACATACTATTGGGAACATGCATATATGTCCAACTAGATCAATTATACATTTCTTGTATACTTTTTGTATGTAATATATCTAGGTGGCCTTGCACATATATATATGTATATATTTCTGTATTTGACTATGTACCATCTAGACTTGTGCAGTTATCTTCAAGATTGTTTTGTTTGCATGCATGCGCATGCGCAGTGCGGGTCTTGAAGCCAACAGCGGCGCGGGTGTAAATACGTCACCCGTATCGCGTCACCAAGCCCCACTACAGGCCGGCCGAGACACAGGAGAGCGGCGGAGAGGCGCGCATTTTAATCAGATTCCAAGATCACGCCTATGGAGGCGTGATATCATGCAGTGGGAGAGCCTGGATGAGTGACTATGAATAGCATAGTCACTCATTATCATCCATAATGAGGTACTATAATAACGTTTTTCTCCTATTTCACTTGGTGCTTTTAGGAGGTAAAAGGAGTGTAGGGAAAGTGTTACTATGCTGTAGGGACAGCTTTTAATAGGTTTTGAGGTGTTTTGGGGGTGACAGGATTCCTTTAAAGGCAATGGTATCAAATGCTAATGAAATGTATGGAAACTTGTGATTTCGCAGAAAGTAATAAAAATACCTTAAAACATTCTCTCTCTCATTATTCTGGCACTGGGCAAATATAAATTATTATGGTAATCCAAATAGACCTAAAATGGGAAATATTTATTAATATTTCATGTCAGATAGTAAGAAAAACATGCATGTGTGTCTTATCTATAGTTTATCTACATAGGGTAACTTCCATTAATTTGTAACTTCACCTGAGGAATCGGGACAGGGCGTCCATGAAATGCGTAGTGTATGATAAAATCCTTTTATAATTTTTATTCCTTTTCACCAGTTTAGCAGAACCCTATTACTACAAATCTTTTTTTTTTTTACCCAAAACTGGATGTTAAGCAAGATGCACTTTCTCCATTCACATCTTGATTTCTTCAGATTGAATTTGGGAGCTGTTAGTGAAGAACGTTGCGAATGATTTCACCAACATATTTGTGCGATGAAGAAACTTTATCAAGGGAGCTTGATGGGGGACTATGTGTGGGGCTTGGTTTGTGATGTTTCTTGTCAATATAACAGAAAACAATGCACAATCATTCATTTTTGACACTTTCCACTGCTTTTTAGTCTGATATAAAAGTATATTAATTATGTTAAATTGTCCTGTGGACCGGGATGTACTATTTCACATGGTTATTTAATTTGTAAAAAACAGTCTGTCTTTCAGTAGCGCTCTTGATCATATTTCATCATTCTATTGGAACAGTTGATGTTAATTAAAAAAATAATTGCAGATTCTTTCTTTTCATGTTACATTTCATTGCATTTTGCAAAAAAAAATTTAGATAACTAAAAATTTGATTAAATTCTGTTGTGCTGCAGTAGACCAGTTAGTAAAATTTGAAGTAGTGTCTCTCAGTCTAGCAGAGTCAGGAAGTCAATGCTTTATGGGAACTGCAAAGTAATCGCTTACATGAATGGAATTGTCATTAAAATTGTTGTTCAGTACTTTTATACTGATGGTCTATCCTTAGGGTAGGCTATTAATAATACCAGTTCAGTGGAGGTGCAACACCTGGCCCCCCTGCCAAATGAGGTAACATGGACTGTCTGATACTTTTATATTGTTGGTCTTTCCTTGGATAGATTATCATTATCAGATTGATTAGCTGTTCAAGTTGACAGCAAGGGTTGGATATGATAGTTGCAGAGCTGCACAATTCTTTCAGTTATGTGGTCAGCAGCTGGGTACTTCTCATCTACCACTATTAAATGAGCTGTGCTTTTCCACTCCGCAACCGAGCACATCCAGCCACCATCGGCACCAGGAATAGCTAATTGATCTGATAGGAAGGTCATTAACATAAATGTACCAGACAACCCCTTTAACCTTAAGCCCCCATCACATATAACAAGATCGTTAGTGAGATCATTGTAACATCACAGGTTTTGTGACGTAACAGTGATCTTGCTAACGATCTCACTACGTGTGACACTTAGCAGCGATCAGAACCTTGCTGTGAGATCGCTGATCGTTCCAAAGTGCTCTGGGTCATTTTTTGGTCATTGCGTTCCCGCTGGGAACACTGCATCGCTATGTTTGAAAGGGACCACGACCAATGATCTCAATACTACGCCCAAGAGTGACAATTCGCAACGACCTCTCTATCATTCCGGATCATTGCTGAAGTCGCTGGTGAGATCTGACTGTTTGACATCTCACCAGTGATCCCAAAGTGACGTACCAGTGATCCCTACCAGGTTGTATCGTTGTTGGGATCGCTGGTGTGCCGCTATGTGTAATGGGACCTTTACTCACTGTGCAAGGTATGGCAGTTGATAAGGTTTTTTGTTACTTTTCCTGGGTAAGCATTTTAATTCAGCAATTTAGTTATATTTCACATTTTTGTGTCATTATTCATAATTTTTCAGGAGCAAATGACCAATATTACATGTTGTCTATATCTCTAAATTTGCAAAAACTCTCAGATATGCTTGACTTATGATAACAATCATGATTTAAATATTCAAATAGTGCTTGATTTCTTTGGTGTAAACTAGTATATATTGTATTTTGTCAAACTTATATTTTATCTTAAATTTCCATCCAACATTCTATACCACTTTAGTCCTCTGATCTCTATATCTAGCTTCTATATACTATTTTCATGCTCAACTACTTGAGGTTACACATTCTTTTGGACCAATTTAGTTAAGTTGTATTTTCAATGTGCAAGAATAGACTATGTGAGTTTTTTAAGATGTTAAGAGAGTAGAGTCAGATTATGTTCTAAAGATGAGAGTTTTCCATTCTACAGTGATTGCTTTAGCAGTCTTTGGGTCTTGGAGAATTTGGAGCAAATTTGTTTATCATTTTGTTTGCATGTCTGAAAATAACTACATTCCACTTAGGATACAAACTACATTTCCATAAACGCAAAAAATCTGGTGTTTTTATATGATAGACTAAAAGACTATATTTAATTTATTTTGCAACAGTGGCACAAAAGGACAGCTGCTATTCCACACAAAAATGTCAATAAAACCATTAATCCAGCCAGGAAGTATCTAAGAAAATAAGCAAAACATTTTTTCTAAATCTCATAAAAGTAAAAAGCTGCGTTGATGTATTTATTATACCAATATATGGGAAATGAAAGTATGTGTAATTTAAATATATTACTTATTTACCTAACATTATTCAGCTATTGATGGGAAATCTAAATTAGCTTTCATTTCCTCCCACGCGCTAACCGGTTTCACTAATTCCTTTCCTATTCACTAAGATCAGCAGGTGTTCAGCTGTCACTATTTAATTTTACTGATTATATATTGATTAAAGATATCAAGCTTTGATTAGTTTTTATTGTTTTTTAAACCAAGTTAGAGTGTTTAAATCTATACTGTAAACACTTTAAAGGAGTATTCCCTTTCACAAGCTAAAAATCTAATATATGTGGGTAGATGTTTAGATATTTTGCTCTTCCCTCTTCCCTGTTACAGATGCCTGCCATGGTCACTTCCATCCTCCTTTGGTTGTCAGACTTCCTTTCCACTATGGGGGCAGGGCTATTATGCGATCAGGTTGGGCGTCTATACACGGTGGTGCCTCATATGTGGAAATGGTGGATTGTGTGTGGATGTGGGAGGCTGCGCCTCCCACTTGTTTTACATCCCACGAGACATGGGATACTGGGTATCCTGGTTGCCATGCAAAGAAGAATACGGTCTTGCCTGATGCTAGTCAATGGTTAGAGTATATGCACCCAGCTGTACAAGCGACCAATGAGTGGGTTGGATGGGTTGGATGCATCACCTCAGTTTAATCCGTAGCAATTGGATGATTATTTAAACTCTGCTCCTAACCCTGTTCAATGCTGTGTATTCAGTTTCCTTGCACAGTGGTGTAGTAAATGTTTCCTGGTGAGTTTATGGTTGTTTCTCAGTTTTTTCTAGTTCTTCATCCTTGGATACATTTCCTGGTTTTTCTTTTGTTATTCTATTTGATCCTGCTTTATGTTTTACTGTTACTGCTACTGTTGTTACTGTTACTGCTACTGTTGTTACTGTTACTGGACTCTTACATTGTCCACATCACTAGATGCCAGCTATCCTGTGATAGCAATCTTATAAAGGCTCTTTCACAGTCCCCTTTTCTTTTCAAGAGCAGGTGAAGAATATTCAGCAAAAAGGAAGATCCGGCACCACAGGTTTCTCCATGCATTTAAATTTTTATTTTTTTCTTCATAAGCTTACATATGAATATGGGTATGCAGACCCTCCGCCTGACGTGTTTCGAATGTCACTGTGCTCTTATTCTGGGTCTGCGTACCCATCTTTATATGTGAGCTTATGAAGAAAAAAATATAAATTTAAATGCATGGAGAAACCTGTGGTGCCGGATCTTCCTTTTTGCTGATTTCGTTCAGGTGGTGCCAGCTGCCGGGTCCAGGCACACATCCTAGGAGCAACACGCTGGATTGAAGCATTGTTCCCTTCCCTGTTCCTTTACTTATGGTGAAGAATATTCCTGCCCTTATGGACTTGCCTAGAAATGATGGCTTGCACCAAGTGCCTCTATGACTGTGCTATTTCTGGTCCAATGTGGTCTTAACAGGGTTGATCTCCGCCTGCACATAACATAATAAACATTCTTTTAAAAAAACTAAAAAATGGACACAGTCAAACAGCTTAGGCCGGTTTCACACTTGCGCTCCCCGCCGCTCTGCTGCGTATTGCGGTGGGGAATAGCAAGCTGAGCGCAGACATCGCGCCTCCCTATGTTTATCATGTGTGGTGCTGTGTAGTGCCATGGTGGAGTAGTGTGGGTGGCGGGGCCCGGGGAGCATGCGGGCACCGGCGTGGGAGTGCCGGGGTTTGGCGTCTTGCGTGATTTTGTGCCGGACGGTTTGGCACTGCAGGCCGTGTTGCACTGTATGCTGCGGGGCGGCATGGGATTTCGGGCTCCGGTGTTTTTCTGCTGGTTTTTGCGTGCGCTTTGGGTCCCGTTGCCCGTGTCGCTCTGTGGTGGCATTGGTGTAGCAGTGCGCCACGGTGGCGCTGGGTTGGTGTTGCCCGGGGTCCTGCTCTGTGGCAGGTCTGGGATGGCAGCTCCGGCAACATTACTCTGGCCCTAGCTTAAATAATATACCGTGGAATATTGTTACATTATCTTTAAAAGTAAATTCCCCTTATAAGAGAAAGGATAACAGCAGATAACAATAGCCAACCACTAGGCCAGGCTCCGTATATGAAAAGTCCAGGTGCGATATCTTTGAAAGTTTCCTTTGATAGAAAATCGGGTCAGAAGTGCAGTTAATAGAAAGACGAGGAGATTTAGGATATTAATACTGTCCCCTGGAGATGGGTGAAAAGAATGATGGGAGAGATGAGATTCACTCAGGAGATGTAACAAATGCGAATAACTAATGCAGAGTGGGTCCAAATAGGAATAGATGGTGATGAAGGGACATAGCTAGACAGTATGCCACGAGGGTTAATATGGAAAATAATGAGTTATAGAGGTTAGACTTAGGCGGCCGTCACACTGCTCAATATTGTGAGCGATATTGTAAGCGATCACGTGCACGCGCGATCGCTTACAATATCGCTCACATCGCTGGTGAGATGTCACACAGACAGACTCACCAGCGATGTGGACCTGCGAGATCGCTGGTAACTATGGTACACATCGGGTTACTAGGCGCCGCGCGGCGCTTAGTAACCCGACGTTTACCATAGATACCATCTCCCAGCATAGGCTCTGCCGCTGGGAGATCGTTCATCGTGGTGTCACACACCACGATGAAGCAGATTGTTAAATCGTTCCTCGCTAGATATGAGCTCCGGCTCCCACATCTGCGATGTCACGATCAAGCGATTTTACATTGTAAAATCGCTTGATCGCACGTAGCGATGCACAAACGATATCGCTTAAGCGATCAAAAACAGATCGCTTAAACGATATCGTTCAAGATATTGCACCGTGTGACGGTCGCCTAATAAGAATAACTGTCAACAATGATGCATATAGTTGTATTACTATTCGTATAATTAATATATGTCTTTTTCATTGCAGAAAGATCGGTTCCCCTAGTTCATTTTCCATATGGTAACTTAGAAGCAGATTTTGAGATGAAGCACACTGTTCCATAAGTGTAGTTTCTCACTGTGGGTTTATAGTTGGATTTTTATATGAACAAGAGAATTTTCAATGTTCAAGTAAGGGCCCTTTCACATCAGCGTTTTTTTCAAATCGCGGCAGATGCGGTGAAAAAAACGCATCTGCCGCGATTACCACATACCGGCTGCACTTGCGGCACGGTTGCGGCGCGGTTGTGGTAAACACCATACAAGGTATAGGCGGACTTGCGGCAGGTGCGGCAAGTGCGGTTTTGCACTTGCGGCAGGTGCGGCCGCGAAAAAAACCGGTGATGTGAAAGGGCCCTAAGGGCCCTTTCACATCTGCGTTTATTTGAAATCGCGGCAGATGCGGTGAAATAAACGCATTTGCCGCGATTGCCGCATAACCGATGCACTTGCGGCGCGGCTGCGGTAATCCCCATAGAAAGTATAGGGGGACTTGCAGCGGGTGCGGTAAGTGTGGTTTTGCACTTGCGGCAGGTGCGGCCGCGAAAAAAACCGCGGTCAGCCGCGTTTTTTTTCGCAGCCGCACCTGCCGCAAGTGCAAAACCGCACTTGCCGCACCTGCCGCAAGTCCCCCTATACTTTCAATGGGAATTACCGCAACCGCGCCGCAAGTGCATCGGTTATGCGGCAATCGCGGCAGATGCGGTTTTTTCACCGCATCTGCCGCGATTTCAAATAAACGCAGATGTGAAAGGGCCCTTAGACTGGTATAAATTGTGCAGGTGATACTTGGTTTTGATGCATTTATGTATTAAGCACTTTATCAACACAACTATAAATACTCACTGTTTCTCACATGTTTAAATATTTTTATTCCTTACTTCATGGTTGAATTTAATGAAAAAAAAATAAAAAAAAATTCTGACACAAAAAATTCTCATATAACACTGTCGCAGACTAGTTTATAGTCAGTACTCACAAAGGAGATATTTTAATAATAATAACATGGATGTTGAAGCCAACTATCATCTGCCATTGTGGTTATATAAAACAAGAAATATAATTGGACATTTTTATGAACAGAATTTTTAAGAATTCTTCTGAAACATCTAAAATGAATTCCTTCTCTATATGTTATACTTTCTGGGCTTTGTTTCATTGATATCATTATTTTGTACAAGTATACCTCATATGGAATATGACTCTCTGCCGAGGGAAGGAGGGACCCTGTATGAACTGAATCAGCTGTCTTTAATTAATGATGATCTGGCAGGTTTTCCTGAAGGATTATTTAAACTTACTATTTGTGCCTTGAAGTCAGATCATGAGTAAGGGCGGCTTCGAACTGCGGTCAGGTCCGGTCCGGGGCTGTCAGGGATGAACTTGACAGCCCCGGACCGGACCTGAACACAGAACCGGAGGGCAATCCGACCCCATAGATTCCCAAGTTAGGGAGCGCCGGATTGCCCCGGATCCTCCCGGATCCTCCCAGACAGATGGAAACCAGATGCCGGATAGCTGCCATCTGGCTCCATCCAGCCTCATAGGATACTATGGGGCCAAAATCCGGTCCGGGGCTGTCCGGTTTACACCGGACAGCCCCGGACCGGACCTGACCGCAGTGTGAAGCCGCCCTAAGGCTACAATCTAGCCGAAACATGTTGCCTGAAGACATGATAAACTGACCTGTGTGTTTTTACATGCTAAGAAGCCTGTTTTTACCTGAATACGAATAAATGGAAATTTTATAAAGAACTCAAAGTGCAATTTTCCGCAACTCACTGGACAATTCTTGGAAGTGATATGTTTATCATGGGGACACACGGTGATGTGATTGGCTGCGCATTGCCGTGCGCACCCATTCACTTCCCTGTGTGATTTGTATGCATGTGGATGCTTGCCTGCAAATCACACATTCTCGTCCGAACCCTGAACGCGACATAGTCAGACCCTTGCTCACAAGGGTCCCAGCAGCACAGCAGATTTTCTATCCCATTTCTACCATGTGGTTCCCTTTCCTGATCTTTTGTAGAAGATTTAAGCAATTTACTAATTTTAAGGATAGTTGTAAACTCTATGTCCAATTATGACCGGTTTCCTCCATTGGTGAAAAAAGTTGCATGGATGTCATAAAGTCTCTCCTCAGAGGAGGCCCTAAATCATGAGTGTTCTCATTATCGGACTCATTCACTTGTTCATTAGTTAATTAATTTTTTGAGGACATGAGACAAATTTATCATGAATCAAAACTTGTAGCAATAGCTGAGTTCACCCTCAGGGCTTGCATACCAGTGTGACCTTACCATGGATGATTATTGGTTCCAATTTCGAAGATGGTTAATTGAAATGGGGTGGAATGATGCCTTTCTCTGTTAAACTTTCCTGGCTAGTTTAAATGATCAGGTTAAGGATATGCTGGTCCATCACTCTCCCCCATGGCTTAAGCCAGCATGCCAGTAGCAGACTGTCTTGACAGGAGAAGACAAGAATGGCTTCAGGAGAAATTCTCTTTGCCCTCTGCATCCCTGTAGATCTCCGGAGAACCCATGCAGATTAGTAGAGTAGGTACTCTACTAAAGTTAAAGCAACAAAGATGAGGTCAGCGGAAATGCCTTCTCTACAACTTCCCATGTCACCTGGGCCATGAGAGTGCACATGTTGAACTGAGGGAAAACAACCTCGCCCAATTGGGACAGGGGCTTGCCAGGTAGTTGATTATGTATCCCTTAAAAAATAAAAGTTACTTTTGCCAATTGTTGTTTTGTTTTCTTAAAAACATTTTGAAGCTTATGCTTTTGTGGATTGTCGGGCTGAGATACGTTTTTTGGATACCACTGTAGCCAAGAAGCTGGGCTTTCCACTTAATGTCCTTAGATTTTTCCATAAAGCTATCTTCCCTAAATAATTCTCCTCTTTACCAAAGCGCTGGGTTCTGTCTTGTAGAGTCAATGCCTCTCACCACTGGTTGTCTTCACAGGTAAGAGGTCTCCTCGTTCATTCAACTTCCCCACTGCCATGGTCTCCTATCACAATCCAATTATTTACTGGAGGTAAGTGAAGTGACTCTCTATGTGTAGGTCTTACTGTATATCCATGCAGCCTCGGGTAGTGAACTCCACATTGCAGTATTCTTGGCATCTGGTGGAGTTTCCACAGGTGTTCTCTGAGGAGACCACATGAGAGCTACCACCACATAGAAGCTATGATTTCTCCATCCAATTTACTAAGGGGGGAATTACCTATAGGTAGAATATTACATTTTTCAGAAGCTGAGTGAATATATTAAGGGAACTTTGGCCAGTGGGTTTATTTGCCCCTTTCAATCACCTGTGGGAGATGTTTTTTTTTTTTTTTGACCGAAATGGGTTTGAAAACTTGTATTGATTATCGAGAGCTTAATTGGATAACAGTGTTCAACCAGTACCATCTTCCAATAATTCCTATCTCTTTAACCAACTTATTGGGTCATGTTGGTTCACCAAGCTGCCTATAACTTGTGTTCATCAGGAGGGGGAATGCGTGGAAAATAGCCTTCAATTGCCACCAAAAGACCACAATAAGCATTGTGTCATGCCCTCTGACTTTGTACTGAGCAGTATTTCAGGCATTGATCAATTATCGTATGTTTTTTGGGCATTTGTGTCATAATTTACATTGATGGTATCCTCATCATTTCCAGTGATAGTGTGACACACATAGCTCATATTCATGCCATTCTAAAAAGATTAAAGGATTATCACTTTAATGTGCAAAAGCTGTCATTCCTGGGAGTCATTTTCTGCCCCGGGGGGTTTCATATGGACACCACAAAGGTAAGGGAAGGGGTTAGAGTAGGACTCAATCATCCAATCTCTTAAAGCTTTACAGCTTTTCATGGGTTTTGCAATCCATCACAGAAGTGTTTATCAAGAGGTTCTCCACAGAGGTACGATTTAAACCTCTCGACATGATCTTACTACTCATTTAAGGCATTTACATACTCAAGTAAGGCCATATCCTTTTTGAGGATGTGTTCTGATTCAGCCAGATGTTAACACGCCTTTTGCGATGGAGGAGGACTTGTTCAAGTAGGAGCGCTCTCTCAGAGATCCCCCACTCTAACTAATTTGAGGCCATGTGCCTTTTTCTCTCATAAACTTTCTCCTCCAGAGATGAACAATGACTTTGGAAAATGAAAACGTCTTTCCATCATTTTAGCTCTGGAGTAGTAGAGACATCTCCTTGAGAGGGCTAAACATCCATTTATTGTACTTACAGACAACAAGAACCTGTATTATTTAAAAAAAGAAATTAAATTCTAGACAGGCACATTTCTTTTCAAATTAAATTTTTCTATTTCTTACCTCCCTGGCACCAAAAATGCAAGGATGGATGCCCTCTCTCATAGTTTTTGTCCTATCCAGTCTGATGTTATTTCATCCTTCCATCCTGCCATCCTTCCATCCTACTCAAGGGGGTTATGGTCTTCCATATCAATGTAGCCTGGAAGATGGTTAAAGCACAAGGAATGGCTCTTCCTAGTACATCTCATAACAGGTTATTTGTTCCTGTGCACTTGAGGTTGGGGTTCCTCTGGGATTACCATGACTAGATCTTTTTGGGTCACCAAGGCATCAAGCATTGGTATCATCTTTTAGACATCTTTTAGGCTCTTGGTATGTCTCTTTTCTTCTGTAACCTAGGTTTCCATCCTCAGTCTTATGCCTTAAGGGAGTGAATAATTTATGCGGTCTCTGAAACACGCCACTATCTCAGGAATTTCGGAGGTGAGTCTCTGCATCATTTCAGAAGAGCAAGGGAGAGTATGAAGAGGCATGCTGATAAACATCAGCAGAATGGGCTTAAGCTGAGGGTTGGGGATGGGGTCTGGTTGTTAATTAAGAACTTTAAGATTAAGGTGCTTTCCTCTAACCCAGCTTTATTGGACATTTCCCCATTTGTTAAATCATCAATGATGTTGCCTTTAGGGTCAATCTTCCTGCTTCTATGTGTATTCTCAGTGTGTTTCAGAACGGGTGGCTGAAGAAGGATGTAACTCTGTTCATGATCCATGTCCTCCTATTGTGGTGGACAACTCCAAAGAGTATGACGTAGAAAGTATTGAGGACTCTTGAAGGATTCAGAACTCTTTCTAATATTTAAACCACTGGAAAAGAAACGGTCCAAAACAAGAGGTCTTGTGTCCCTAGAGACAGAATTCATGCTAATCAACTTATTGCTAAAATTTCAAAAGGGTACCTTTTCACGCGGCAACTTTTCTAGGAATTTCACTGGCAACTTACAGGTTGCAGTGAAATCATGGACACATTGTTCTATCTTGTTGCTGTGTACAAATGGAACAATGTCTCCATGATTTCACTGCAACCAGTAAGTTGCCAGTGAAATTCCTAGAAAAGTTGCCGCGTGTAAAGGTACCTTAAGAGATATCCTGATAAGGTTGGTGGTGAGAGTCTGGAGGTCTCTCCTAGACAGAGGGGGCACTTTTAGGAATACCTTCCGTGGTTGCAATCGTTCTCCACTGGTTGCCAGATTTGCCTCCGGTCTGTCCACTTTGGGAGTGGAGCTATCACATATTCAGGTGTACTAGACAGTGCCACATGTGTAGAAGTTGTGTGTGATGTAGGCCATTGTGCCTGTCACTTGTTTCACAGCCCATGAGATGGGATCCTATGTCTCTTGGTTGCCAGTAAAGACAAGACCTTGCCTTGCCTGGTGCTAGCCAATGGTGGGAATGAGTGCACCTTGCTACGCAGGTGAGCAAAGATTGGCTCCCTGGGTATGATTGTATTTATGAATATTGATTATGTGCTATATGCTCTATTTCACACAATAGTGCAATATTTTTTTCATTTATGATATACTTCAAACGAGCATATTAAAATGCATAATCCTAATAAGGGTAGTTTATTGTTGGCTATGTATAGCCATACTTTTCTAAAAATACAAATGGTGATCACTATATTTAATGATATAGTTCCTTCTCTCTTTTGTCCATAAGCTATTTTGTATGTCATATGAGATCCCAGAGCCCAGGTTGTAACAACAAAATTAGATACATTTCAAATTAAACAGTCTCAAAGAAAATTATGACATTAGTAGCGCAAATTCCAACCACGCCCACAAGTTCCAAAGGTTGCTACTGTGTTTTCGTTGTTTGAGTGAAAACGAGAGATACCATTCGTGATGATAGTGTGAGTTAATTCTGCCAATTAGTTCCTTTTGAGCAGGCAACATTTCCTGTGCGCTGGGTGAAAATGCATGCATTTCTACCACGACTGCGTTTGGCAGTGTTTGCAGTGCGTTTGCAATGCGCTCCCCATATAAGTCTTTGGGATGCGTTCAGCTGCATTAACACTATCGTTTGATAGCGTTAACGCAGCTGAAAAAATGCATTACATTCAAAACACAGCACAAACCTGATGTGAAAAGGCCCTAAAACACCCCTAGTGGCCTGTGGAAAATTAGCAAATTTTCTATTTTTAATACATATTGTGATGTAGAAAAAAATACCTAATATGTTGAAAAAAAATTCACAATTATTTAAACAACATGTAATTTTCTGATGACGCCTTCTCTTTGAGATAACTTGCCTCAATATGGGAGAAAGGACAGGTCAGGGCAACTACAATATAAAAAATAGTGAAATAATGAATTCCAAAATCTAAAGTTTTTTATGCACCTGTACTTGTATGATTTTACCAATAGTCACACTTGCTTAAATATATTTGTTGTATCATCATACTTTTAACTTTGTTACCAATTAGCCAATATTTA
The DNA here is from genome assembly GCA_033576535.1 of Allobates femoralis. Taxonomy (NCBI): domain Eukaryota; kingdom Metazoa; phylum Chordata; class Amphibia; order Anura; family Aromobatidae; genus Allobates; species Allobates femoralis. The sequence continues at coordinate 412,756,825 of JARQOC010000005.1, read as the reverse complement.
ATTAAAGCCATCATGTGGTTCAAACATCAATATTTTTACTGATTATGTGTTCAAATTTCTTCTTTATATTAAAATTAAATTTGACTCCTAACGGACAATCTACATGGACAAAATGTTTTTATGATATCTTAGAAAAATTCTCCAATTGTTATGTCAAAGAAGAACACATTATGTAAATGGCATGGTGAAAAAAAATCACATTTGGGGGCATGGCCTAAGCATGGCAGAGTGAGGACGTGCGTCCCTTTAGCTCTGCAGACACGGGACAAAAATAACGACATTACCCGTTCTCAGCAGGAGGACACCCAGGAGACAAAAGTCGAAGGCCACCTCGAGCCGTACACTGCCCGAGGGATCCAAGAAAGGAAGGCCCGACATCACCAAGCTCTTTGGAGCTGCCGGCGAGTCAGCACAGAGCGCATCTGTAATGGTGCCGAGCTCCACGCAGAAGACGCCACCTCCTGCCTCGCCGCTGCAGCAGAGGAGCCCGTGCGCCAAGCAGTTTATGCAGCATTGTCACAGGCAGGCAGCAGACCTGCCCCAACATCGGGAGAGAGAGCCAGTGACTGATGACTCCATACCTGAGAATCAGTGTTCTGCTAGGAGCCAAATGGAGGACAGGCAGGCGGTGAGTCAATGGATAAACAGGGTTTGAGGGCTGCAGCAGCACAGTTTCTCCCTCTTTCACCTACAGGCCCTCAGTCTGAGCTACAGAGTATCAGAGAGCTCATACAAACTCTGCCAAACAGGACTTAGATGCTGTTGTGAGTAGACTGGAATCCTCCCAGGAAAGAGCCTTGAGAACTATTAAAGAAGACCTAGAAACCCTCAGGTAGAAAGCCACAGCTTCTGATGAGGCAGTCACTGCACTAGAGGCCAGTGTGGTAACTCTGGAAAAGGAAGTGGTCCGTGCTCATTCCCCCGTAGTGTCTCTTACTCTGCAATCAGACGATCAGGAAAACAGGGAACTACGGAACAATGTCCACATCAAAGGCATCCCTGAATCTGTTACATCAGAGGCTCTTTTGCAGAAAACCTTGGATATACTTAATATGGTTACCCTTAGATTCCCAGGATCTAAATATAAGATTGACAGATTGCATAGAGTGTCACGTGCTGATAGTGCAAACCCACGAGATGTTCTCTGCAGACTTCATAATTTTATGGTTCAATCACTATAGAGGACACTCCTATACTCCTATTTCCAGATGTTTGCAGCCGCACGCAGTACATGCGATGACAGCTTTGCCCCCTCCTAGTGAAGGTTAAGGAGGCAGGCGCTGCATATAGATGGGTCCACCTCTTTCATTTGATCGTGAGATGAGAGGGCAGGATGTATTACCTTTGGACAAAGGACGACTTGGATGGTCTATTTGAATTTCTGAATATTACACAATTCCCAGTCCCAGAATGGCTCTCACTAGACGGTTGGGCTCAGTGCAATATTCATATTGGCAATGTTCATGTGTACCTAAAAACTGCAGTTCATTGACATCGGGCAAACTATATGGCTTAGGCAATTGAACTTGGTCAGGGACACTTGTTGCTCTGGAGTCTCTTTCATGTATGTTTTGTAATTTGCATATGCACTGTATTAGAATTGAATGTATTAATACATGTATGTAGTGTACCCAGATGCCTGTATAACTGATTTAGTTTGACTTCTATGATGGATTAACTTATCCCTTTGTCATGTTATATGCATTTGAGTGTAACCTCATCCAATTTGTTTAATGTGCTGGCCCTAGTATACTTGTCCTATCCACATATATACATGCCAGCTTTGAAATTTGAGTAATACATTTCACATATGCATGCAATCCTCTTATGTTCTCCTTAATTATATTGTCTGAGAGTTTTTTGCAGTTGAGGGACTTATTGTTCCTGTCATCTGCTGCCTACAGATTGTATGGAATTTGTTCTAATGCCTCACTATATAATGTAGATAATGGTAATTCTGAGAATCTCTCGATGAATTTCAGGTCTCGCATACGAGAGTACATTATAGCGTCAAATCTGCCCAAACTGCAAGAGATGACAATCCAAGCTTTGGAAGAACCAATATCAGAGCAGTAGGTGAGGGAGATGATCTCTTCTGCTAAATCGGGCAAGGCACCGGGCCCTGACGGATTTACGGTCGAATATTATAAGAAGCTTGGAGAGAGATTGCTTCCCCATTTAAGAGCCTCTTTCAACACCATGGGGAGGACGGCGGCGCCTCCGAGAGAGACCCTGAGGGCTACAATAGCGGTAATCCACAAGTTGGGGAAAGACCCATCGCAATGCTCAAGTTATTGTCCAATCTCGCTTCTAAATGTAGACACTAAACTGTTTGCTAAGGTAGACTGTCCCCCCTAATATGTGATGTTGTTCACCCGGAACAGATGGGATTTGTGTTGGGTCTAGAAGCTAGGAACAACACTACGAAAGCGATAAATTTGATCTATAAAGCTAAACTCTCTGGCTTTCCATTGATGCTTCTGTCAATGGACGCAGAAAAAGCGTTCGATAGATTTAATTGGACATTCATGGAGGAAACCCTGTCCCATATTGGCTTAGGGACAGGGATGATGCAATGGATGTTGTCCCTCTACTCGGTACCATCGGCCAGGGTTCAGGTGAATGGAGTCCTTTCAGAGTCTTTTAACATCACTAATGGCACCTGTCAGGGATGCCCACTATCCCCATTGATCTTTGTATTGACTCTTGAGCCTTTGCTGAGACATGTACGGGCGAACTCAGGCATAGCTGGTGTGAAGATACAGTCGGCTGTACATAATGATGACCTGTTGTTTTTTGTGTCAAATCCCGTGACCTCCCACCCCAACCTTCTGAAGGAGTTGGAGACATACTCTAATCTCTCTCATTTTAAAATCAACTAATGTAAGTCTGAAGCCCTCAACATTACTCTTCCTCCCCGGCTTGTGGATTACCTAAAAGACACCTTTGGATTCAGTTGGTCAACAAGAGTCCTAGGTTGTTTAGGTGTACAGATCACAGATGATGTTATGGAGCTTTATCAGGCTAACTTTCCTTCCCTTCTCGCTTCCATATGCGCGAACTGTGATAGATGAGCAAAATTAACATTTACATGGATGGGCAGATGTCAGCTTTTCAAAATGACTATTCTACCTAAAATGTTATACTATCTACAAGCCCTTCATAGCAGGATCCCATCCTCTTTCTTTAAATCTGTTTCCCAAATTCAAAATACCTTCATATGGAATAACAAGAGCGCTCGTTTGACTAAATCGATCTTGTTTAGACCAAAAAGAGAGGGAGGCGTGGGGTTACCAGACATCAAGCTATACCACCTGGCGAGTCACCTCACGTGAGTGATAGATTGGTGTAGAAATAAAGAAATTAAAATTTGGGTCCAGATTGAACAGAGTTTTACCCCATTTCGCCTGCATACACTACCGTGGGTGGCGGCGGGGGGGCCTCACTGACCACCTAACCATTGGGTCCACGTTATTTATGTGTAGCCATAGGCTGATACGATCAGAGATGATTCCTCCTAACTCGACCCTAACCCCAATACTTAGTCACCCGAACTTTAAACTGAGTATCGCGGATCCAGTTTTTGGCTCTTGGATAGAAGCTGGTATTGATAGAGTGGAGAGCTGGGGGGGAATATTTGGCCATCCCTTGACCTTCTGAGTTCAACTTTGACTCTTAGCCCCTTAGGATTCTGGAGATGCTTACAACTTAAGCATTACCTTCATAGCCTTCCGCCAAAGACAGAGTTTCGTAGATCTAAAACATTTTTTGAGGCTTTCTGCCAGGGCTCAGGAGTATGCAGACATGCCCTTTCCAGAGCTTATGCTTTACTGGTTTCTGCCCCGGACTTGCCAACACCCCCATTTATGTTGCAATGGGAAGTGGACTTGGGATTGGAGCTTAGCTCGGAACAGAGAATTAGAATATACACACTAGCACATACCACCTTGATCAGCTCACGACTCCAAGAGGCAAACTACAAATTACTCACCCGTTGGTATAGGGTCCCCTTGCACTTACATAAAATTTTCCCCTCTATTAACCCGTTGTGTTGGAGCTGTGGCGAGGCACTTTTGTGCACATCTTTTGGGAATGCAGAATCCTGGGCCCCTTTTAGTCCAAGGTAAGCAAGATTATTCGCAATGTGATGAACTATGATGGAGAACTGGGACCAGCTCTGTTTATGCTTCATCACTGCGAGATCCCCACTGGTAGATATAAACATTCTTTACTGAGATTCATGGTAATGGCGGCTCGAGCATGTATACCACTCCTATGGAGGACGGTGACATGCCCTCCAATCTCGATGTGGATTTTGAAAATTAACAATCTTATGCTCATGGAGGACTTAACCTCTACAATCCATGATTCATATGAGAGGGTTAGAAATACATTGTTTAGCTGTCTTGAGTTTCAACAGACAGCGACCTATAGGAAGTACCGAGGAACACAAAGCTCTGATAGCTGAGGGGTAATTCCTACCCTACCCTCCTTATCCTACCCCCCATCTCCTCTTGTCTCTCTTTCTTAATTCACATTTCTTCTGTCTTTTACTTATTGAACTTCCTCTTCTATTGCATTTGTTTTTGTTATTCTTTCGGATTAAGCTACATTGAGTCTCAATGTGTGTTTTTTGTTTTACTACAAATACAAGATATATGTACATTGTAGACTCCCTCAAGGCTTTTTCGATTCCTGCCACAGGGAAGACTTGACTGTCATTTTGTCAAAGATTGAACATCTTCTTTGACTTTCTCTGGTTGTTTTATCCTATAATGCTAAAATCTATAAATAAAGAATTTAAAAAAATATATATATATTTCAGCAAATTAATCTAACTTGATTCTCCATATTGTTAATTAAAATAATGATGAAAATTATTTCTAATTTCACAACTGACATTAAAATGACATTTTCTGTTACATCTAATAATTCTTTATAAATTGTAAAACTTTTCATCTATTCATCTTCTACACTTTTAAACTTTTTTTTACTTTTAGTGATCTCATTTGATTTGGAAATAATTTTTGATAAAATAAAGCTGCAACAAAGTGGATATTTCTTTCATAATTTATTATTAAAAAGTAATTCAATATTGTGTCATTTTATACTTATTTTAAATATTATTTAATACATTGACATTAATGTAAGCCAGTAAGACCCTATGCATGTAATGCTTTGTTATCATGTTTTTTAATACCTGTTTTAGTGCAATGTTGTGACAAAACTGCATGTAAATCCTTTTTCCCCCAAAGTCAATGAAAATTCACAAGTTTTGTGCAAATGTTGCTTTTCCTCCCTTGCAGACTTGGTGCAGAAATAAACCTTCAGCATGTCAAATATTGCAAAGGTTTTACATGAAAAACGTATGTAAACAAGCTTTAAAACGTATTGTGTTTTTGTACATTATTCTGCCAGAAGATGCAGATTTCTTGCATAAATCTCTGCAGCCAAATACTTCACAAGTGCACAATAGGTTTCAAGTTATAATACTCATATATAAAGAAGTGAAATGAAAAATATTTTCTATTGAAAGTAACCACACTACTGCCGCTAACCTATAGAAACTCGATGAAGCGTTAAAATTTTCCATATATCCATCACTATTATTTTCAACATCTATTCACAGCTCTGCTTGCTCCAATTCCAAGAGTTGAAAATTCATTTTTCTTTACTTCTGTAACATTGGAATAGTGAGCATGTTATTAATACACACGTCTCTAATTTTAAAGATAAGGAACAAATGTAGCAAAGTCATGTTTTTAGGGTAGATCATACTCCTCCTTTTTATGTTTAAACATTTTTGTTTTGTAATGTTCAGAATTTTTTTCTAATAAAAACTAAAACATACTGTGAAAACTGCACATGAAGTTTTTCAAATATTTTCTAATTGTGATATTATTGTGATATTATTCTTTAACTGAAATTAGGGGGCAAAAGGATATGGAAAATGCATACATAGGGCATCAGGGTTTCCTCCTTTTATGACAGGTCCTGCACCCTCTCCTTCTCCTCATTAGAGATGAGCGAACACGAGTGTTCAAATTTGGATTTGTTCCGAATGTGGAGTGTTCGACTAATATTTTGACAAACATTCGCCGAATTTTCCAAACACCATTCAAATCAATGGGAGGCAAAAATGGACTAGAAAACACCTTAAAAGGGGTTCAAAAGCTGCCACACTGCTCATAGTAGTGGCAGTCACCCGGAAAAGGGCCAACAATCTACCTAGAGTACAAATAGTCTCATATGTAGCAAGAGTGCATGAGACACGGTCTGTGCCAGCCTACACACTCTTCAAAATCAGTTCAAAATAGGAGGTGACTCAAATTCACTTTAATTTCAGAAGTGGGTGAAACTCAGTTTGAACTGACAGATGGATGAGTCACAGGGGAAAAGTGGCAGCAGTTTTCTATATTAAGTAAAAGGACGAGTAGGAGTAAAAGGAGGATGAGTGACAGGTGTTGCCATGTCACTCAGAGAACACTGCTCCAGTCATGCATCAAACAGCAAGGTGACCCTAACATGAGTCCCCACTTTGCAAACAATTAGTGTCACACCGCAGCAAAGGTGTATGCATCTTATAGATTTTGTATCAGGTACAATGTGAGCAAGGCAGGAGACATGGGCCCAGCATTTCAAGGTTGATTTTATTTAGGAAGTGGTGCACAAGTGTCAGGAGCAGGTATTATGCTTTGAGAGATCTAGTAATGCACCACACAGCAAAGAGACCCTTACAAAAACAACCAGTCTTCAAAATGTTAGGCACTGCCACCACTAAAGTGGCAACAATTACCCTAGAAGTGAAATATTGTAATGTGGATTTTAATGCAGCACTCTGAAAGGTACACCAGCGCCTATTCTCTCCATTCTGACACTGGGGTTCAAAAGTCCTTGGAGATCCATGACTTGTTCATCTTGATAAATGTTAGGCAATCTACACTGTAGGTGGACAGCCATATGCACTTATCCATAAGGACACCAACCACAGCACTGAAGACAGGTTCTGAGAAAACGCTGGCTGATGGGCACTACAAAATCTCCAAGGCATGAGTGGTAAGCTCAGGCCCCCTTTTTAGCCTTGAAGCCCAAAATGCACAAGGGCCCAGTTTCACATTCATGGCATCGAAATTGAGCTGTAGATATTCTTGCACCATACTCTCTAGGCGTTCCCTATGTATCAAACTTGTACTTTCGTCTTGCGTTGCAAAGGAAGGGGTAAAAAAATTTAAATGACTCCCAGAAATTGCAGGCAACAGATACACTGATGCTGATAATTATAAACATTATAATGTTTCTCTGCTGACGATGACTGGACGTTCCCTGGGTTGGAAGTGTAGAAATGCGATGCTCACTATGTCCGGTGTTTTGGGGAAACGCTGTCCTCAGATTGTCTAAAAGCTTCTTTTGATACTCCTGCAGCATCCCTTTCCAGGAAGCATTTGGCCAAATTTACTTTTGTACTGGGTATCTAACAGTGTGGCAACCCAGTAGTCTACATTATTTTGAATCATTACAATCCACGTTTTATGTTGCAGGCACTCATGCGTCTTGCGCATCCAGGAGGCCAAGTCCTTGTTGTGCTGCTGGCGGTGCAGTAACATTCCCACTTGGTTCCTCCGTCCTCTCCTGCCAACCTTGCACAACAGAAACATGACCAAATTCTCCCTCATCTGCTGAGTCTTCTGTCAATGTCACCTCTTCCTCCTCCATTTCTTCCTCACCTCCTACACCTTCATCAACAGTTTAGCTGCTACCATGAGCTCTTGTCGATCCATCTCCTCCACCCTTCCATGCCACCTGCTGCTGTGCTGATGACAGTTCGCACCTTTCAGATGTTGTTATTCATTCTGCATACACCTCCTCCTCTTCTTCTTCCTCCTCCTCTTGAACCAACACCTGACTCTGCATATTGCTCAAAGTGTGCTCCAACATTTAGATGACCGGATTAGTCATGCTGATAATGGCATTGTCAGTGCTAAATATCTTAATCACCATTTCAAAACTGTGCAGAAGACTGCAGAGGTCTTTTATCTGTGACCACTCTAGCAGCGTGACTTACCCACCTCATGATCGCATTGGCCTAGGCTATACGTCATGATATACTGCACCAGGGTTGGTCGCTGCTGCCACAGTTGCTGCAACATGTGCAGAGTGAAATTGCATTGTGTTGGCACATTGCATATCAGGTGGTTAACTGGCAGGCCTAAAAACTCTGTAGCGATGCAAGTCATTAAGTCGTGAGGTGCGAACGGCAGAAGTGAGCACACAACGACCGTGCCCTGTGCAGCCAGGCATCTTGGCTGGGATAGTGCGCTAGAAATTGCTGGATGACCAGGTTCAGAAAATGAGCCATGCGAGGCACATGTGTCACCTTGCCCCAGCGCAGGGCCGCACACAGGTTTACAGCATTGTCACACATGACCTTGACTGGCTGGAGGTTCAGTGGAGACAGACATTGATGAAACCCAGTCTCCAAAGCTGACCACAACTCCTCAGCTGTGTGACTCATATTTCCCAGACATTTTAACATTAAGACAGCCTGATGCCTTTGAGCCCTGCTGGCAGTGTAGTAAAGTGTGCTTGATTCCTTCTGCACAGTTGGAATGTGTGTCATATTCCCTGAGAAGTTTGGGGTGCAGGTGGAGGCCCTAGAAGAGGTGGAGGAGGCAGAAGTAGTGGAGGAAGTGCTATATTTAGAAGTTTAACTCACAGACCTTGGGGATAGCAAGACTTGTACAGCAGCCCCTTCCCCCGCAGCCACTAGCGTCACCCAGTGCCCAGTCAGCGACAGGTAACACCCTGGCCAAGCTTACTTGTCCAGGTGTCTGTGGTGAAATGCATCCTGTCACACACAGAGTTTCTCAAGAAAACAGTTATGTATTCTCCGACATGCTGATGGAGCGCAGGCACAGCTTTCTTTGAGAAGTAATGGCGATTGGGCATCTGGTACTGGGGAACTGCGACCGCCATGAAATTTTGAAAACCCTCTGTATCAATCAGGCAGAAAGGCAGCATTTATTTGGCCAATAAATGGTAGATGATGAAATGTAATCTCTTAGCTTTGACATGGCTAGGAGGAAATGGTCTTTTACTTGACCACATCTGCTGGACTGAGGGCTAGCTGCTATGCTGAGACATGGTGGAGTACGCTATACCAGACATACTTCTGGACTCTGAGGGATGTTCAGGCAGGGAGGTTATGTTGCTTTCATAGAGAGGCGGTGCTCTCGATGACTCACAGCACGCAACGCCAGAAGGCATATCCACATCCAAATTAGGTGACGGCCTACCTATCCCACTGTCTGTTGCGGCTAAAGAGGTGGATGTTGTGTGGCTGAAGGTCTGTGTGACAACAGTCTCCACAGTCACAGAGGATGAAGAAGCCACAGATTGCCTTGATGGGGTGGTCGGTGGTTGGACACTAAGCCGCATTTTAGCATGGTGAGCTTCCCACTGTAATTTATGCTGCATCTCCATATGGCAGTTCATACATGAAGTACTCAAATTATTTATTTTTTTAATCTACTATGATTTTGCTTACATATTTGGCAGATGATATGAAAAAGGCTCAGGCTAAACAAGGCATAGTGCCCATGTGAACTGCAAGCCGCCACTGCTTCTGCAGAAATGCAGAGTTGTGGCTGAGGATGCAGTGCTTGATGTGCTTGCAGGACTCTGTCTCTGTTCAGGAAGTCACAACCTAACCTCATCAGCTTCATCATCCTCCGCTTCCACCTCCTTTGCTGGGCTCATCAACTTGCCTGCCTGAGGGTTCACAGTAAGTGGTATCTAGAACCTTATTAGTACGCTCTGTGTTGTCACTGTGTTGCCCTCAGAGCCATCCTCTTCCTGCCCAGATGGCAAAGTCACGTAGGAGTCCGCCTCAGGTATCTGAGTCTCATCATAATTATCAGCCTACTTGTCTTCACCAACAGGGGTTAAAGTTTAATAATGAGGCTCTACATTATTACTTCTTTATACCCTTCTTTGTTTGACCCTGGATCCTACTCACAAAGTCCTCCTGACACAGTGAAGCTTTAGAGTTGACCTCTGATTCCCAAGCTATAGTATGCGTGAACAGGTCTGCAGACTCGGCCATCTGTATTGACCCACAATCAGTTGGTTGGCTGGAGACTTGAAACACCTGTGAGGAATGCACTGTGTGTCTTGTTGAAGTTAAGGTGCAGGAAAGACTAGTTGATGGAGCGCTTGATATCCATTTTAGCACCTGCTCTTTCTGGACATCATCTACAAGTCAAACTAAAAGAAATTGACATTTTTCTTTTCCTAGAAGCTGGTGTATGTTGAGTTGAGCTTTTGGTTACTTTACCACCTATCTCACGGACATCAAGCGTTTTCCCCTTACCACCATGCCTATTCCCCTTTCCCTCATTACCACAACTTTTAATACTCAAATGTGATGGTAACATATCTCCAAGTCACTTATAAGCCAAAATAATATGGGGATGTGAATGCAGCCGACGAGATTTGCCAAGAAATGGTACTAGGCAAAAAATGTGGTTGATTTCTCAAGCACCACTATACCACAGGGGGTTTGGCAAAAACACAGGTACTAACGCCTTCAAAGGTTTTGGTGCCTGGAGGATGAGGGCACTGGGCAGAAGTGGCACAAATACCTGTCAGCGCAAGATTGGTACAAATGATCAGATACAGACCACTGTACCATGGCTGGCTTGCCACACACTGGTACTAAACCCTAATAAAACTTTGGTGCCTGGAGGATGTGGGCACTGGGCAGAAGTGGCACAAAATGCCTGTCAGCATAGGATTGGTGCAGATGATCCGACACAGACCTCTGTACCACAGCTGGCTTGCCTAAAGCACTGGTACTAAGCCTTTAAACAGGCTGTTTTAGTAAGGAGTCACTAAACGTACTATCTCTCTCTCTATCTCTAAAGAAATAGAATCACTAGCTAGCAATCTAAATAGCAAACACAAGATCAGCAGCCACGGAACTGCAGCAATGAGACTGTCACTGAACTCCAACACAGAGAAACTGGCGATGAGAGGAAATAGCTAGTTCTTATATGACAAGGACATGATGTGACATAACCAGCCAATGACACAAGCCTTGTGTGCAATAAGTGATATTTGCTTTATGGGTGCTGATTGGATTCCAGACCAGACCACCCATAGTAAGTGCGGGAAAGAAAACAAAATGGAAACCTGTGCATATCTCAGATAAATTATCTGACCTCAGACCCAGAAACCTCTCCCCCCTTCCCTTCTGCCCGTTAAGCTAGAAAATTACACTATGGAAACATAGAACAGAAGAATTAGTGCAAATGCACTAATGCTTTTTTGTCATCTAAAGCATTACTGAATTACTGAATTTCCTCACTTTTCAATAAAATGTTTGAATTCAAGGTGTCGGGTTCTTGCTCAATTTGAAATTGACGAACAAGTTTGAGCGAAATTCACTCATCACTACTCCTTATACTCCACGTAAATATTACAATCCCAATCATTCCCAAGCTGGAAGCAATGCAGTACTGCATCCATGAAGCAGCTCCAGGCTCTGCTTAAAATTATATTTTTGGGTGACAAAAAGCAGAACGTCACAGAGTTATTGAAGGGTCTAACAGACCAGACTGATCTGTGGCTCTTGAAGTTGAACCACCAACCAGGAATGGTTGGTTGTGTGTGATAATGGCCATTACTTGGGGGTGGCTCTGAAGCTTGGCAAGCTGGCACATGTATAATGTTTTGTCCACACGCTCTCAACTTAATGGTTTATCAGTTTCTGAAAAACATACCTAGACTTGCTAGAGCTACTGTCAAGGTACGCTGCATCTGCTCCCATTTAAGCAAGTCACGTACATCTGCCACTGTTCAGGCAGTGCTTCAGCAGTGCTTGCAATTTCCACCTTACCTACTACTTTGTGACCTGCTCACACGCTGGAACTCAACATTACATAAGTTGGCAAGGCTTTGTGAGCAGGTGAGGACAGTAGTTGATTACCAACTCCAAAATGTACATCAGAATTCCACTCAACCTCCACACCTAACAACTAATTATGTCTGATACCCGTACAGTTCTAAAAAATTTTGATAACTTCACCAAGATGGTGAGCGGCGATGATGCCATAATCAGCTTAACATCCCACGCTGTGTCTGCTAAAATGCTCACTGCTCACAATTAAACAGGAAGCTTTGCATGCGGAGTTGGTGGCTATGGAGGAAGAACTGACACTGTGTGATACTACCCAGCCCAGCCTAATCTCATGTTCTCAGTTTACATGGGGGGATAATGAGGGGGATTCTCAGGAGGAGGAGGAAAAGGAACAGGAGCTGGTTGCCTACTCTCCAAAGGTGACTACCAAGACCAGCTTCTCGTGTGTTCAGTGTGGATGACCTAAAGAGGAGGATCAGGAGGAAGGAGAGAAGGGAGGAGGAGAAGGAGGAGAGTCTTCCTTCTGGTGGATACAGGAAAGCGTTGCCTGTTGGAAGTCTAGCACACATGGCAGACTTTATGTCACACTGCCTTGCCTGTGACTCTCACGTTATACACATTTTGACCACCACGGAATAATACTTGTGCACCATTCTCAACCCATAGTACATGGAGAACTTTCCATCTCTCCTTCCTGCATCAGAAAAGGCTACTAAACTGTTGCAAATTGCAATACCAGAAAACCATTGTTGAAGAAATGGTAAAAAAAATCCCTCTCTGACAATGCTGGCGGCAGAAGTACCCATTCTTTGGACAACCAAGGATTAGAAAGGAGAAAGAAACACACCAGGTCTATCAAAGCCAGGGAAACGGTATCAAAGTTTTATGGCAGTTTCATAAGGGTCTCACAGCACACAGGCCCTGCTGTGCAGGCTACTCTGACAAAGAGGGGGAAGAGTCATAAGATGATGGAGTACCTAGTCAAACATAACAGCATCCTTCATATTTCCACAGTGCCGTACAACTGTTATGTGCTTGAGCAACACACATAGCTTGAACTCTCCCTCTACGCCATTGAAGTGCTGGCCCTCCTTGCCACTAGCGTGTTGCTTGAGCAGGTTTTTGTGCTGCCGGGAACATAATAATAGATAGAGGTGTGCCGCCCAGCTTAGGGGACCGGGATACCCGGCGCAGGGTCCCTTTCCTTGGGGGAGTCACTGGTGGCTGGACCCAGGCCGTGGCCCCAGGCTGGCACACTCCTAAAAGGGGGTATTTACAGGGGATTTAGAAGTTTATATAATTTATAAAGTTTGTAGATGTTATTGTCGTGACGCCACCTGGAATAATGTGGCTATATATGGCCACCGCTGCCTTGTACTGGCCAGGGGATGATGGTGAGAGGCAGCTGAGATGGTATAGCCCTTTTCCGGGTAGGGCTGTAGGGTCCCCTGGACAGGTGATGTTAAAGTTAATGATGGATGAAGATGGAAGTATGGTGAGGAGATGTTAAGGGCACAGACACTTACTTGATTCACAGCAAATTCTCTCAGCGGTGATGGTCCCAATCCTGGATAGATGGTAGCTGTTAAATCAGAGGCTGAAGCACAGATGAGGTTTAACTGGTTTACTTTCAACCAAACTATAATACAACAAGTCCCGTCTCCGGAGTCTGCAATAGGGGTTCAGTTGCTCAGGCCCCACCAGGTCCTTTACCTCCTGCTTGCGCTGTCTATGTGGCCCTGCTGCCGTGTGTGAACTCGCTGCCGGCCCAAATCTGTCCTCTCTGGGTCCCACTCAACAGGCAACTTGAGTCCTTTGTCTCTCTCTGCTTACCCCCTCCGGGAGTACTGCTGAACTCTTAGTATGTTGCTGTGTCTGGCCCTGTGAAGCTTGTTGTTACCTCACGTTTTCCGGTTGCTGTATTGTATATAACTAATGCAGCCACGGATCCGGTATCCGTATCTGCGCTTTTTATCTAGGGTAGATAATGATGCTACCCGATTCTGAAAGTGTTCCTCTTATCAGTTTTCTCCTCCTCAGACCGATGGCTTGGCCCTGGAAATTGTCAGCCAGTCCTCAGGAACTCAATGCAGCTCCTGTCACTCTGAGCTCGTGGCTCCAACTGTCTGAAAATTTACATCAGACCAGTGTTTTATCTCTAGGGAAGTCTCTGGTGTCTCTGGAGCTCCCCCTACTGGCCAAAGGTGGTAGTGCAGTGGCTAGGCTTTCTAAGTGAGTGCAACTATTATGATCTTATACTGTGGCTAATACCCGCAGGGGCGCCACAGATACATCTACCTGTCAATGGAAAAGGCTGAAAGGCTGATTCAGATCAAAATGAACAGAGGCTGGATTTCCCTAGACCAGTGAAGGCGAACCTTTCTGAGGCCAAGTGCCCAAACTGCAACCCAAAACCAAATTATTTATGGCGAAGTGCCAACACTGTAATTTAACCTATATTACAGCAGTAGTTATCAATCAAAAGCGCTGCACAGGGGGGAGAGCCAGCAGATGTCATCTCTCTTCCCTGTACAGGGCATGTAGTTCTCAAACACTGATGATCAATTGAATTATTTTAACAATTAATTCATTTTAAACTTACTTGCAGTCTTCTCTTCTATTCAGCAGTGGTCATCCAGCTCATGTGTGCGGAAGCCCCTCCCACTGCCCTTTCCAGACACAGCAGGTGGATTGATCTGTATGGAAAAACACAGAATATTAGACAGAGCAAGCAAATTTCATACTTAAATCCTGGTCCCTATCTTGTAGTAGTATCTCCATCCTGACTCTGTCCTTACATTTAGGTGCTCCATCCTGACCCTAACCTTGTAGTTATGTGCTACATCCTGACCCTCTCCTTGTAGTAATGTGCTCCATCCTGACCCTCTCCTTCTATTAATGTGCTCCATCCTGACCTTGTCCTTGTTGTAATATGCTCCATCCTGACCTTCTCCTTGAAGTAATGTGCTCCATCCTGACCTTCTCCTTGTAGTAATGCGCTCCATCCTGACCCTCTCCTTGTAGTTATGTTCTCCATCCTGACCTTCTCCTTGTAGTTATGTGCTCCATTCTTACCTTCTCCTTGTAGTAATGTGCTCCATCCTGACCGTCTCCTTGTAGTAATGTGCTCCATCCTGACCTTCTCCTTGTAGTTATGTGCTCCATCCTGACCTTTTCCTTGTAGTAATGCGCTCCATCCTGACCTTTCCTTTCTAGCTATGTGCTCCATCCTGACCCTCTCCTTGTAGTAATGCACTCCATCCTGACCCTCTCCCTGTAGTAATGTGCTCCATCCTGATCCTCTCCCTGTAGTAATGTGCTCCATCCTGAACTTCTCCTTGCAATTATGTGATCCATACTGATCTTCTCCCTGGAGTTATGGGCTCTATCCTTACTCTCTCCTTGTAGTAATGTGCTCCATCCTGACCATCTCCTTGTAGTAATGCGCTCCATCCTGACCTTCTCCTTGTAGTTATGTGCTCCATCCTGACCATCTCCTTGTAGTAATGTGCTCTATCCTGACCCTTTCCTTGTAGCTATGTGCTCCATCTTGACCTTCTCCTTGTAGTAATGTGCTCCATCCTGACCCTCTCCTTGCAGTAATTTGCTCCATCCTGACCTTCCCCTTCTAGCTATGTACTCCATCCTGACCCTCTCCTGGCAGTAATGTGCTACATTCTGACCCTCTCCTGGCAGTAATGTCACTATCCTGACCCCCTTCTTGTAGTAATGTCTCCTGTCTTATCCCCTTGTAGTATACTCGATCCCCGTCCCCTTGTGGTAATATCCCCATCCTGCACCAATCATGTAGTAATGCCCTATCCTGCAGTAATGCCCTATCCTGCAGTAATATGCCCCCTCCTTGTAATAAAGCCACCATTATCCCCTTCTTGTGAAAATGCCACCATCATGCCCCCTTCTAATGTCACCATCATGCCCCTCTTATTCGTCACTATCCTGTCCCCTCCTAATGTCACCATCATGCCCCTCTTATTTGTCACCATCCTGCCCCCTCCTAATGTCACCATCATGCCCCTCTTATTTGTCACCATCCTGCCCCTCCTAATGTCACCATCATGCCCCTCTTATTTGTCACCATCCTGCCCCCTCATTATACTGTAGCTTTAAATAAAAAAAATCATACTCACCTAGTACTCCCGCCTTCACCGCTGCTCTTCTCCTCACGTCTTCTGACCCGGTGTCACATGACCATGGTCATGTGACGCCGGCCAGGCGGAGCTTGGAGAAAGTGTCGGAGATGTGGAGGAAGGAGAATCCTTCTCCGATCTGACACGGCTTTGAACTGCAGGCGCCATCATGCTGGCAGTTCAAAGCTGTAGTGAGAGGCGACGCAGCATGCCAGGGATAACGGCTCTGCGTGCCCTCCCTGGCACGCGTGTCATAGGTTCGCCATCACTGCCCTAGACTATGTAACCCCTCCAGATGACCACAGCTAAACCTAAATTCAACCAAAATATTATATTTTTCAGTTGTATTCATTTGCACCCCTTCCCACCTAAACAAAGGTATATGTTTCTTGTTCTGCTCCTTCTCCTCCACCATTATTTCTACAGGGACATGGCCAACCATACCTCTTAGTTTTTAAGGCTTGTGTCTGATGACCTACTATACAATTTTTAGAGGCATACCTCTAAATTTTGCTTGCATATAGATATATCTATGCTCCCCAGGGGTAAATACTTTGTCCACCCTTACACTTAATGCATCAGCTTTACTACTCTTTGAGTCCTACTCCTTACCAACGGTAAAACAATGTTTTATGAGGCCCTCCTCTAGGATTCTTCTAGGGTGTTTTGGAGAAGCCTCGTTCTAATTTTTATCAGGCCTGAGCAGAGTGCATTGGCTTTATGAGTCTAAGAGTCCTACTCCTTTAAAGTAAGTATTTTACTTTAAGTAAAATAGGTTTTCTTCTGATTTTTGGCAGCCCTTACACATACTGCATCAGATTCATTACTCTGGATGTCCTTCCCAGTGGTAAAACAGTATTTACTGAAGCTCTTTTCTAAGTGTCAACCAGGGCGTACTGCAATCCCTCCTTTAAATTTTTGCTATGCTCTGCACTTAGTGCATAGCCTTTAGCAGTGTAGGAATCACACTGCTTTTAAAATTCTCTCTCTGGACATGAGTCTTATGGCCACTTTACACACACCAACTTATCTGTCCAACTTCTGACCAACTTGCTGGTTGCAGTGAAATCATGGACACATTGCTCCATTGTACACAGTCACAAAATGGAGCAATGTGTCCATGATTTCACTGAAACCAGCAAGTTGGTCAGAAGTTGGACAGATAAGTTGGTTTGTGTAAAGTGGCCCTTAGAGAAAATGGCCACTGGCAGTGACTCACCACGCACCTCTAACGGCCTAACATCAGCCTCGTTCAGGTGGCGGTCTCCTAATGCACTGTCAGTCACTACTCTGACCCTCTGCTCTTCAGGAGTTATAGTAAATGTGGCCTTCTCCATTTCATCATAGTTTGTGTTATTTCTTTAATTTTTAATACAGCAATTGTGGTAACATCTTTATTATCCACATAGCATTCACTAGCCACATCAACAGCTTTCATTTAATTCAAATTCTTGCTGTTTTCCATCTTGGTCTGTTTCCCGCTGTCTCATACAAGTATCATCTGATGGAAATGAGTCCACAGTTCACAACATCCATACAATAATTAACACGTTTTTTTTCGCAGCCGCACCTGCCGCACGTGCAAAACCGCACTTGCCGCACCTGCCGCAAGTCCCCCTATACTTACTATGGCGATTACCGCAACCGCGCCGCAAGTGCAGCGGTTATGCGGCGGCTATGCGGCAATCGCGGCAGATGCGGTTTTTTCACCGCATCTGCCGCGATTTCAAATTACCGCTGATGTGAAAGGGCCCTTACTCGAGACAAGCACTCGAGCATTCGATTTGCTTGTTTTGAGTACCGAGCACCCGAGTATTTTATTGCACAACCATCACTAGTAGTAAATAAACATACATTCTCCATTATTATTATTATTATTAGTAGTAGTATTTTAAAGGGAACCTGTCACCTAATCTAGCCCTCCTAACCTATGAATACCTGTCCCTGCAGCCTAAACCTACTATAATAACCATCCCAGTCTGACATTTTATGTAGGTATACAAGCTGAATAAATCATTTGTTACACTTACATTTTTCTTGTCAGCTGGGGGTACCCTGGGGGTCTTTGTCAGGTAGGCAGGGTCTCCTGGTCCGCACTGCCCCCGCCTCAGTGTTTAATTGACACCCTGATGGGCATAATTCTGGTGGCAGAGCGTGGGCATGTTTGTATTTCCCTGCCTGTGGCCTAAAACTGTCCCTGCAGTTTTAGGCTGCAGGGACAGGTATTCATAGGTTAGGAGGGCTAGATTAGGTGACAGGTTCCCTTTAATATTTATTTTTTTATTTTTTTGTTCTGCTAGGAGGCATTAGCCTCATCCTTCCCTAAACTTCACTTTACTTCATCCAATGGTGAGAACAAATTACTCAGCCTGCCATTATATTAATGCTATTCCACACGACCTCTTCATACCATGGGGAAAAGATGTTATGCATGCAGAGATATAAACTATGTTCATTTTTTTATGCTTTATATATTTTTATGATAGAGGGAGTGATTTAAATTACGGTACATTTTTTAATATATATTTTTACATTTATGTTCTCTCATTTTTACTAACTATGCATCGCCCAGCAGTCAACATTGAGGATGCTGCGTTCTGCAAATTGAACACTGAATGAGTTCTGTGTTGTCAGTGTGTAGTTAGTTTGTAACCTGCAAAGCACCACAGATGAGATTCCTTTGTCACTGGCTACTGTACTATTAATATTGAAGTTGAAGCGTGCAGTAGTCAGTGATAAAGATATCTCCTTCGTAATGTTTTGAAAAGGCAGCAGTTTGATTGACAGCGAATCTGGACACTAGAACAATGGCGGTGAGAAAAGGTTAGATAATTTAACATTGTACTTCTAACAACAGGCTTCTTGACCCATTCTCATTGTTGGAAGAAGTCAATACTGTAGCCTTGGTACTCTCGTGCCTCATTACTAATTACCATAGGTGTAATCTTCGTCACTGATAATGGTATGCAAAAAAGATTAATTTGTTTTGCAATGTCAAAAATTCAGAATGTGTCAATGTTTCAGTTTTAACCCGTATATACATCTCAATAGAATGGGATGAATTGTGCTGGATAAGAGAGCAACATAAAAATCATAGCGCAGGCTGAGAAAAGTGCAACAGCAAAAACAGCGCCTTGCACACTGTGACAACAGTTGCATTTCCCGTAGCGCTATCATTTTTTGGGTGACTCTTTCACCCAGAACAATCCATCCCATTCTGATTAAGATCCAGATGTAGGGTAGGACTAAAACATTGATACTTTCTATAATAATAATAACAATAATAATAATTTTTATTTATATAGCACCAACATATTCCACAGCACTTTACAATTCGGAGGTTCATGAACAAACAGTCATAAGTAACAGTTATAAAAAATACAATAATTAAAGCAAATTAATGATGGCCCTGCTCATAAGAGATTACCATTTACAATGAGGTGGAGGTGACACAAATTACAGGTGCTTATTGGTCCAGCCATCTTGAGGAAATTGGGAATAGATAAGGGCCACGTCACACCTGGCGACGCCGCCAGAGATGTCAACGGCGACAGGCGGGAGCTTGCACACTTTTGGCGCCCCGCCAACCTTGCTGTCCCCATTTACATGGGGCGACTCCTCCAGCGACGCACCGGCGATCAGACAGGCGGAATCACCACCGGGGTGTCTCAAAACCCCAGCGGCGATGCTGTACAATGGGAGCCTATGGCTACACATCGCCCAAGATTGGATGCCTGGTTTCAGAGCACTGCTTTGAAACCAGTCAACCACTAAAAGCGTCGCCATCGCCTATTTACATTAGGCGATGCAGGGGCAATATCGATGCCGATAGGCCACTCCCCTGCATCGCCTAAGAAATCGGCAGTGCCGTCGCCACGTGTGACGGTACCCTAAGAGCTGCATGAGTGGCTACCAGCCATTCTCTGTAATGCTTTTTTGTCTGGTGGAATGAATAGGTTTTGTTTAAGTGATTTTAATTAGGGAGCATGATAGGCCGTGCTAACAAGATGTGCTTTTAGGGAGCGCCTGAAACTATGTAACTTGAAGATAGTCCTAATTTCTTGGGCTAGGGCATTCCAGAGAATTGGTGCAGCTCAGGAAAAGTCTTGGAGCCGAGAAAGGGAGGTTATTAGTGCAGATGTTAGTCTAAAGTCGCTTCCAGAATGGGTAGGGTGATAGTCAGAGATCAGGGTGGAAATGAAGGTAGGTGCTGCACTGTGAAGAGCTTTGTGGGTGAGAACAAGCAATTTGAATTGTATCCTATAGTGTATGGGCAGCCAGTGCAATGACTGGCATAGAATGGAAGCATCCGAGAAATGCTTAGCTAGATAGGTGACCCTTGCTGCTGCATTAAGGATGGACTAGAGAGGGGAATGTCTAGTGTGATGGAGGCCAATTATAGAAAATGACAATAATCAAGGCAGGATTAGATGAGGGACGTGGTGAGGGTTTTTGTTATTTCCATGATGAGAAATGTGCAGATTCTAGAGATGTTCTTCAGGTGCAAGCAGCAAGAGCAGGTGAGAGATTGTATATAAGAGGTGAAGGAAATATCAGTGTCAAACATAACACACCCAATAGTGAGCCTGCTGCCTAGGTATTATCGTGGTGTCACACACTGAGAGGTAGCTGTCAGATTTAGGGAGGTTTGTTGGTTTGTGGAAGAAAATTCATCTTTTCTCCATATTGCCTATGAGTACCAAGTATTACAGCTATAGATATTACGGATTGAACCCTACTTGGGCCACTTTCCACAATTCTGCAGTACCACTATTTATTATTACAAATTACAGTGTTAAGAGCGCAGCAGCTGGTGATAATTTGACTGCTACGCTCTGAACATTGTAAATAGCAGAGTGTAGTGAGCAGTGAAAGCAGGGGACCAAGGCTGCAATGCTGACTTCTTCCAACACGAGAACAGTTTGGAGAGCCTGATATTAATAAGTTAATGCTAAACTACCTGTCAGCACTCACCACTGAACATTATAATAGTAGTGAGCGGTGAAAGCGAGAAATGATCAGGTGATCGTGCTCTATACACCCACTTCCGACATGGGCCTTTCATGTACGGGAGATATTCTGAAGGAGTAAATGACTTTATATACTTTTGAATTTTATAAATAAGTATTACGGTAATAAAAAGCAAGATAACTGCAAAAAAATATGTTTAGATTTAGGAATACATACAAACATTTTATTTAAAAGTATATAAAAAAGTTTTCCTACATTTGCCAACATCCTTCTCCTTACTAGGTTGCATAATATTTGTGAATCACTGCATGTACTACTCTGATTATTCCAGGAAGGTAATTAATTAACTAATGACTACACTTGTACATTAAATTATATTTGTTATGCTTGATTAACTATTGTATTAAATGGTGGGTGTTATTTTTTTCTCTTACCTCTGAATAACCCTGAGAGAAAATAGAAGGGCAGTCTATATCAGGAACAAGGGAACTTAGAAAGTCATACCTGTGTAAAGAAGTAAAATGAAATTCTTCAGAATATACAGCTAATAAACACACACACATATACACACACACACACACACACACACACACACACACACACACACATCCATCTGTATCTACCTATATACAATTGAAACCAGAAGTTTACATACACTATATAAAAAGACACAAGCATGTTTTTCTGACATGAAATCAGAATAAACCTTTCCCGTTTAAACTCAATTAGGATTACCATAATCATTTATATCTGCCAAATGCCAGGTTACACACATTTCAATGGTATTTGGTACCACTGCTCTTAAACTGTATGACTTGGGTCAAACGTTTTGGGGCACAAGGAGCAAACAGGAGGGCAAGAAGAGAGCAGAGGGGGCAGAGACAGTGCAGCGGGACACAGAGAGCACATGGGGGCACAGAGTGTGCACAGGGGGGCAAAGAGAGCACACAGGACAGAAAAAGAGAGAGCCCAGGGGGCACAGAGAGCACAAAGGAGGGCACAGAGCAGAGAGAGCTCGGGGGGCTAAGAAAATGCACTAGTGGGGCACAGAGAGAGCAAGAGGGGCACAGAGACCACACAGTGGGGCACAGAGAGCACACAAGGGCAGACAGAGTGCAGAGGGGGGCTGAAAAGATGAGAGTACAGAGGGCGCAGAAAATGCACAGAAGGGGCAAAGAGAGTGCACTGCAATGTCATAGCTTTTTCAGTGCATGTCGGGGGTTATTGTGCTTAATTTTCACAGATGTATTGGTCTTTTGTTTGTTATCACATGTTTGCTAATTCATTGTCTATTGCCAGACTATGCAGAGCCTTCATTGTCCTGAGTGTGTATATTGCTAATTTAATTATCTCACCCCCTCCGACAACATTACTAAAAGGGAAATTATGTATGCAGCTTGAAATCCAGCCAATAAGAGCACAGCCTTATTCACCAATCCTGGAAGACCACAATGACCTGAGATGAGTGCTCAGGATATATAAGGGGGGGGGCCTGTTTCATTCCCCAGGATTCCATATGCTACAAGCTGCTATCTAGGGACTGCAGTCCCAGTTGAAAGACCATTTTCTCAGCCTAGGAATTTTAATTCCGGCTGCCAGGATAACATCGCATTTCATTCTCTGCATGGCCTTAATCTAGGAGCTTTTGGTCTGATTGGAGGAGCACTACAACTGGATAATTTTCTGCAGGAGATCAGCCTAGGATTCTAGGATTCGGCTGAAATATCAGAGACTATGTAAGGAATATACCAAGGTTGGGACAATTTGGTCACCTGGCTACAGACTTTCCTGTGCTCGGTTAGTTTCCTAAGCTTCCTCTCTCGATGGGTGCCCATCAAAAGCAGGGTGTTGTTGGATTGGAGTAAATTGCACCGGAAACACCAAATGCAGGGAGATTCTAATCCCTGATGAACCAGCGGAAATGTGAGACTCTGTTGCCTGTTACATTGTGTTTTATTTAATTGTGTGTTATGTGCCTTTGACTGTTGGTGTTCCAATAAAGCCTTACCCTTGTGTGGTTCCCTAACAAGTGTTGTCTGAGTAATGTTCCACCCAAGGTTAATAAGATGCAGCTTTCAGTTGGGATGATCCATGCAGTCTCTCTAAGGGTACCTTTACATGTCACAATATTTTGCGGGAAACCTGACGGCGATATGTCGCCCTGAAACTATCGCCGTCAAATTGACTCCCAGTTGCCGCGTGTAATTGGGGAATTTGGAAGCGATAAAATACCTGTCGCCTGGTTCTGATTTCAGAGCACTGCTCCAAAATCAGAGGCAATCATGAAGGCAAGATTCCCGGCTTTTGGCGTGTGAACGGGTGATAGTGATGGAATCAGCGTCGTCTATTGATTTCCCGTAGGCGTGCCACAGCGTGCTGGAGTCTGCGACCCGTCTGAAATGATTGGTGTGGGTTACCGTGTACCCATTGACTGTCACTTGACACTGCGCCATATTTGAAGAGCTATCTATTCACCACCACACAATGGCAATGGCGTCATATATTAGCTAGCCTTCCAGAGTAGGCTGCCCAATCATAACGCAATTGCATTGTCCAATCAGCGTATTTGGGGGGCGGTGTACACCAGTCTGCCACGCCTTTGTTCTCGCCGCGATGAGCATGTACGGCCACATTCCTTTGGGGATTGCAGCATGTGAAGCGGGGAGGGAAGTCCACCGTATTGGTTCCGCTGTGGGGTAGGCGATTTACGGGGCAACACATCGCCTTAGGTTGAGGGCGAAATTGCGGCGTGTAATGGCACCATCGGTGATCTGAGGCAACCATGAAAGACGCGCATGTGCACGTTAGATCGCCTTATATTGCCACAAAATATTGCGGCGTGTAAAGGTACCCTAAAGTTTAAAAAGAATGTCAGGCACACCAAAAACAAAGAGATGTAGGTTTTTTCAAGCAAAGTCACGTTTTTATTAATTGGACCAGGACAAGCAAAAAGTTTTTTCAGCTTATTAAATTCAGTGATTACAGTCAACATTTCGACCCGTAGGTCTTCTTCACGGACAACTAATGACAAACAGACACAATAAAAAATAATAAGAATACATGTGCGTCATAACAAAATACATAATCTCAAGTCCAAAGTACATAATCACATGATATGCTTGTTAATATATACATCATATAAAGAAAAATTATCTTTAAACATCTATGGTATCAGTTGTTTATGTTGGATGTTACCAATATAGTGAAAACATTTTTTGATAATACCTTCAAGAATTCCAAACGAAATAAGCTAATGGTGTAATAAACACCTATATTGCCGTGTCTAAAAAAATAATAGATAATAATATCTTCATTATTATGGTTTATAACAGGTATAATTATAATCTAAGAAAATATAAGAAACAATGAAATGATATAGGTTGTATAGACTATAACGTCACATGGTATGGTATATGGGAAATAAATGCTCCCAGGCTATATGACATGCTATATCGAAACAGAGAACATCCACTAATCCAATATCAAAATTAATATTTGAGGCATCATCAGTAGTGTGGTAGATTAATCAAGACTTTGTTACCTGTCCAATATATATATGGTAATATAATTGTTTAGTCTTTATGTGACTTTAACTTCAGTGCAAGGGCTGTAACAGAAGAAAATCAATGCTATAAACCGAAAGCATATACCTATCATAAAGTCCTTTAGTGCCACCATCAGTATACTGCTTATTAATATAAAGTACCTGTGTTGTAAATTAGAACTTAGTGTGCCCACCGTTCTGTGTCAAAAGTAATGCCAAAACTGCAAGATTAAATGTCATTGTTTGAACAATGTAAACAAAAACATATTCAATGTGAATAATATGAAGCAGACCTTCATACTTCAAGGCTAATAGTAAACCAGAAACCTAAGGGCCCTTTCACATCAGCGTTTTTTGACATTCGCGGCAGATACGGTGAAAAAAACGCATCTGCCGCCATTACCGCATACCGGCTGCACTTGCGGCGCGTTTGCGGTAAACGCCATGCAAAGTATAGATGTACTTGTGGCAGGTGCGGCAAGTGCGGTTTTGCACTTGCGGCAGGTGCGGCCGCGAGAAAAAACGCAGTCAGCCGCGGTTTTTTTCGCGGCCGCACCTGTCGCAAGTGCAAAACCGCACTTGCCGCACCTGCCGCAAGTACGCCTATACTTTGCATGGCGTTTACCGCAACCGCGCCGCAAGTGCAGCCGGTATGCGGTAATTGCGGCAGATGCGGTTTTTTCACCGCATCTGCCGCAAATTTCAAAAAACGCTGATGTGAAAGGGCCCTAAGATCCACAAAAAGCGTAAACAGTGCGTCACAAACTTATTCCTTCATATACTGACATGTGCTGTAAGTCTAAGGGCCCCTTTACACGCGGCTACATTTCTTGGGTGGCTACAGGTAACTTACTGGTTGCAGTGAAATCATGGAGAGATTATTCCATTTGTACACAGCAACAAGATAGAACCTTGTCTCCATGATTTCACTGCAACCAGTAAGTTACCTGTAGCCACCCAAGAAATGTAACCGCGTGTAAAGGGGCCCTAAATGATTCCTGCTACTCACTGGTGTGTGGCGTGAGCTGGAATGGCAGAGGGTTGTGCTGTCATATGAGGATGCCGTCTTTATAATGTGAAAACGCAGCCGCGATTACTGCTTCCTGCCTTTGGAACGCGGGAAGCATCGCTAAGTGGAACGCATAAAGGAAGCCTACATAATGACGTCACTAATCGCGTGTGTATGCACATGCGCATTAAAAGGTGAAAGCTGTGCAGATAGAGAATGAACACAGGAAAGTCTATGTGCAGTATCTGGCATCGCAATTGTGGGGAAACTTTGCTTTTATGCCTAAGGGAGAAATGAGAACATAATTATAAAGAGGAATGTAAACAGTATATAAACAATATAGAAAGCAATGTAAAGACAATGGCACAAGGACTTGATGGCAAAATGACAGAAATGATTATGTTACACTAATGAATGTATATCATATTGAAACCCTTTATAACTAGCTAATGCAGTATTACTGAAATCTATCTAAGGCTAGGGTCACATTTATTAGTGAAATTGCATTCACTGCATCCAGATCCGGATGCGGTGAACGCAATTGCGGTCCCACACATTTTTCCATAAAAATGTGTGGAGGGAACCGCAATGCAGTAACCGGATTGCTCATGATGTGTAATCCTGAGCAATCCGGTTACCGCACAGTTTGCAAACTGTTATCAGGGGTTTAAAATTAAAATTTTTATTAATAATTGTGGCTATAATGTCTCTAGAAGGTGCCCACCTCCCCTAGAGACATACCACCCACTCAGGTGGGCATGTATTGATTGAATTGCTGATGTATAGTAGCCGGCTCCTGTCGGCTACTGTACAATTTTGTGAATGAAGCCGCCGGCTCCTCTGTGCGCAGCACTCATATTATACCTAATGTATGTATAGTATGTGTGCTGTCCAGGGTCCAGCAGGCATTTACAGTAGATCTATGGCAGGGCCGGACTGGGACCAAAAAGCAGCCCTGGAAAACAAGCCTCACCAGCCCACATACTATATCACCCATCAGCCCCGATCTGTGAGTTTTGCTTTTACGTTGCATTGGCCACATCACTTTTTGTTACAGGAGTTATCTGAAGAGCAACATGTGAATGGTGCAGCAGAGGGAATAATCAATCGCAGCTCCATTTACATGGTGATCTACAAAGCCACGTTTCTCTGGATTGTTTGGTCCCAGCGGTCAGATCCATAGTGATGGGACAGTCGTCACCTGTACAGAAGAGAAGTGATGACTCCCATATTGGGGGTAATTAATTTAAACAACAATTAAATGCTGAAAATCAAAGTCCAATACCACCTCTGACAACAGGACAGAAGAAGTGGTACTGTGCATGTATATATACAGAATAATACAGATACTGAGGATTACACCCAGTATACAGGACAGGAGGAGTGGTACTATGCAGTGTATATATACAGAATAACACAGATACTGAGGATTACACCCAGTATACAGGACAGGAGAAGTGGTACTGTGCATGTATATATACAGAATAATACAGATACTGGGGATTACACCCAGTATACAGGACAGGAGGAGTGGTACTATGCAGTGTATATATACAGAATAACACAGATACTGAGAATTACACCCAGTATACAGGACACAGGAGAATTGGTACTGTGCAGTGTATATATACAGAATAATACAGACACTGAGGATTACACACAGTATACAGGACAGGAGAAGTGGTACTGTGCAGTGTATTTATACAGAATAATACAGATACTGAGGATTACACACAGTATACAGGACAGGAGAAGTGATACTGTGCAGTGTATATATACAGAATAATACAGATACTGAGGATTACACCCAGTATACAGGACTGGAGAAGTGATACTGTGCAGTATATATATACAGAATAATACAGATACTGAGGATTACACCCAGTATACAGGACAGGAGAAGTGGAACTGTGCAGTGTATATATACAGAATAATACAGACACTGAGGATTACACCCAGTATACAGGACAGGAGAAGTGGTACTGTGCAGTGTATATATACAGAATAATACAGATACTGAGAATTACACCCAGTATACAGGACAGGAGAAGTGGTACTGTGCCAAGCCGATTTTAGACACTCACTTACTAACGGAGTCCTGTCAATAAAGACAAAAGACATGCTTTAATGTACAAATATGAGGGCGAAACGATGCAACAAAGCACCCTCATTTGAATATTAAATAAAATAGATGTTTCTGCAAATATTTAAAAAAGCCCCCTAAATCTGTGTAAATGTTAGTGTAGTTTAAGGTCTCTGTCATAATATACTCACCAATCGCTGTTCTGTCACGTGCCCGACTCCATAATGATTTCACATCCACAGCTCGTCTATGCAGGTTTCCCTCTTCTCCGATCTTCTACAGCACATCCCGAGATGATGCCCTTAAAAAAATAACATTGTCATTATAATGCTCCTGAATAAAAAATAACCACCCATGCTGTGTCTTAAATAAGCCCTATGCTGTGCCCCTGCAAATAAAGAATTACTCCTCACCTCACTGTCCCTTTTACGGTACATGGCCTCCACACTAGCCTCACCTATAAAATAATACCAACACACCATCCACCCTTGTGTAGTATGACCGTCACACTGACCCCTAATAATCTCCACACTGTGCCCCTTATAAATTATACTTACCACACCTTCCTCAATTATGAACTATGATATCCACACTGTCCCCACATCACACTGCTCCTTCTTCACAATGTCCCACTCATGTTGTCCCAACTCCATACTGAGCCCTCACTGCCTCCCTCTATACTGTACCCCCAATGCTGCTCCTTCTCAATAATGAAACCCCTCACACTGTCTCCCCTCCATACAGAGACCACCACGCTACCTCACGCCTAATGCCGAGACCCCCACACTGTCCCACTCTTCATACTGAGTCCCTTACATTGCTCCATTTCACACTGAGCCCTGCACATTGTCCTCCATCTATTTTGTCCTTGCATTATCCCTCACTCTGTAAGACCCCCTAACCCCATGTCTACAGTAAAAGCCCCTCTCTGCCCTAATCTACAGTAATAGCCACCTCATTAACCCTAGCATATGATAAAAGCTACTCTAAAAACTTTTTTTTATAGTAATAGCCCCCCTGTCTACAGTAATATGACCCCTTATCCCCAGTCTAAAGCATTACCCTTCCTCCCCATAATCCCCAGTCCATAGCATCAGCCTCCCCATCATCCCCAGCCAATAGCATCGGCCTCCCCATCATCCCCAGCCCATAGCATCAGCCTCCCCATCATCCCCAGTCTATAGCATCAGCCTCCCCATCATCCCCAGCCCATAGCATGGGCCTCCCCATCATCCCCAGCCCATAGCATCAGCCTCCCCATCATCCCCAGCCCATAGCATCGGCCTCCCATCATCCCCAGCCCATAGCATCGGCCTCCCCATCATCCCCAGCCCATAGCATCAGCCTCCCCAACATCCCCAGTCTACAGCATCAGCCTCCCCATCATCCCCAGCCCATAGCATCGGCCTCCCCATCATCCCCAGCCCATAGCATCAGCCTCCCCATCATCCCCAGTCTACAGCATCAGCCTCCCCATCATCTCCAGCCCATAGCATCGGCCTCCCCATCATCGCCAGCCCATAGCATCGGCCTCCCCATCATCCCCAGCCCATAGCATCAGCCTCCCCATCATTCCCAAGCCAATAGCATCAGCCTCCCCGTCATCCCCAGCCAATAGCATCGGCCTCCCCATCATCCCCAGCCAATAGCATAAACATTCCTGCCCAATTGCCCCTCTGTAGCCTTAGCCTTCTTGCACCATTCCCTCCAGCCTGCAGCATTAGCCTTCTTGCCCCATCATCCCCCTACTAGCCTGCAGCATTAGCCTCCCTATCATTCCCCCCAGCCTGTAGCATTAGCCTCCCCATCATCCCCCCAGCCTCTAGTATTAGCATTCCTGCCCCATAATCTCCTCCAGCCTGCAGTATTAGCCCTCCTGCCCCATAATCCCCCCCAGCCTGCAGCATTAGCCCTCCTGCTCCATAATTCCCCCCAGCCTGCAGCACTGGCCTCCCCATCATCCCCCCCAGCCTGTAGCATTAGCCTCCCCATAATCCCCCTAGTCTGCAGCATGATCCCTCAACATCAACGTCCCAGCCTGCAGCATTAGCCTCCCCATCACCCCCCCAGCCTGTAGCATTAGCCTCTCAATCATCCCCCCCCAGCCTGTAGCATTAGCCTGCCTGCCCCATCCCCCTCCAGCATGCAGCATTAGCCTGCCTGCCCCATCCCCCCTCCAGCCTGCAGCATAAGTCTTACTGCCCCATCCCCCCTCCAGCCTGCAGCATAAGTCTTACTGCCCCATCCCCCCTCCAGCCTGCAGCATAAGTCTTACTGCCCCATCCCCCCTCCAGCCTGCAGCATAAGCCTTACTGCCCCATCCCCCCTCCAGCCTGCAGCATAAGCCTTCCTGCCCCATCCCCCCTCCAGCCTGTAGCATTAGCCTTCCTGCCGCATCCCCCCCTCCAGCTTGCAGTATTAGCCTTCCTGCCCCATCCCCCCTCCAGCCTGCATCATTAGCCTTCCTGCCCAATCCCCCCCTCCAGCCTGCAGCATTAGCCTTCATGCCCCATCCCCCTCTCCAGTCTGCAGCATTAGCCTTCCTGCCCCATCCCCCCTCCAGCCTGCAGCATTAGCCTTCCTGCCCCATCCCCCCTCCAGCCTGCAGCAATATCCTTACTGTCACATCCCCCTCCAGCCTGCAGCAATATCCTTACTGTCACATCCCCCCTCCAGCCTGCAGTATTAGCCCTCCTGCCCCATCCCCCCCTCCAGCCTGCAGTATTAGCCCTCCTGCCCCATCCCCCCCTCCAGCCTGCAGTATTAGCCCTCCTGCCCCATCCCCCCTCCCGCCTGCAGTATTAGCCCTCCTGCCCCATCCCCCCCTCCAGCCTGCAGTATTAGCCCTCCTGCCCCATCCCCCCCTCCAGCCTGCAGTATTAGCCCTCCTGCCCCATCCCCCTCTCCAGCCTGCATTATTAGCCCTCCTTCCCCATCCCCCCCCTCCAGCCTGCAGTATTAGCCCTCCTGCCCCATCCCCCCTCCAGCCTGCAGTATTAGCCCTCCTGCCCCATCCCCCCTCCAGCCTGCAGCAATATCCTTACTGTCACATCCCCCTCTCCAGCCTGCAGTATTAGCCCTCCTGCCCCATCCCCCCCTCCAGCCTGCAGTATTAGCCCTCCTGCCCCATCCCCCCCTCCAGCCTGCAGTATTAGCCCTCCTGCCCCATCCCCCTCTCCAGCCTGCAGTATTAGCCCTCCTGCCCCATCCCCCCCCCTCCAGCCTGCAGTATTAGCCCTCCTGCCCCATCCCCCCCTCCAGTCTGCAGTATTAGCCCTCCTGCCCCATCCCCCCTTCCAGCCTGCAGTATTAGCCCTCCTGCCCCATCCCCCCTTCCAGCCTGCAGTATTAGCCCTCCTGCCCCATCTCCCCCATCTTCAGGTCCAGGAGCTGTGCACCCACCTGCTCCTTCTCCTGTGTCCTTCAGCTCCGGGATCCTCCTCCTCTTCACTCTGTGATGACGTCCTGCAGTGTGTGGTGAGATGATGTCACCTCACTCCACACACACTGAAGCAGCTGCAGCTCCATTGACACAGGAAGCTGAATGATGACCCCAGAAGTGCAAGAGCTGCTACTTCCGGGGTCATTCAGCTCTCTGTGTGTGAGGCATATGAAGGTGCGACGCGACCCCCCCTCACAGAACCCTCCCCTCTCCCTCCAACAGCTGATTAGATTGTCTAATGGAGGGGAGAGGAGGAGAGGATGCCGGCCAGCAGAGATCATGGTCGGGGACTTCGGCCCTTCATAATCCCTGCTCAGCGGCTACGGTGCTAGCGGTGCAGCACTTCAATCACCAGCAGACACATCACAGTCTGGAGGCTTGTAGCCTTGTACAGATTATAATGTGGCTGCTGGTGATTTCAATATGCAAAGTTACCAGTGTACCTGGCGGCTCTGAATGGTCCATAAAGGACAAACTCCTTGCTCCATGGCCCAGTCTGACACTAGGCCCCGCCCACTCCACAATCAACGGCCCATCGGGAGAACTCCCGATGCTCCTGCTTGCCAGTCCGGGCCTGATCTATGGGCTGACATTTTAAACCACTGATAACACTTTGCTTATCCCGGCGGCAGCCGGGAAAAGCAAGGTATATGCTGTAACTGCATTGCTCAGGATTACACATCCTGAGCAATCCGGTTACCACATTGCGGGGCTTAGAGCTGCTCCGAAAACTGCAGCCTGCTTGATTTTCCATGCAGGCTGCAGAGCCAGAGGCGGTAACCAGATTGCTTGTAAAGCAATCCAGTTTTTAGAATAGGCTCCTATGACGAGCGTTTCCTGTTCCGGTTTGAGCTTTTTAAAAGCTCAAAACCGGATCAGGTTTAAAAAAAAAAAAACTCAAGTTTGACCCCAGGCTAACATAGAGTCAGCTGACTAAAGCCTATCTAGAAAATTAATATATCCAAGTACCGTATATACTCGTGTATAAGCCGACCCGTGTATAAGTCGACCCCCCTACTTTTGCCCCCAAAACCTGGGAAAACCTATTGACTCGTGTATAAGCCGAGGGTGGACCCCAGCACAGTTATTCAGGCCCCCCAGTGGTATACAGGCCTCCCCATTGGTAGTATACAGCAGCCTCCGCAGTGGTAGTATACAGCAATCTCCCCATTGGTAGTATACAGCAGCCTCCGCAGTGGTAGTATACAGCAGTCTCCCCAGTGGTAGTATACAGCAGTCTCCCCCTGTGGTAGTATACAACAGTCTCCCCCGTGGTAGTATACAGCAGTCTCCCCCTGGGGTAGTATACAGCAGTCCCCCCCCTCTGGTATATACAGGCCCCCCTGTGGTAGTATACAGCAGCCCTCCCCCCTGTGGTATATACAGGCCCCCTGTGGTAGTATACAGCAGCCCTTCCCCATGTGGTATATACAGGCCCCCTGTGGTAGTATACAGCAGCCCCCCCCCTGTGGTATTTACAGGCCCCCTATGGTAGTATACAGCAGCCCTCCCCCCTGTGGTATATACAGGCCCCCTGTGGTAGTATACAGCAGCCCTCCCCCCTGTGGTATATACAGGCCCCCTGTGGTAGTATGCAGCAGCCCTCCCCCTGTGGTATATACAGACCCCCTGTGGTAGTATACAGCAGCCCTCCCCCCTGTGGTATATACAGGCCCCTGTGGTAGTATACAGCAGCCCTCCCCCCTGTGGTATATACAGGCCCCCTGTGGTAGTATACAGCAACCCTCCCCCCTGTGGTGTATACAGGCCCCCCGTTGCTGCTGCCACACACCTGTAAAAGAAGAGCTTTCATACTTACCCTCCTGTGACCGCGCGCGCATCCCCCGCTCTCCTTCCTGCTTCTACCCGGCGTCCATCCATATGACCGCGCACAAATAATGACGTCATTACAGGCGTGCGGTCACGTGGATGGACGCCGGGTAGAAGCAGGAAGGAGAGCAGGGGATGCGCGCGCGGTCACAGGAGGGTAAGTATGAAAGCTCTTCTTTTACAGGTGTGTGGCGGCACATATATAGCACAAGGGGGGGGCGGGCTGCTGTATACTACCACAGGGGGGGGAGCCGTCACTGACTCGTGTATAAGCCGAGGGGAGCACTTTTCAGCACAATTTTTGTGCTGAAAAACTCGGCTTATACACGAGTATATACGGTATATATGTAATACCAAAAAAGACCGCAGCACTCCGATTTAGAGTTTTTTTCGCCTTTACTAGGCATTCAGGGCCACACTGCCACAAGTATATATATATATATATATATATATATATAAACATACATGTGAGCAAAAACATAGTCCTTGTGTACACTTACACTGCCACCACTTTTAGACACCACAGGGGTGAGATAGCACAAGGGGGGGAGAAAAATAGCGGGGGGCAGAGGGCACATGGGGAGCAGAGAGAGCAGACAGGGAGGAAGGAAGAGTGCACAAAGAGAGGGGCGAGTGCACAGGGGGAGAGAGAGGGTGCACTGGGGAGACAGCATAAAGGAGAGAGCACAGAGGGGACAAGACAGCACAGGTGGAGAGAAACGACTTAAAGGGGGAGATCTTGTAAAGTGTGGTACTCCTGAATATGACATGTTGACAATCAATACAATTTTCTTCACTAGAACTATGGATAGTCATGATATTTCTAGTATACAGTCTGGATATCCATCCTACCACTGAGCACCACCAAACTCCCAGAGTGTTAACCATAACGTTTCTAAATGACCTTTTAAACTTCAATGAAAAGAAGAGTGTAACACCACAATGCCAGCCGGTGCTGAGGTATACCCTTCTTTTCTTTGAAGTGCATATTTGATTTCTTGGGAACTGCAGTGGCCATCAATATCAAGCTTTTGAGTGCGTTGTGACCCCTTCACCACCCTCCTAGGTGAAAACCTTTTTTCCCTATCCTATCTTAATATTTTTTGGGAATAAGACCCAATCTGCACTTTATTACCAGTTTATTTTAGTGCTTAAATCCCTTTTTATGATATCTTCTCTTCCTGCTACTTTTCAAATTTGCATGAGATGAGAAAAGTGACACATTTTACTACTAAAATGCGGCACCCCATTAAAAACTGGTGTCAAATGGTTAATGAATGATTGCCACAGACTATCGTTTTTTTAACTTTTAACTTTTCTTTAGTTAGTATTATGCTATTGATATAGCGAAAATAATAAATTCATTTTAGAAATTTTAATATGCAAATAGTGTACCATTTTCTCAATGTAATATAGGGAATAAGGAATAGTGGTATAGAAGAGTTACTTTTGTAAGTTTGCCCACTGACAAAGACATGAACAGTCTATAATTTTAAGGGTTGGGCAATTTTAGCAGTCAGAGATAGAATATCAAAAATAAAATCCAGAATATCACATTGTCTAAATTATATAAAGTTATTTGCATTTTGAAGAGGGAAATAAGTACTAAAATTCCTCTTGCAAGTAAGACTAAATACTTGTTGACAAAACCCTTCTTGGCAAGCACAGCAGTGAAACATTTTTTGTAGTTAGTGATGAGGTTTATGCATATGTCAGAAGGAATTGTGGTCCACTCCTCTTTGCAGATCATCTCTAAATCATTAAGATTTTGAAGCTGTCACTTGGCAACTCGGAGCTTCAAATCCCTCTATACGTTTTCTATAGGATTAATGTCTGGAGACTGGCTAAGACACTCCATGATCTGCATGTCCTGCTTCTTGAGCCACTCCTTTGTTGCCTTAGCTGTATATTTTCAGTCATTGTCACTCTGGAAGACCCAGCCATGACCCATTTTTAATAGATGAAATGAGGTTGTCACTCAGGATTGTATGGTACATGGCTCCATCCATAGACCCATCGATGCGGTGTAGTAGTCCTGTGCCCTTAGCAGAGAAACTCCTCCATAAAAAAATGTTTCCACCACCATGCTTGACAGTGGGTACAGTGTTCTTTGGGTCATAGGCAGCATTTCTCTTCCTCCAAACACGTCAAGTAGAGTTAATGCCAAAGAACTCAATTTTTGTCTCATCTGACTACAGCACCTTTTCCCAATCACTATCAGAATCACCAAAGTGTTTATTGGCAAACTTTAGATTGGCCTGCACAAGCACATTCTTGAGCAGTGGGACTTTAATGGCACTGCAAGATTTTAATCTATTACAATGTAATGTGTTACCGATGGTTTTCTTGGTGACAGTGGTCCCAGCTGCCTTGAGATCATTAACAAGTTCCCCTGTATAGTTTTAGACTGACCTCTTACCTTCTTCATGATCCTGGATACCCCTGGAGGGGAGATTTTACATGGAGCCTCAGATCGATGTTGATTCACACGTATTTTGTATTTCTTCCATTTTCTTACTGTTTCACCAACAGTTGTCTCCTTGTCACCCAGTATCTTAATTTTTTTGTAGCCCATTACATCCTTGTTCAGGTTATTCTAGGATGTTTTCTCTGACATCCTTAGTAAGCTCTTTGGTCTGCCGATGTTGTAGAGGTTAGAGTCTGACTGATCAATTGAGTGTATGGACAGGAGTTTTTTATACAGGTGACAATTTAAGACAGCTCTCTTTAAAGCATGTAATGAGTTGATTAGGAGCCTCTAAGGCCGGCTTCACACCATGGCCAGATCTGATCCGGGGCTGATAGGGGTGAACCTGACAGCCCCCAGCCAGATCTGGACACAGAACCGGAGGGCCAATTTTGCCCTCCGGTCTTCAGCCGGATGGCTCATTTGCAGTGGCAGCTGCTGATAATTCAAGATAATTCTCGGGGAGCGAGCCGCGGTCCTGAACTGTCAGCAGGGGACAGCTCCATGGTGCTGAAGTTCAGCACCCGGCGTCCATTTCCCGGGTGCAGCTCAGGTGCGATACGGCACCATAGACCCCCCATGTTAGGGGGCGCCGGATCACACTGGACCGGGAGGATCCAGGAGGATCAGCTTTTTTACCCCGGACACAAAAATGCATACAGCATTTTTGTGTCCGGGAGAAAAATCTGAATCCTACGGGATCCTTCCGGACAGATGGAAACCGAATGGCAGGTAGCTGCCATCCGGCTCGATCCGACCCCATAGCATATTATGGGGCCGAAATCCAGTCCGGAGCTGTCAGGTTCACCCCTGACAGCCCCGGATCGGATTTCGCCGTGGTGTGAAGCCAGCCTAACTGGTCTGTATAAGCCAGAACTCTTCATGGCTGGAAGGGGATCAAATAGTTAGTTCCCTGATCGCTGCAATTCTTGACCGTGAGCACACACCATTACATATATTTTTCAGGCAAGTAAAGGCTTAGCAGTACTTGTGATTTCCAGTGAACAGATTCATTGTAAATATATTTTTTAGAAAACGTTGATGAAGTTGGCCAATTTCAATTTGAAAAATTCATTAATATTTACATGTTCATTTAAAGTTTCAGTAACCAGTGGTCAGTTCAAGTCTGGAAAATTCATTGATTTTATGTATCCTGTATAACATATACGGTAACTACGTTATGTTTATTTAGTTAACACAAGTCTGATAAATGTTTTGCTGCGCTCTGCAGGAAAAACTAAGCCTGTGAAACAACTTTCTGTTGGCTTAATAAATTATAAACAACCCAAGCCCAATAATGTAAAATTGGATGAAATTCACGTTAGTAATGCTTGAATGCAACACACAGCAGACTAGCAAAAATCTGCAGTTTAGCTTCTGTAAAACCAGCTTGACTGCTAAGGGCAATCATTGCAAGAGTAAAAAAAGTTAACTTGTAAAAGTGCCCACAGAGTTGTATTATTCACCACTAGTAATTACAGCTCACTAGAACACTGAACCGTTTCCAGGGGAAGAACATTAACTAAAACATGTAGGCTGTAATATTTGGTTATATTGGCTATAAAGCATAGAACTGAATTAGTCCCACAGTGTATATTTTATTGGGCCTTTTTGGACAAAGTCGTCTTCTATAGCAATTTTGCTGGTAAACTCAGCTTGATAGATTAAATAAGGATTATAAAATTTAAAATTGCTGTTCCATAATGTTTAAAAATGTCTTATGTGTCGTTATTTTTATGTAGATGATATGCAAAGACAGATTTAGAAAACACCAAAAGTATGATATGATGATAATCTCTGTACAATACAATAAACAATATTCACTGAAATGCAGTTATTAAAATCTGTGATGTGTGAACCCTTCAAACTGTAGAGGGATTTCTTTGAAGTGTTTGTTTCTTTAATTTAACTGTGACTACCACTACAATAGGGTTCTCCATTAGAACAACTTGCTCTGAACCTGTTTTAAAATTAATTATTTTTGTTGATTTAATGAACTGACATTTTACCTTAAAAAATCATAACAGTAAAAAAGAGTAATACAGTTGTGGTGATTGAAATATTTGAAACTACATCAGATTTTCACACTACTAGATGTTAAAAGTTGATAAACACAACCAAATAAGGCTGGCTTCAGACTTGCGTTCGCCTCCGCATCCCCTTGCTGATGGCGAACACAAGCAACATGTCGCATTGAGGGTGCGGACGAGAATGTATGATTTGTATGCAAGCATCCGCATGCGTACAAATCACACATTGAAGTCTATCAGTGCACACGCCTATCTGCAGCTGAGCGCATCCCCATGCGTCCCCATGATAAACACAGGGATGGACGATGCTTGCGCTCAGCTTGCGTTCGCCCGCTGCAAGATGCTGCAGAGGTGAATGCAAGTCTGAAGCCACCCTAAAACACATGAATCAATAATATTACACTTTGTTCTTTTTCAAATAAGAAGAAATCTTTAGTGCCACATGTCTGTGAGTGGCAAAAGTATGTGAACCTTTGCTTTTAGTATCAGGTGTGAACCTCTAGTGTGGCATTAACATTTCCTGAATTATTGAAAAGCCCCACACATGCGCTTTGAGGAATTTTAGCCCATTCCTCACTATAAACGTTTCATATCTGTCTTGTTGGAAGGTTTTCTTTCCATTAACTGCTTGATTCAAATTCTTTCACAACATTTTGATAGGAGCAAGATCAGGACGTTCAAACCATCATACTGTCTCGTCATGATAAAGTTGGACATCCTACACCACTTCATCGGGTTCTCCGGGTTGGCCTGCCTATCACACTTTAATCATACAGAGGCAATTCAGATTAGGGTCCCAATATAATGAGATCATGAAAAAAGGGGGGGTTTTTTTTGGAGTGGCACTAAGACACGGGATCCACCAGTCACACGTTTAATAGAACGGATGCATAAGGGGAGAGGAAAGAAACGTGTGTGTATGACCGGGATCGGGGAAGAAAAGTATATAACACTCGTTTTAGAGTGAAAAAATATTTTTTATTATAACAAATCCATGTGAATAAGGTAAAAAAGCACAAAACATTAAAACCATCTAAAAAATGTGCAACACCGCACGAGATATATCACAAAAACATGCCTCTTATGATTTCTAGCAATAATGCTGAACCTGCAGGATTAACCTGGTGGCAAAAAACAGGAATAGATACATAATAACACAAATTCCCATGACAGCTTCCTCAGGGTAGAGCTCTACCCTGAGGAAGCTGTCATTTAGGCAGCGACACGCGTAGGTCCAGAGCCACGCTCTCATGCCTCCCTGCCTGCAGGTGTATTATGACTGGTGACTAACTTATAATTTCATTTCCATTCACAGATATGCGGTGTTTCCATTGCAGTGTTTTTCTCTTGCATGGTCTATTCTGGTCCCACTTCAAATAGGGCATTATCAGAGGTTTCATTTGCCTTCAATTGCACTTTATTGTCTTGCACTACTTTGCATTGAGCCTCAGCTATAGTACTATCTGGTCTATCTTTTGCCCTAACAGCTAGGTGACCTTACTGCATATCTGGATTCCTTATCATGGGAATTTGTGTTATTATGTATCTATTCCTGTTTTTTGCCACCAGGTTAATCCTGCAGGTTCAGCATTATTGCTAGAAATCATAGGAGGCATGTTTTTGTGATATATCTCGTGCGGTGTTGCACATTTTTTAGATGGTTTTAATGTTTTGTGCTTTTTTACCTTATTCACATGGATTTGTTATAATAAAAAATATTTTTTCACTCTAAAACGAGTGTTATATACTTTTCTTCCCCGATCCCGGTCATACACACACGTTTCTTTCCTCTCCCCTTATGCATATAATGAGATCATCATGTTGTTGGTTATCTGGCTCATGTGCATTGGCCAATACATTAGCCAAGCATCTCCTTTTTTGAAATATGCCTACAGCAATTATGCTATGTCAAATTTTTCTTCTTCCGTTATGCAGTAAGCTAAGTGCATTTTTCTTTGTTTCTAGTGTTCTTCCAACAGTAATGCATGGCCATAGTCTAGTTACTTAATTATAGTGTTCTACTGTGCAGCTGTATCTCTCTTTATGGCACACAAACAGGCAGCGCCATCATAATAACTGACAGTGGTGTGTGTCAAAGCGCTCAGCTGTCAAAGATCAGAAAGTCTCTCGAAGCCATGCATACACGGCGCTCATGCTGCATCCACAGACAGTGTGAGCGTCATGAGTGAAGTATCTGCACTACTAAGGCTGGTTTCACATTTGAGATTTTTTTTTTAATCAGGCAAAATCTGGCTCTTTTCAAGATCCATTTTTTTTGCTGCTTTTTCTATATCTTTGACAGGTTCTCTAATCTGAAACCTTAGTTCTCTTGTTAGGGTGCTTTCACATCAGCGTTTTTCGTAAATCGCGGCAGATGCGGTGAAAAAACCGCATCTGCCGCGTTTGCCGCAAAAACCGTTCCACTTGCGGCACGGTTGCGGTTTTTTCCATAGGAAGTATAGAGGGATTTGCAGCAGATGCGGCAAGTGCGGTATTGCACTTGCGGCAGGTGCGGCAGCGAAAAAAACCGCGGTCAGCCGCGGTTTTTTTCGCTGCCGCACCTGCCGCAAGTGCAATACCGCACTTGCCGCATCTGCCGCAAGTCCCCCTATACTTGCTATGGAAAAAACCGCAACCGTGCCGCAAGTGGAACGGTTATGCGGCAAACGCGGCAGATGCGTTTTTTTCACCGCATCTGCCGCGATTTACGAAAAACGCTGATGTGAAAGGGCCCTTAGACCAGCGTAAATCCTTTTACATGAATATTCAGTTACTAGCTGTGAGCCCGATGCAAATGCATCGGGATTCTAGAACGTGCATTAATTTGATTATAGTAGTTATAGCTGGTGTGAGGACTTTTCGGGGGGGTGTGAATAGTTTTTCGGGGGGGTGTGAATAGTTTTGGGGGCGTTCCAATACTTTTTGGGGGGGTCCAATACTTTTTGGGGGGGTCCAATACTTTTTTTGGGGGGTCCAATACTTTTTGGGGGGGGGTCCAATACTTTTTTTGGGGGGGTCAAATACTTTTTGGGGGGGTCCAATACTTTTTTGGGGGGGTCCAATACTTTTTTTGGGGGGTCCAATACTTTTTTGGGGGGGGGGTCCAATACTTTTTTTGGGGGGTCCAATACTTTTTTTGGGGGGTCCAATACTTTTTGGGGGGTCCAATACTTTTTTTGGGGGGTCCAATACTTTTTTTGGGGGGTCCAATACTTTTTTGGGGGGTCCAATACTTTTTTTGGGGGTCCAATACTTTTTTGGGGGGGTCCAATACTTTTTGAGGGGGGGTCCAATACTTTTTTGGGGGGGTCCAATACTTTTTTTGGGGGGTCCAATACTTTTTTGGGGGGGGGGTCCAATACTTTTTTTGGGGGGTCCAATACTTTTTTTGGGGGGTCCAATACTTTTTGGGGGGGTCCAATACTTTTTTTGGGGGGTCCAATACTTTTTTTG
Source organism: Allobates femoralis (assembly GCA_033576535.1). Classification (NCBI taxonomy): domain Eukaryota; kingdom Metazoa; phylum Chordata; class Amphibia; order Anura; family Aromobatidae; genus Allobates; species Allobates femoralis. Next base: position 412,715,931 of record JARQOC010000005.1, on the reverse strand, counting down.
GGGGGTCCAATACTTTTTTGGGGGGGTCCAATACTTTTTTTGGGGGGTCCAATACTTTTGGGGGGGGGTCCAATACTTTTTTTGGGGGGGTCCAATACTTTTTTTAGGGGGTCCAATACTTTTTGGGGGGGTTGAATACTTTTTGGGGGGTCCAATACTTTTTTTGGGGGGTCCAATACATTTTGGGGGGGTCCAATACTTTTTGGGGGGGTCCAATACTTTTTTTGGGGGGTCCAATACTTTTTTTGGGGGGTCCAATACTTTTTAGGGGGGGGGGGGGGTCCAATACTTTTTTGGGGGGGTCCAATACTTTTTTTGGGGGGTCCAATACTTTTTTTTGGGGGGTCCAATACTTTTTTGGGGGGGTCCAATACTCTTTTGGGGGGTCCAATACTTTTTTGGGGGGGTCCAATACTTTTGGGGGGGGGGGGGGTCCAATACTTTTTTTGGGGGGTCCAATACTTTTTGGGGGGGTCCAATACTTTTTGGGGGGGTTGAATACTTATTGGGGCTGAGTGCTCGCAATGGCCGCGAAGCGGGCATTGCGAGTCGCTGGCCGAAAATGGAACCAGAGGCTCGGCCACAAAGTTAGCGATTTACCACTCAGGCAGCGACTCCCGCTACCTGAGCGGTAAATCGCTAGCTTTGTGGCCGAGCCTCTGGTTCTATTTTCGGACAGCGACTCGCAATGGCCGCTTCGCGGCCATTGCTCGCACAAAGCTAGCGACTCGCAATGGCCTCGCGGCCATTGCTCGCGCAGCCAACGACTCGCATTGGCCGCTACGCGACCAATGCTTCGCCGTGGTGACGTCACATAGTGACAAAGCCACGGCGATTTCAGGGTCCGACACGATTTTGCCTACGGCAATTATATAGTAGATATATTTTATTCCTATTGTGGTGCAAGTAATGAGGTGTCAAATATCATATGTTCTGCTATTTCCTGAGCTTTGAAAGGATTTATTTTTCGCCATGTTCCTACAAGCTTTGCAATTGCCACATGAGTAGAACCCTTTAATATCCTGCCGATCAGTTATTGTTTCGTCAAAGTGAATTTTTACTAATATATGCTTTAGATTTCTCAATCTTCTTGCTGTAATTAGAGGAGATGGTGGTAAACTACCGTATATACTCGTGTATAAGCCGAGTTTTTCAGCCCAAAAATTGGGCTGAAAAGTCTCCCCCTCGGCTTATACACGAGTCAGTACGGTTGTGGGGGCTGTGGAGGCTGGAGGAGGAGGGGGGAGGCTGCTGTATGAGCGGCCCCATCACGTGGGGCCGCTCATTATATATGCACTGCTTCCCCCTGTCAATCAGTGGCAGGGGGAAGCAGTGCATATATGCCCCCAAATGCTGGCACTCACCCCCCCTCCTTGTACGGGCCCTCCCCCCGCTGCATATCTTACCATCCCGGTCTTCCGCACAGCGCCGCTCCTCGGTGCTCCGTTCTTCATGCTCCCGTCCTGCTACATCCGGGATCCCCGGCCGTCGCAGGCATATGACGTCATCGTGCGACGGCCGGAGATCCCGGATGCAGCGAGGACGGAGCATGAAGAACGGAACACCGAGGAGCGGCGCTGAGCAGAAGACCGGGATGGTAAGATAAGCAGCAGGGGGGGCCCTTACAAGGAGGGGGGGTGAGTGCCAGCATTTGGGGGCTGCTGGATACCCCCCTGGGGGCTGCTGGATGCCCCCCTGGGGGCTGCTGTATTACCCCCTGGGGGCTGCTGGATACCCCCTGGGGGCTGCTGTATTACCCCCTGGGGGCTGCTGTATTACCCCCTTGGGGCTGCTGTATTACCTCCTGGGGGCTGCTGTATTACCCCTGGGGGCTGCTGGATACCCCCTGGGGGCTGCTGGATACCCCCTGGGGGCTGCTGGATACCCCCAGGGCTGCTGTATATACTGCTGGGGCATGTATACCACTGGGGCTGCTGTATATACTGGTGGGGTCTGTATATACTACTGGGGAAGCTGCTGTATACCACTGGGGTTGCTGTATATACTGCTGGGGCCTGTATATGCCACTGGGGAGGCTGCTGTATACTACCACTGGAGGGGCCTGTATACCACACTGCTGGGGGCTGTATACCTGTGCTGGGGTCCACCCTCGGCTTATACACGAGTCAATAGGTTTTCCCAGGTTTTGGGGCCAAAAGTAGGGGAGTCGGCTTATACACGGGTCGGCTTATACACGAGTATATACGGTAATCAATCCTTCAGAACCAGATCACTCTGTAATATTTTTAAATTTCTGTTATGATTTCAAACAATTTCTTGAATTGTTTGTTGTATATAGTTATGAGGCTAACTGGATTCCCTTTTGATTGTTTATCCATTCATTTCTTATATAAAATGTAATTTCTAGGTGTCAATTTTGCTCTATTGTAACTTTGTTTGGTTATATCTTTATGATAGCCTCTGTTTAACCTCTAGACGACAGCCTTACGTCTACAGACGTCGGAAAAACAGGGTACTAAAGCCTAGCCGACGTCTGTAGACGTATGGCCAGAAAATGCCCTGTAGCACAGCCCCTGTAGGAAAAATCTCTAGGGTGTCAGCGTACCGATTGTAGCTGACACCTTAGAGATTAGTAATCAGCTAGTTTTTTACCGGCACCTGTAATGTGATGACCGGTAAACACCGTTTACCGATCATCACATTACAAAAGTGAAAGTGCTTTGTAAAAAATGCTTTCACTCTGATCCGACATGAAAACACATGTCGGATCAGGGTGAAGTATTAACCCCTGACTGTCTGAAGACCCCCTGTAATGGGGATCTTCCTCTTACCCCCCCCTCCCCCGATCTGCCTCAAAATGGCGGCGGCGGCCGGTAAAAGCCGCCGCTGCCGCTGCATCTCCATGCGATCTGACATGTCATACATGTCAGATCGCATGGAAATGACACTGCTAGTGCCCCTGTCCCTTGTGATGACCCTCTGCCCCTCTGAGAGTCCCCCCCCACCACCTGTCCTCTGGCCCGGCTCCTCCGTTCTCCCTCCTCCCTCCTCCTTGCAGCGGCGCGTGCTGTGCTGTGAATAGATCTAATCAATCTGACGTGTCAAACGTCAGATTGATTAGATCTATATTACAGGTGGCCCCCTGCAGTGTTAACCCAAAGTCCCCCCCCACAGCCATGCTCTGCATACCCTCCCCCCCCCGCGGCACCGGTACCGGTACGGCGGTGGCGGTACTGGCACCGCCGATCGTCACCTCTCTCCCTGAGAGAGAGGATCCTGTGCCCTCCGGTGCTCCCCCTGGCCCCCCAGACCCCCAGCACCTGAATAAAACGAACAGATCCCCCCACCACCTGTCCTCTGGCCCGGCTCCTCCGTTCTCCCTCCTCCCTCCTCCCTGCAGCGGCGCGAGCTGTGCTGTGAATAGATCTAATCAATCTGACGTGTCAAACGTCAGATTGATTAGATCTATATTACAGGTGGCCCCCTGCAGTGTTAACCCAAAGTCCCCCCCAGCCATGCTCTGCATACCCTCCCCCCACCCCCCCCGCGGCACCGGAACCGGTACCGGTACCGGTACTGTGGTGGCGGTACCGGCACCGCCGATCGTCACCTCTCTCCCTGAGAGGATGCTGTGCCCTCCGGTGCTCCCCCTGGCCCCCCGGGCCCCACTACCTGAATAAAATGAAGGGATCCCCGCCGGCCCCCCTCCTTCTTGTCTTCACAAAATGGCCCTGCACATGCGCAGTGTGCCACTGAAATTCTGCCCTCTGCACCTAGCAACTAAAAATAAAAAAAGCTGATTGGCTGCAGTGATTTGAATTGTGTGATAGACCCTATCACACAGTTCAAATCCCCATTTATTTGTAAATATGGCAGCACTTGGGTCTGCCTCTCTCCTCTCTCCTGTGTAGTTGTTTTTGGAGAGAAGAGAGAGACAGACTACTTGCTGCCATCTGTGAAGAGAGAATCAATTTTGAGACTTATTCATCAATTTATTTAGCTAGGGTTAGCGTTAGCGTTAGCGTTAGGGTTAGCGTTAGCGTTAGCGTTAGGGTTAGCGTTAGCGTTAGCGTTAGCGTTAGGGTTAGGGTTTAGGTTAGCGTTAGGGTTAGCGTTAGCGTTCAAAGCCAGGGTTAGGGAAAAAAAATCATCCCCTCCGTCATTCCCCCTCCATCACTCCCCTAACCAATTCATTGTTATTAACTTTATTCTTTATCAATCCTTTATCTAGTTAGGGTTAGGGCTAGGGTTAGGGTTCAAAGCCAGGGTTAGGGAAAAAAATCATCCCCTCCGTCATTCCCCCTCCATCACTCCCCTAATCAAATCATTTTTTTTTACTTTACGGTTAGGGTTCAAAACAAGGGTTAGGGTAAAAAAAAAATCATCCCCTCCTCCGTCATTCCCCCTCCATCACTCCCCTAATCAAATATTTTTGTTCCAAAAATAAAAAAAATGGCCCGCAGAATGTTTACTGCCGAGCAAGCGTACGCGTTGCTCGCCTCCGGTACCTCCGGGTCGGAGACTGAAACGGCCTCTGAAGCCGAGATGTCCTCAGAGGAAAGTGACGGCTCGGCTTCCTCTAGGGGGTCCCCCACCCCGCCAGTCGTCCCTTCTGATGCGGCAGAGGCAGGACCCAGCTCTGCAACTCCCCGTCCTCTGTGGCAGCCCGACCCATCCTATTCCCCACAAATTCCCCTTTCACAGCAGCCCCCGGTATACAAGTTAACGTCACCAATTTTGCCCCCTTGGATTTCTTTTCCATTTTTGTAAACCCCGATGTCCTTGAGTTAATCACCCACCAGACTAACATATATGCCCGCCAGTATATTGCCCAAAAACCTCAGTCTGCCCATTCCCGTTCCTGGGTCCCCACTAATGTCCCAGAAATTAAAAAATTTTTAGGCATCACCTTCAACATGGGCATTGTAAAAAAACCCAGCCTGCGCTCTTACTGGGCAAAAAATTCGGTCCACAGCACCCCTGTGTTTGCAGCAGTAATGCCCCGCTACCGTTATGAAGCCATACTGAGATTTCTGCATTTCTCCGATAATTCCCAAGTCCCCCCAAGAACTGACCCAAATTATGACCGGCTAAATAAACTAAGACCCCTAATTTCTCTCCTGCACCAATCGTTCCTGAATTCATATACCCCAGAACAAAATGTATCGGTGGACGAGTCCCTAATGAGCTACAAGGGCCGTCTCTCCTTTAGGCAATTCATCCCCTCCAAACGAGCCAAGTACGGCGTAAAAGTGTACAAAATGTGCGAAAGCAGCAGTGGGTACACCAGTACATTCATGATATATGAGGGTACGGACAGACAGATAAGCCCACCTAACTGTCCCCAGACAATTGACATCCCAGGGAAAATTGTCTGGGAGCTAATGACCCCATTTTTGGAAAAAGGGTACCACGTGTACACAGACAATTATTACACAAGCATCCCCCTATACCAAGCCCTACAAGCTGCAAACACAGGGGCCTGTGGGACGATACGAAAAAACCGTGTGGGCTTACCGTCACAGTTGGTGTCCAGACGTCTTGAGAGGGGGGCGTCATTTTCACTGGCAAGTGACAAAATGCTTGCCATAAAGTGGAATGACCGCAAAGACGTCTATATGCTTACCACCCTGCATGCGGACACAACTGTGACGGTCAGAGACAGGGGCGCCACCAGGGACAGAGAAAAACCCCTTTGTGTGACTGAGTACAACAAATACATGGGTGGCGTGGACCTGTCTGACCAGGTGCTCCAACCATACCTGGTGAATCGGAAGACGAGGGCCTGGTATAAAAAGGTGGCTATCTATCTTCTACAGATAGCTACCTACAATAGCTTCGTCCTTTATAAAAAATCCCAAGGGGCCCTCACCTTCCTGCAGTATCAGGAGAAGGTTATCAAGTGTCTCCTGTTTGACTCCACGGCACCGGAGGCAGCCTTTGAAACGGAGAACGCCCGCAGACTAACAGAGCGTCATTTCATGAACATTATCCCTCCCACCCTAACGCGTCGCAAAAAAAGATGTAAAGTATGTAGCAAGCGGGGTTTGAGGAGTGAATCCCGCTACTACTGCCCCACGTGCCCATCCCAACCTGGACTTTGTATCGCCCCCTGTTTTGAGATCTACCATACAATTCACAATTATTAGGTTTGCATGATAATGAGGTAGGCTTTTTTTTCCCCACATAATTTATATTTTCAGACCGTTGGCCCCTTTACAGATTGGACTTGTCAAATAAAATTTACAACTGTCATCAATAAAACACTTATTACCCAGTTTCCCAAATAATTCCAAAACTTGATCACTCACATCCCAAACTATTATTCAGACACATTCTCTTCCACATGTCCACGTCTGCATACCCCAGAATGTGGACCCCACAAATGTTCTTCAGAAGTCTGATCCCATGTGACAAATAATTCCAGGACTTGATCAATCACATACCAAACTATTATTCAGACACATTCTCATCCACATGTCCACGTCTGTATACCCCAGAATGTGGACCCCACAAATGTTCTTGAGAAGTCTGATCCCATGTGACAAATAATTCCAGGACTTGATCACTCACATAAATTTTTTTTGCCAGTTATCTTACTTTGACTGGCATTACAACTATGCCTTGCTACACAAAACTATTTTTGGCATCTACATTACATATATATTCATAATGGTGATTACGGGCATGATCATTTTATTGGAGGATCTCCAACAATGAGGCTATTCCGTAGTCATACACCAGGGCTTTACTGTGTTCTTGCCGAACTTCCTATACCGGACAATAAGTTTGTAATCCTGTAGGGGACTGGTTGTTTTGTGCATATAGCAGTTCCGACCTTGGCGGGTTGGAGCCTGTTATGGTGCACCACGTCGACTGGCACATTGGTCTCGCAAGGGACTGATGTTGCTAAACAGACGTTGTATGACCAGTCCTTACTGCATGGTTCTTGCCGAATGTCCTGTACCTGGACAATAAGTTTGTAATCCTGTAGGGGACTGGTTGTTTTGTGCATATAGCAGTTCCGACCTTGGCGGGTTGGAGCCTGTTATGGTGCACCACGTCGACTGGCACATTCGTCTCTCATATAGGGATTGATGGCGCTAAACAGACGTTGTACGACCAGTCTCTGAAAGATTAACTTGTCCTCCTAACCCTGCTGTTGTTGTCCTTCATATCTACAACAAGCACAAGTTTGCCACATAGTTGGCTACATTTTCTTCCACATTTTTCCCTTCACGCCAGTAGAGTTTTGCGTTCCTGCTACAATATACGCAGGACAACTATTTTGTGAGCAAGGCTATGTTTTATAATCAGCAATTGTGTTTTTCGGGCATGCCGCCCTTTGTGAGTAAATAATTCTTGGAAGGATCTACATGTTTGGTAGCGCAAAGTCTTGGAACGTTTTGAATGGGTCCTGGAATTCATTCAATTTTACCCTGAAGATAAAATGATACATAATAAAAAGTGGGAACAAACTACTCAGTACGTCCCTTGACAAATACATTACAGGGTAAAGCTTACAAAAAATCCATTTATGTGGGTTTTCAGTTGTTCTTGTACTACATAGGTTCTGCAAATATGACAATCTATTCCAAATACAGCCAAATTTGCTTTCCAAAATTCAAATAGCGCTCCGTCCGTTCTGAGTCCTGCCGTTTGTCCAAACAGAACTTTTTGACTACATGTGGGGTATCGACGCGCTCACAAGAATGTGGGCAACAAATTGTGGGGTCCATTTTTTGGTGTTACCTCTTGTAAAAGTGAAAAATATGGTGCTAAAGCATCACTTTTGTGAAAAAAAAGAAAATTTTCATTATGATGACCTATTGCTTTCAAATTCTGTGAAGTACCTGAGGGTTCAAAATGCTCACTATACCCCTAGTAATAATCCTTGAAGGGTCTAGTTTCCAAAATGGGGTCACTTGTGGGGGGTTTCTGCTGTTTAGGCACCCCAGGGGTCCAAGAAGTGAAAGATGGTATCTGTCATCTATTTCAGCCAAATTTGCTTTCCAAAATTCAAATAGCGCTCTGTCCGTTCTGAGTCCTGCCGTTTGTCCAAACAGAACTTTTTGACTACATGTGGGGTATCGACGCGCTCACAAGAATGTGGGCAACAAATTGTGGGGTCCATTTTTTGGTGTTACCTCTTGTAAAAGTGAAAAATATGGTGCTAAAGCATCACTTTTGTGAAAAAAAAGAAAATTTTCATTATGATGACCTATTGCTATCAAATTCTGTGAAGTACCTGAGGGTTCAAAATGCTCACTATACCCCTAGTAATAATCCTTGAAGGGTCTAGTTTCCAAAATGGGGTCACTTGTGGGGGGTTTCTGCTGTTTAGGCACCCCAGGGGTCCAAGAAGTGAAAGATGGTATCTGTCATCTATTTCAGCCAAATTTGCTTTCCAAAATTCAAATAGCGCTCCGTCCGTTCTGAGTCCTGCCGTTTGTCCAAACAGAACTTTTTGACTACATGTGGGGTATCGACGCGCTCACAAGAATGTGGGCAACAAATTGTGGGGTCCATTTTGTGGTGTTACCTCTTGTAAAAGTGAAAAATATGGTGCTAAAGCATCACTTTTGTGAAAAAAAAGAAAATTTTCATTATGATGACCTATTGCTATCAAATTCTGTGAAGTACCTGAGGGTTCAAAATGCTCACTATACCCCTAGTAATAATCCTTGAAGGGTCTAGTTTCCAAAATGGGGTCACTTGTGGGGGGTTTCTGCTGTTTAGGCACCCCAGGGGTCCAAGAAGTGAAAGATGGTATCTGTCATCTATTTCAGCCAAATTTGCTTTCCAAAATTCAAATAGCGCTCCGTCCGTTCTGAGTCCTGCCGTTTGTCCAAACAGAACCTTTTGACTACATGTGGGGTATCGACGCGCTCACAAGAATGTGTGCAACAAATAGTGGGGTCCATTTTTTGGTGTTACCTCTTGTAAAAGTGAAAAATATGGTGCTAAAGCATCACTTTTGTGAAAAAAAGAAAATTTTCATTATGATGACCTATTGCTATCAAATTCTGTGAAGTACCTGAGGGTTCAAAATGCTCACTATACCCCTAGTAATAATCCTTGAAGGGTCTAGTTTCCAAAATGGGGTCACTTGTGGGGGGTTTCTGCTGTTTAGGCACCCCAGGGGTCCAAGAAGTGAAAGATGGTATCTGTCATCTATTTCAGCCAAATTTGCTTTCCAAAATTCAAATAGCGCTCCGTCCGTTCTGAGTCCTGCCGTTTGTCCAAACAGAACTTTTTGACTACATGTGGGGTATCGACGCGCTCACAAGAATGTGGGCAACAAATTGTGGGGTCCATTTTGTGGTGTTACCTCTTGTAAAAGTGAAAAATATGGTGCTAAAGCATCACTTTTGTGAAAAAAAAAGAAATTTTCATTATGATGACCTATTGCTATCAAATTCTGTGAAGTACCTGAGGGTTCAAAATGCTCACTATACCCCTAGTAATAATCCTTGAAGGGTCTAGTTTCCAAAATGGGGTCACTTGTGGGGGGTTTCTGCTGTTTAGGCACCCCAGGGGTCCAAGAAGTGAAAGATGGTATCTGTCATCTATTTCAGCCAAATTTGCTTTCCAAAATTCAAATAGCGCTCCGTCCGTTCTGAGTCCTGCCGTTTGTCCAAACAGAACCTTTTGACTACATGTGGGGTATCGACGCGCTCACAAGAATGTGTGCAACAAATAGTGGGGTCCATTTTTTGGTGTTACCTCTTGTAAAAGTGAAAAATATGGTGCTAAAGCATCACTTTTGTGAAAAAAAGAAAAATTTTCATTATGATGACCTATTGCTATCAAATTCTGTGAAGTACCTGAGGGTTCAAAATGCTCACTATACCCCTAGTAATAATCCTTGAAGGGTCTAGTTTCCAAAATGGGGTCACTTGTGGGGGGTTTCTGCTGTTTAGGCACCCCAGGGGTCCAAGAAGTGAAAGATGGTATCTGTCATCTATTTCAGCCAAATTTGCTTTCCAAAATTCAAATAGCGCTCCGTCCGTTCTGAGTCCTGCCGTTTGTCCAAACAGAACTTTTTGACTACATGTGGGGTATCGACGCGCTCACAAGAATGTGGGCAACAAATTGTGGGGTCCATTTTTTGGTGTTACCTCTTGTAAAAGTGAAAAATATGGTGCTAAAGCATCACTTTTGTGAAAAAAAAGAATATTTTCGTTATGATGACCTATTGCTATCAAATTCTGTGAAGTACCTGAGGGTTCAAAATGCTCACTATACACCTAGATATAATCCTTGAAGGGTCTAGTTTCCAAAATGGGGTCACTTGTGGGGGGTTTCTGCTGTTTAGGCACCCCAGGGGTCCAAGGAGTGAAAGATGGTATCTATCATCTATTTCAGCCAAATTTGCTTTCCAAAATTCAAATAGCACTCCGTCCGTTCTGAGTCCTGCCGCTTGGGCAAACAGCAGTTTATGACCACATGTGGGGTATCGTTGCGTTCAGGAGAAACATGGTAACAAATTTTGGCATCCAATTTGTCCTGCTGTTCCTTGTAAAAGTGAATAAATTGAGGCTAAAGAAACATTTTTAGGTAAAATATAAAGGTATTTATTTTTTCATTCCACTTTGCATTCATTCCTGTGAAGCACCTGAAGGGTTAATAATTTACTTGAATGTAGTTTTGAGTAGCTTGAGGGGTGCAGTTTTTGGAATGGTGTCACTTTTGGGTGTTTTCTGTCATGTACACCCCTCAAAGGGACTTCAAATGTGATGTGGTCACTAAAAAAATGGTTTTGTAAATTTTGCTTGAAAAATGAGAAATTGCTGATGAACTTTGAACCCTTATAACGTCCTAAACTTTTTTTTTTTTTTCCAAAATTGTGCTGATGTAAAGTAGACATGTGGGAAATATTATTTATTAACTATTTTGTGTCACATAACTCTCTGGTTTAACAGAATAAAAATTCAAAATTTGAAAATTGCTAAATTTTCAAAATTTTCGCCAAATTTTTAATTTTTTCACAAATAAACGCAAAAATGATCGACCTAAATTTACTACTAACATGAAGCCCAATATGTCACGAAAAAACAATCTCAGAATCGCTTGGATCCAATGAAGCGTTCCAGAGATATTACCTCATAAAGGGACACTGGTCAGAATTGCAAAAAACAGTCTGGTCATTAAGGTGGAAATTGGCTCCGTCACTAAGGGGTTAAGAATTGTTTTTTCAGCTCACTTGCTTGTTCTTCACAAAATCGATAGTTTGAGCAAATTCTATAGGTTCTCAGGTATTGGCCAGTAGGTATTTCCCACTTTGTAGAGGGTAGATGCAATGAGTCCGCACTAAAGAAGGAGTTTGTTGCCGTTTACTTTCCATAAATGTCCGTATCTTTGTTCCCTTCATTCATAACTGATATGGATATATCGAGGAATTCGACTTTCCTTCCATATTTACGAGTGAGCTTTATGTTTTTGTTTAACCTGATCATCAAATCATTCAATTTGGATGTCATTCCCTCTCCAATAAACCATATATAATTGAGATATCTTAACCATTGTTGTACCTTATCAGTTCCTTCAATAGGGTTGCAGCTAGATATTTCCATTTCCCATCCTCCTTAGAATAAATTGGGATATTAGGGGGCACAGGCTGCCCCATTTCTATGCCTTTTATTTTTAGGAAAATCTGTTTGTCAAAAGTGAAACAGTTATAGGCAGAGATGAGATAACTTTTCCAGAACATGTTCGCATATTTCATATTTGTCACAAAGGACTTTTTTCAGTTGCTTTTCAGTTCTTGGAACTCTGAAGCCTATTTCTTTTCATTTTATTCTTCACTTTCCCAAGTGTAGCACTGGGTGCACTTCTCACTGCTGCATTACCGGGACTGCAGTCTTTAGGCTACACCTCAAAACCCTTAATGGACTTTGCACCATTGTAATAGAGTCTGCTGATACCTGTGGGGCTCTCCTCATATATATTGTGTATATTCATTTATGTGTCTTTGAGACTTATTATAGTCTGTGTTAGTGCCACGTCACACACACAGATATCTGTGCAGATATTGTTGGCAGATCTCTGGTTGCAATGAAATCATGGACACATAGTTACATTTGTTCACAGCAACAACATGGAACAATGTGTTCATAATTTCACTGCAACCAGAGATCTGCCAAGAATATCTGCACAATTATCTGTGTGTGTGACGTGGCCCTTAAGTGCATACCTATAGGTTATACCACATACCTGTAAAACCGACTTGTAATACAGTGAGTTTTGGAACCCTTTTCATAGAAGTACACAACCATGACTTTATTTGCATGTGATGTCTTAATTTGATTCTTTTATACATGATGATGGTTACAATATGATGCTTTTGTTATGTATATCATGTAAAATCACATGTCATAATATGTATTCATTTGTTATTTTTTGTGTAGATCTTAAGAAATGTTTGAAAAAGGCGTAGATAACGCCGAAAAGTTAAAAAGGCGTGGTTACGTTACGTTTTCAACTCTATGAACTGAAATATATGGATTACTGAATAAAAATTAAAAAGCAAATGAATCAAGAACTTTCTCCTGCTTCCTTTTTTGGATTACTACGGTATGTTTAAATTATTACAGTTTGGGTTCGATAAATGTTACTAATGACTAGAGATGAATGAACTTTCCCCGAACAAGTTCTCCAATATCTAACTCGGCAGACAATTACAGATTTTGTTTGGGTTCAGAAACACAAGCAATTTAACAAAAAAATCAGCAAATGTGGCTTTGTTTGTTAACCGATGGGATAAAGAAAGCATTACTATGAGTAGGGATGGGCGAATCTACTCGCTAGGACTCGTTACTCGGCGAGTAGTAAGGGACTCGCAGGACTCGGTACTCTGCGAGTTTCCCAGTGATTACTCGCACGAGTCCAATGCAAATCAATATCAATCCTAGTTTTGTCAGAAACGCTGACAAAACTAGGATTGCCATTGTTTGCATTAGACTCGGCTACTGTGCCAGTGATAGCAGGGAAACTTGCAAAGTAACTGCTGTTTCTTTGCGAGCCGAGTCCAGCTGTCTTCTCTGTGTAGCTCCAGGGTCCTAGAGCCCGCCTGCTGCCTGATGTAGCAGTGCTGAGATTGTTCTCAGTCTGCTCATTCCCTGTGTACAGACATGAATGTCTGTGCACAGAGATGATGTAGCAGTGCTGAGATTGTTCTCAGTCTGCTCATTCCCTGTGTACAGACATCTATATTTATGCACAGGGGATGTAGCAGAGAGGACATCGCGTTTTGGACTGCGTCGGACGGAAGAGGATTTTTTTAATTAAAGATTGAGTCCCTAATGGCTTTTTTTTTAATTTCAAATAAAAAATTTTCTCTGTGTTGTGTTTTTTTAACCCTTTATTGGAGATTCTTAGTGGCTGGGTCAAACGTGGCCTGACATTAAGAATCTCGGGCTTAATACCAGCTTGTATAACAAAGCTGGTATTAACCCCTTTATTACCAAGCGTGCCACCGCCACCAGGGCCGCTGGAAGAGCGGGGTTCAGTGCCAGAGGATGGCGCTTCAATGAACGCGCCATCTTCTGGGGCGGCTGCGGGCTGCAATTTGCAGCGGGGGGTGCCCAGAAAGCCTGGGCATCCCTGCGCTGCGGATTCCAGCCCCCTGCTGCTTAGCTGTACCTGGCTAGACATAGAAATTGCGCGGAGCCCCACGCATTTTTTTTTTTATTATTTAATGAATTTCAGAGTCAGAGGCTCAGAGTCAGAGTCTCGGAGTTGGAGTCTCCTCAGAGTTGGAGTCTCAGAGTCGGAGTCTCAGAGTCGGAGTCGCCTCAGAGTCGGAGTCGCCTCAGAGTCGGAGTCGAGTCGGAGTCGGAGTCGTCTCGGAGTCGGAGTCGTCTCGGAGTCGGAGTCGGAGTCGTCTCGGAGTCGGAGTCGTCTCGGAGTCGGAGACGTCTCGGAGTCGAGTCGGAGTCGTCTCGGAGTCGAGTCGGAGTCGTCGTCGTCTCGGAGTCGTCTCGGAGTCGGAGTCGTCTCGGAGTCGGAGTCGTCTCGGAGTCGAGTCGGAGTCGGAGTCGTCTCGGAGTCGGAGTCGGAGTCGTCTCGGAGTCGGAGTCGTCTCGGAGTCGGAGTCGTCTCGGAGTCGGAGTCGTCTCGGAGTCGGAGTCGTCTCGGAGTCGTCTGAGTCGGAGTCGTCTCGGAGTCGGAGTCGTCTCGGAGTCGGAGTCGTCTCGGAGTCGGAGTCGTCTCGGAGTCGGAGTCGTCTGAGTCGGAGTCGTCTCGGAGTCGAGTCGGAGTCGTCATCGTCTCGGAGTCGTCTCGGAGTCGGAGTCGTCTCGGAGTCGGAGTCGTCTTGGAGTCAAGTCGGAGTCGGAGTCGTCTCGGAGTCGGAGGCGTCTCGGAGTCGGAGTCGTCTCGGAGTCGGAGTCGTCTCGGAGTCTGAGTCGTCTCGGAGTCGTCTCGGAGTCGGAGTCGTCTCGGAGTCGTCTGAGTCGGAGTCGTCTCGGAGTCGGAGTCGTCTCGGAGTCGGAGTCGTCTCGGAGTCGGAGTCAAAAAAATGCGTGGGGCTCCGCGCAATTTCTATGTCTAGCCAGGTACAGCTAAGCAGCTGGGGGCTGGAATCCGCAGCACAGGGATGCCCAAGCTTTCTGGGCACCCCCCGCTGCAAATTGCAGCCCGCAGCCGCCCCAGAAGATGGCGCGTTCATTGAAGCGCCATCCTCTGGCGCTGAACCCCACTCTTCCAGCGGCCCTGGTGGCGGTGGCACGCTGGGTAATAGAGGTTAGGGCCAGCTTTGTATTATCAGCTGGCCCTAAGCCCGAAATTTATGGCGGTCACGCCAATATTAGACATGACCGCCATGAATTTCTATTAAATTGTTTTAAAAAAAACACAACACAGAGAAATTTTTTTATTAGAAATAAAAAAAAAGCCATTAGGGACTCCATCTTTAATTAAAAAAATCCTCTTCCGTCCGACGCAGTCCAAAACGCGATGTCCTCTCTGCTACATCATCTCTGTGCACAGACATTCATCTCTGTACACAGGGAATGAGCAGACTGAGAACAATCTCAGCTTTGCTACATCATCTCTGTGCACAGACATTCATCTCTGTACACAGGGAATGAGCAGACTGAGAACAATCTCAGCACTGCTACATCAGGCAGCAGGCAGGCTCTAGGACCCTGGAGCTGCACAGAGAAGACAGGACTCTTCTCTTATCTGTGCGAGTTTCCCAGTGATTACTTACAAAGTAAACGAGTCCAATGCAAATAAATGACAAAACTAGGATTGCTTCAGGCTGAAGCTTCCGAGACACATCTGCGATTTGTAAATCTCACACTACTCGCTATTACTCGCTTCCCCATTCATTAACATTGGACTCGCTAGACTCGCAACGAGTAGCGAGTCCTGGGCTCGGACTCGCTAGAGTCAAGCGATTCCGAGTAATTTAGGATTCGCCCATCACTAACTATGAGTAAGTCATGGTTTTCTTCTACCTTCTGGCAGTGTAGGGTAGCAGGCAGGATGTGTTTGATTAGGGGAGGGGGTGGGGTGAGGTAAAAGGAGCATCGGACTCCACTTTTATCCCACAGCATATTGTGTGTGGATGTTCCTGGTCGGCAGCCAGTCAGGGCACATAAAACATCCTCAAGTTGAAGATACAAGGACTTGTGTTCTTGGCTGGCTTGTTTCATTGGCTGGTAAAGACATATGTCCCTCAGGAAATAAGAAGTGGCCATTTGCTGTTGTCACCGTTTTCAGAGTGTTACTGTCTAAAGACAGTGCTGCTGTCACTCCCAGCTGTTCCATTCATGCTTCACAAATAAATAGCTAGCCGCGCAATCACTTTTTAGATAGAATAGGAGGGCAAAAGGGTCCATCCGGACACAGGCATCATTTTCTGAGAACAACTGTGACAACTAAATCTGTGTGCATTGCCAAAGCTGCGTTTTTTGCATACACCAAGTGAATGGAAATCGGTAACCAGTTATTATCAAATCTTTCAGTTTGTACCAAAAAGGCATTTTTTTGCCCTTATTTTTGATTGTCAAATCTGTTTTCCCTAAAAAGGCTTTGTTTGGCCTCAAAGCAGTGATTGCAAAATCTTTCAGTTTTCCCTAAAAAGGCTCTGTTTGGCCTCAAACAAGTGCTTTCAAAATCTGTGTGCATAAAAGATAAGAGGGAAATCCCACAGTCGTTGTGGAAAAAGAAAGAGGAAAAAGTTGTTAGAAAGGAGAGTAGCCTTTTTGTTCAAGATGTACGTGGGGTAGGTGCTACTGCTAATGTTACTGGAAGTTGTACTAACAAAACATTGGCTCATCGTACCCCAAGCAATGTTATAGCGTATGTTACTGAACAGCCTGCTTTAGTCTCTCTGAATGCCAGCACCAGAGCTATATGATTTGTGGATGAGGCCCAGAAACAGCTTTTGCTACATTTCTTAGTAGGAGCTGCATCAAGTGGCCTGTCCTCCTGTTCCTCTACCTAAACATCACAAACTGTAAAGTCCTCAGAAATGGTGCCCCAATTACCCATGTATCACCCCGTGTCACAACTCTTCAGCCACACAACTGACTTTGGGGAAAAACATATGGACGAATCTGCAGAAGTGTTCACACATTCTATTCCAGGGGCAACAGAGATCTGCACCAAATATGAATCTTACTCCAGAGGAGGAAAGCATCTGCACCAATGCCAAAAATCTTTTGCGGTTTGATCCGGGAACGGACAAAGTAGGGTCCCAGCAGAATCCAGAACCTCGTCACCAGACGTTAACTGTCTGGGGTGGAGGTAATGTTTATGAAACTGAGGAGCACCCACACTACATTGTGCATTTAGGGCAAGAAGAGGAGTAGGGTGACTCTCATGGTGACGAGTGGGACAACAGTGGGGATGATGATAAGGTTCGAGATCCCACTTGGAATAAACCCAGAGTCACGTAGGAGGAGGAAGATGAGGAAGTTAGGTTGTGTCTTCCCACATGGAGACTGAGGGTGAAAACATGACAAGCACTGCACCCAAAGCCACAATTCTGGCTCTGGACAGCAGCAGTTGCAGGTTCACAGTTGTCTGAGGCACACAACGGAAAAGAGAATGATCAAGAGTCCAATTACGGTAATATGCAAAGTGAAAAAGGTTTTAGTAATTATATTGCAAAACAAGTTGAGGGTGCATATTCCAGATTGGAGGAAGGTGCTCATAGGTATAGACACAAAATATATTGGAAAGATATGTCATTAGTAAAAATTCTGAACTGGGAAGGAAAAGCAGAGTACAAGATAGCAAATATATAGCACCTATTACAAACCACTTACATCACATGTGTTTTCTCTTATTAAGTTAGTAGATCATATGAGGGTTGGTATAGGTATTCTGTAGTCTAGAAAAATTAGCAAGGCAGTCACCACATTAATACAGAGACTAAAATACTCTAGGATTATACCCAAACAGATCATAAAGGGAACCCCTCAGAGTATGTTGAGCAGTACCAGACACCCACTAATTTTTATATAATTGTGATTTAGTATATTTTTTTAGGCAATTTCTACTACCATTGTCACAAAAATGCACCTGTTATAGGATGGCATTAAGCATGTGATAACCTCCAGTGTTCAGCTACAGCTAAAGTACTCACTCTACAGTACATAATGCTATAAATATTTAGGCATGTACATCAGCATATAAAGGAAGATGATTACTGCCAGGTAGAGAAAGATGTTATCTGCGTCTAACTCAGGTGAGCACACCATGCCCAATGTGCATTTCGGACAGTGTCTTCGTCAGGGGACATCTTTGTAATAGTCCATAGTGGAAATTAGGCAAACAAAACAGAGTGTGTCATGTTGTTAGCATTTTGTGTGATGTTACTTGTAGATATATATGGTTAACTTTGTTAGCCAAGATCTATGTTGCATATTAACTTACTTTGATCACATATCCTCAGCTGGATTGAATTTATATACCTAAAAATATATACGGTATATTTGGTGATGTGCGCTCTCTTAGTATAATCACAATGTCCAGAAGAATTCTGGATAAACAGACAGAGATACCACCTTGTGTGTAACCACGCTCTGTGATAATAGCAATTGCCTAAAAAAATATATACTAAATCACAACTATATAGTAATCAGTGGGCGGCTGGCGCTGCTCATCAAACTCTGAAGGTTTCTCTTTATGATCTGTTTCGGTATACTCCTCAGTGTTTATTAGTCTCTGTATTAATGTGGTTATTGCTTAACTTGTTTTTCTGGACTACAGCATACCTATACCAACCCTCTTATGATCTGCTAACATAATAAGGGTGAATACATTTGATACAAGTGTTTAGAAATAAGTGCGATACATCAGTTATCCTATACTTTCTTTTTTCTTCCCAGTTCAGAATTTTTACTAATGACATATTTTTGTAATATATTTTGTGTCTATACCTATGAGTTGAGAAAGGAAATGGGGAATGGGAAAAGCCCACCCCTACTGCTTGTTGTTAGAACCGGTCAGGTGCACAGCGGCGGCCGGCCATCGCCCAGAATCCAAGAATCAGGAAAGAAGATTAGCCGACACCTGTTCCAGTGGATGTACTTGCTTTATTATTGTGAAATCACAACAAATATAATAAAAGTATCTTTAGTGGGAGAGGAGCCCCATCAGACGCGTTTTGATAAAATCTTTATCAATGACAAGGAGCTAAAACACTGACGCTTAATACATACACAAGAATAACAATACACCTGTGAAAATCACAAATAGGTAACACATGAATACAACTAAGCAAGCCTCCTAGTGGTCTCAAAGTAAGGAAGGACAATTCGTAGTGCTATTTGGCAGCATAATGGAATATGATCACAACCGATGTATTTCATAGTACACTTTGTAAAGCCTCCACAATGGGTGCCGTCCGTGTGCCATCCATGGGTTCACGGATAATCACGGACAGCCTGACACTACATACACTCCTCACCCCAGCTCCGCTGCTCCCCCCACCCCGGGCCGCTGTCATGCTCAATAAAATAAGTATTCATGAGCCCAATGAGCAGCACTGGAAGTCAGGGAAACAGTCAGTGCCGGAGAGAGGTGAGCATGAAAATCTTTGTTTTTAAGCTTGTATGTGAACGGAGCCATAGGGGATCATATGTCCCCGTATGTCCACGCCCCCTGCACGCGCCCGGACAGACCACACTCGCACCGGAGGCACAGATGTGTGAATGAGCCCCAGATATCAAAACATGATCACATCAAAATCAATAATTCTGAGCATGAAATATACAGAATTTAAATACAAGTGCATTCTCACATGAAAAAATTATAGGAATATACTTTAACCGTATAAGGCCCCTTTCACACTGGCGTTTATTTCAAATCGAGGCAGATGCTGTGAAAAAACATCTGCCGCGATTACCGCATACCGGCTGCTCTTGCGGCACAGTTGCGGCAAGCCCCATACAATGTATAGGCGGGCCTGCGGCAGGTGCGGCAAGTGCGATTTTGGCACTTGCGGCAGGTGCGCCGCGAAAAAAACGCGGCTGACCGCGGTTTTTTTTGCGGCCGCACCTGCCGCAAGTGCCAAAACCACACTTGCCGCACCTGCCACAAGCCCACCTATACATTGGATGAGGCTTGCCGCAACTGTGCCGCAACCGTGCTGCAAGTGCAGCCGGTATGTGGTAATCGCGGCAGATGCGTTTTCTTCACTGCATCTGCCGCGATTTCAAAAAAACGCTGATGTGAAAGGGGCCTAACATATGCTGGAACCGTAAATCCATGACATAAAGGGGAAATTTAGTAGAGTAGTTAATAAGTCCAAATCAGACTATCTAACACAAAAAAAAAAAAAAATTGTTAAAAGTAAAAAAAAAGTTGGTACACGGTTCATAGTATAATTACCCATATCATAAGCCATGCAAGAATGGGGGATAAAGCGGGAAAAATTTTAGCACGGAGAGTTAGGAAAAAAGAGTCCCTTCTGAAGATCTCCCATCTTTTAGCTCCTGATGGCTCACACATTCGTCACCCCCTCCAAATTGCAGACAAATTTAGAGAGTATTATGAAGCTCTTTACAACTTAAAAAACTCGACTGATACCCCCAACCTACCACGGACTCTATTAAATCCTTCTTAGATAGGGCACACCTGCCCGCTCTTTCTGCGTAGCAGGAGGGGACACTAAATGCTCCGTTCACTGAAAATGAGATCCTTCAGGTGGTCAGATCATCCAAGAAATCCTCCGCCCCAGGACCAGACAGCTTTACCTATCAATACTTTCTCTCCTTTGCTCCGACTCTGTCCCCTTTTCTACTTCGGGTATTTAATTATTGGCAAGATACGGGTCGTATTGGGCGGGAGGGTCTTCGGGCGACTATCTCTACTCTCCCTAAGCCAGGTAAACCCCCAACGTCCCCGGCCAACTTTCGCCCTATTGCCCTTTTAAACTGTGATTTGAAATTATATGCAAAACTATTAGCCAATATAAGCCCTTATAAGTCCGGATCAGGTGGGTTTCGTCCCTGGGAGACAGGCAAGGGATGGTACAAGGCGTGTTATTAACTTACTCGAGATCTTGGAGAGAGGGGGCGCCCCCAGTGCGCTTCTTTCTCTTGACGCTGAGAAGGTGTTTGATCGGGTGCATCGGGGATCCTTAGTGAGGTCCTAGACAGGTTTCGAATAGGCGGACGCTTCAAGAGATCCGTCATGGCCTTCTTTTCTGACCCTAGTGCCTCGGTTCGGGCCTCGGGATTTTTTTCTTCAGGCCTCGATATCTCATGGCTGCCCCCTCTCTCCTCTGATTTTCGCCCTTGTCATGGAACCTCTGGCGTCCATAGTTAGATCTGACACGACTGTTTCAGGAGTTGTGGTGGGCCCGGTGGAGCATAAGGTGGGATTGTATGCGGACGATGTGATTTTTATTTGCACTAATGTCCAAGTTACAATCCCAGCTTTAATGTCCATTCTAGAGAGTTTTTCCAGGGCCTCCCTTTACAAATTGAATCTCACAAAATTTTCACTCTATCCGATAAATATTTCTCCTAGTGACCAATTGACTCTACAACGACAATTCCCCTTTACCTGGGCGACGGGTGGATTCACATATTTAGGTATACACATTACTGACACTAAACGTCTTCTTCAGCACAATTCGGACTTACTTTTGAAAGACATCAGATCTCTTATTTCATCCTATGCCTCCTGCCAACTATCATGGATAGCTAGGATTCAGGTAACTAAAATGACATTACTCCCTAAGTTGCTATATTTACTGAGATGCATCCCCCTCCATTTTCCTCAGAGGATACTGGGACTCTTTCAGTCAGCATTAAGTAACTTTATTTGGCAAAATAAACCTCATAGAATAGCCTGGTCCACTCTGAACCTCCCCTCTTCGCTGGGTGGGATGGGTGCCCCAGATGTACGTTCTTATTATAAAGCTGTAACTCTAGATATTGCTAAAATGTGGTGGTCTCACGCGGATAAACCTCTCTGGTTGCAGATTGAGGCGTCGTACGCCCCGGACCACTCTACTAGACTATTATTGGAGATCCACCTTCTTCGTCATAGGCCCTGTTCCACAGAACTCCGCTCGATGCAGGCGGTTCTCTCAGTCTGGTCCAAGCTGGGAGTGGAGGGTTTAGGTTTTTTGTTTCGGTATGTCTCACTAAGGGCAGTTGAGAGCTTTGTGAGCTCGCCGGCCTTTTCACTTGCCCGGTGGAGGACAGGGGGAGCTATCCTTCTCACTGATGTAATGGACGGAATGGAGGTACTGCCCTTTGACACTCTTAAGAATACATTTTCCTTACCCCATACCTTACATTTTCAATTCCTGCAGTTAAAACATTTTGTCCACTCTATTAAAGTCCCTCATGTTGATATCACCTGCATTGACCCCTGTTTACAAAATTTTTTCAAGCAAAATTCCTCATCTCCACATGGCGTCTCCATAATTTATAAAGCACTAGCTCGCTTGAGATCTCCGTCTAAACTCCCTTATACGTTAAAATGGGAATCCAGATTGGCTTTTTCTGCCCCACTGGAATCATGGCGTATTGCTGCCAGGCATGCTGCCCTTTACTCCGCCTGCATTAACCACCACGAACAGGCGAAGAAGTTGCACTTTGACTGGTATCTAACACCAGACAAAATAGCCAGATTTGGCGATGTCTCTGTCCCTGGGTCTGGATTGTGTTGGAGGGGTTGCGGTGACCTTGGCACTGATGCTCATACCTGGTGGCGTTGTCCAGCCCTGGGAACCTATTGGAAAATGGTTGAATCCCTCCTGAGTCAACTCACTAGTCTCACGTTGGCCTTGACCCCCCAAATGGCTCTCCTGGTGTTGGATTTGGGGGACATCCCATATGTAATTGGGCCCACCTACACTAATGTACTTATAGCAGCTAGACAATGTCTAGCAAAGAACTGGCGCTCCCCCCTGATACCTTCACTTCAAGACCTTTTGGCGAGACTGAACCTTCACCTCCAATACGAGATCTCCCTGGCCCATGATGCGCCGAGGAGGTCAAAGATTTTACTGTGGTGGGACCCGTGGATATGTTCCTCCTATAATACAGTTACAATTCCCACCTGATAATAGCTAGCTATTTAGCGAAACCTTACCATTGTCTTCATTGCTATCTCATAAAGTGTATACATGCCTAATTGCTAACATTACATGTATGTGGTCTTATTCCCTCTCCACCTTTCCTTACCCTTCCTTCCCTCCCCCCTGAATTTCTTTTTGTTCCTCCTTTGTTCACCGGGACTCATTGGGCGCCTAAATTGTCTGCGACAGCCTGATGTTTCCCTTGTTGAATATGTTCACTATGTTTAATGTTTGAAAAAATTCAATAAAAACTAAATGGTTAAAAAAAAAATAAGCCATGCAAGAAATACACAAAAGAAAAACGATATATGAGGGACCTTTACATACAAAATGCCAGAGTCACATAGTACCCATGAATATTATATGGTGCCTGTTTGAATTTCTAATAAAAATACATCAAATCGTTACGATAGTTAAGTCCCTTGGAAATCTACTGTTCAGATAGAGAATCCAGAAATTTTCACGATTGAGAAGATGGTAGATTCAACTCCCCCCCACGTTTAGGGGTTCTCACTATCTCTAAACCCTGCACACGTAAATTACCTGTGTCGCCACCATGTGTTTCTAGGAAATGCTTAGACAGGCCCGAGATAGATCTTTTACTGCTGGCTGACTGGGGACATGTTCTGTTATGCACTTTTTGCGCGTACGGCTCGTACTGCCTATATAATCCAAGAGTCATTCAGAACATGTTGCCATATAGACCATAAAAGTGCTGGCGCAATTGATATAACTGTTGATTTTATGGGTTTCACCACTGACTCTGTCGCGAAAAGAATCTGTTTTCGTCATGTAGTTACATACATTGCACTGTGAATGTCCACATATGAAGTTTCCTGTATAGCATAACCAGGTTGGTCTATTGCTGCATCTGTTCAACTTAAAAAAGCTTGGTGAAATATAGCTAGCTATATCGTGGCCCTTCCTGGATACGCACCTAAAACCCTCCTGCAGGATTGTCCGCAATAAACAATTCTGGTAGAGCATGGGGACATATTTATGTAGTATGTCCACTATTCCCATATAGTTCATACTGTATGGAGTGGAAAAGGTGATGGGGTGTCGTTTACCATCTGAAATGGGCCTATGGAGCAGTTTGGCCTGTGCACGGCACTTCATCAATTCTTGTCTTTCTTTACTGGAAACAATATTTTTAGCACGTGTGATCATCCAGTTCTTATACCCACGGGCATATAGTCTTTTTTCAATATCCATGACCTGTTTGTCATACTCACTCTCACTTGAGCACATATGCTTAGCTCTGATGAATTCACCTATTGGCAAACTTTCGACAGTGTGTGAAGGGTGACAACTATCTGCATGAAGTATGGAGTTACCGGAAACAGTTTTTCTGTACAATTTGGTGGTGATGTTACCTGAACTGCTGTCTCCCATCAGGGTGCAGTCCAGATAAGATGCCTCCATACCGTGGTCCTGCATAGTGAATAGAATATTCATATTGTTACAATATGTGACAAAGGCCTCCACACTCATGCCGGGATACACATCGACTGATCCATCCCAGAAAAGGACGAGATTGTCGATGTATCTCCTGTACCATCTTGAAGCGCTCACAAAAGGATTATCCATCCTGAAAAGGTACTCCCTCTCCCATACAGACATGTATAGGCCGGCCAATGAGGGGGAAAATGTTGCCCCCATTGGACAACCACATGTCTGCAGGAAGAAGGAGTCCCTAAATCTGAAAAAATTGTTCTTCAGTAGAAACTGCACTGACATGAGGATAAATCTGATCAAGTCCTGTGAAAGGTATGTTCCACCTAGAATTTCTGATAGTGCTTTATTGTGCGGAATGCAAGAATATAGGAACATGGTAATCCACCTGTCTTTCGGTTCCCATTTGAAATCCTTTAGGGCATGCAACATATGTTTGGCAACCCTGATGTAATCGGGTAGCCTGACCACCGAGGGCTGTAATTTTTGATCCACCCACTCAGACAGAGGTTCCCCAATGATCCAATACCGGAGACAATTGGTCTGAGTGGGGGAGGAAAACAGCCCTTGTGGACCTTGGGTAAGGCATGAAAAATGGGGCAAACGGGATGTGATACTAACAGATATTTATATTGTTTATTATTAATAATAACCAAGGCCCTACCTTCACCCAATAATGTTTCTAGATTCCGTAATACCCCACTTGTAGGGTCAGACTTCAAACACCTATAAGTCCTGCTGTCACTGAGCATTTCCATAATTTCCCTATGATACAGACTGGCTTCCAAAATGACCACTGACCCTCCTTTGTCAGAATTATGAACAACTATGTTGGGGTTGTCTTGTAGATCCTTAAGGGCCGCCCTGCATGCACCTGGGAGATTATTGGGGGCTGTGTTCTCCACACTGAGTAGATCTCTCATTTCTTGCTCCACAATAGACTGGAAGGAGTCCATGACCATAGCCCTGGATTTCAATGGATAATAAAATGGATTCGGGACAGTTGCACTGTTCCCAAAATTAGATGTGTTGGCATTTACATCATCATTCATTCCTTCTAAACCGTTTAATACAGACAGGGTACAGTGATCTGCAAATGACAGTCAGATTATCTAGATTAAACCTCAAAAGAACATGATAATTTCCATTACTGTTATTAGCATCTTCCAACATCATTACCGGGTTCTCACTAGACACGGTCCCCTGTTATGCATGATTCACTCCAGGCCTATCAAGGAAATGTCGCTTGATGGAAAGATTTCTAACAAACTTGTTAATATCCTTGATGGTCTGGAATAGATCAGCATGCCCAAAAGGTACAAAATTAAGACCCCTTGTAAGAAAATCATATTGATCTGAGGAGAGTATACATACAGATAAGTTTAATACATCAAATTCCGAAGAATCAATTGCATCATGATGAAAAGCATCAACATTTAATAATGATGGTATTTCATCTGTTTTGCCCTTTTGGGGTATTTTCGTCCTTCTCTTTCCTCTTCTCCCCCCTCTTTTCCACCCCCGTTTTTGGAGGGATTGAGGTGGTGCTCAAACACCTGCTCACTGGGGATAAGATAGAGCTATTAGCAGTCTTATCAAGAAAGGAATTAACCCCCACAGAGCTCACACTGGTATGTATAAAGGAAGATGAAAAACTCACTTTTCAGTGCGAATCCTGTGGGTTTTTCAATATTGGTTTAAACTTATGTTGCTTTTGTTTTTTCAATTGTAAACCTCATTAGTCTCGTAGTCTTTAAAATCGCGTAAAAACTTTTTCTTCTTGTTGGCAGTTATAATATCCTCTAGTTCAGCCACTTTCCTCTGCAAATTTGTGTTGAGGGTCACAAAGTCTGGATGGTTTTCAAAGTCTTTGCTTGCAACATTAAGTTCCTCTATAGATTTCTCCAGTGTGGATAAACGGGCAGATTCTTCCTTGATTATCAATTCCATAAGCTTTATGGAATAAGAGGAAAGGATGTCATGCCACTGTTTAACAAACTCATCCCCATGGTTGGTGGTCGGGGACTTTTTCAGTCGCAGCCCCCAGGGATCATATTATGTCTGACATATTTTTCTAGTGTCAGGTGATCCCAGGACACTTTGAGGTGCTGTATCATGAGTTTTTCAAGTGATAAGAAATTATTGTACACATCACCTGTTATAGTTGTCAGTGCAGATCCACTTTTAGTGAAGATATTAGCTGCTTTTCTTTGCCTTTGTTCCTTGTCTAAGTTGAGACCACTGGATCCCGGATCCATATTGCTCCAAATGGTAATAAATCTTTGCGGCGGGGAGCTGAGACCGTGCCAGATGAGTTGAGAAAGGAAATGGGGAATGGGAAAAGCTCACCCCTACTGCTTGTTGTTAGAACCAGTCAGGTGCACAGCGGTGCTGGCCACCGCCCAGAATCCAAGGATCAGGAAAGAAGATTTGCCGGCACTTGTTCCAGTGGACATACTTGCTTTATTATTGTGAAATCACAACAAATATAATAAAAGCATCTTTAGTGAGCGAGTAGCCCCATCAGATGCGTTTCGATACAATTTTTATCAATGACAAGGAGCTAAAACACTGACGCACAATATATACACAAGAATAACAATACAAATGTGAAATTCACAAATAGGTAACACATGAATACAGTTAAGCAAGCCTCCTAATGCCTCCACAATGGGTGCCGTCCGCGTGCCATCCGTGGGTTCACAGATAACACACGGACAGCCTGACACTACATATTAACCTCTCCCCAGCTCCACTGCTCCCACCACCCCCGGACCGCTGTCAGGCTCAATGAAATAAGTATTCATGAGCCCAATGAGCGGTACTGGAAGTGAGGGAAACAGCCAGTGCCGGAGAGAGTTGAGCATGAAAATCTTTGTTTTTAAGCTTGTACATGAACAGAGCCATAGGGGATCAAATGTCCCCGTATGTCCGCACCACCAGCACGCGCCCTTACAGACCGCACTCACGCCGGAGGCACAGATGTGTGCCTGACAGTGGCCCGGGGGTGGGGGGAGCAGTGGAGCTGGGGAGAATTGATAGCAGGTAACTAGAAGTAGATTAACCGTACCAAGAGTTCAATCCTGGCTCCCGTTCAGGAGAAAGGGGTGGAATGCCAGAAGGTGGCATGCACAGGAGTCAACAAATACTCTGACTCATCTAACAGTTCTGGGTAACTCAGTTAGCCATCTTCCGGACTGGCACCCCTCAACCTTTCTGAGGTGGTGAGGGTGTGTGTCAATTGAGGGGATTTATCCTGGAAAGGGGGTATCTGTGGAATCCCAGCAATAGGAGTACAGCACATCCAGCATAGAGACTATACAAGAATGTGGAACATTAGTACTGGAAGGGGCCCAGGATGGGAAACATTTTTTTATGGCAACTGGCCCAGGATCGGGGATCTTATTACTGAATGGGGGGAAGTCCTGAATGGAGGACATTTTACCAGGTAAGGGAAACATTATACCAGAAGGGGGATTAGGATAGAATATATTATACCAGGATGGGGGAGATTATGCTTGAAGGTGCTCAGGATGGGGGTCATTATACCAAGAATAGGCCCAGGATGGGGACATTATAATTCTAAGAGGTCAAGGATGGAGGATAGACCTAGAAGGGGCCAATGATGGAGGAAATTATATCAAAATTAGGGATATTTTAACAGGAAGGGGTCTAGGATGTGGCACATTATAGCAGGGAGGAGCCCAGGATAGGAGACCTTATGCCATGGATAGGAGACATTATATTAGGATGTAGGACATTATACCAGGAAGTAAACAAGGACACTATGCCAGGAAGAGGCTCAGCGTATGGAACATTATAGCAGGAAGAGGCCCAGGTTGGAAGACATTATTTTAAGAAGGGGCCAAGATTGAGCCATTATTACAGGATGAGGGACATTATTGTAGAGGAGGCAAACACATATGTCTTCAAAGGCTCTGAAATGCTACAAGGGTCCGCATATATGATGAATAAGCAGGTCAGGGCCAAAGTGCAACTTTTGCACTGGAGCCCATTAGACTGTAGTTACGCCACTGTACAACAGGATTGAAATTAAGGGAACACAGGCTCAAGTGATCAATATCATAAATAGGCTTGCTCATATGGTGCACAATATGAATCGTATGCAGCCTGGATAGCAAAAGCACTCATTCCTGGCTTTAACTATAAATCTAATATATAAAGCTGAATGTGTGTATGTCTGTGTGTATGTCCGGGATTTGCATCTACACCGTCGCAACTACAGCCACAAAATTTTGCACAGTCACACGTCTGGACCCCGAGAGTGTCATAGGGTATGTTGTGAGGCGAAATTTTAACCCTGCGCGTTCCAGTTCACCAAACAATTTTGCCCTTATCTACATAAAGGGGAAAAAGTGACAGTTACCAGTTGACAGTTGTGAATGAGAGGGGCTTAATGACAGCGCCAAAGACTAACAGCATATACCAGCATATAGTCACTAAAGTGGGGCCCCAACATGGGATATTCACCACGCATGGGGACATGTATACACACCACACGCACACAAAGAGTAACAGCAAGTGTATAGTTGCTAAGGTGCAGCCCCAACATTGGATACTCGTCACGCACTCGAACACACACACACACCACAAGGAGACACACACAACATAGAGACACACACCACACAGACCCCACCACAGGGACACACACATACACACCCTATAGGGACACATGCACTCACCCCACAGGCACACACACACACCACAGGGGGGGACACACAGGGACACACACTCATACACACCCCACAGGGGCACAGAGACCTCACAGGGATGGACACACACCACAGGGACACCCCTCCCCCCTGCCCCACAAGGACAAACACCACAGGGACACACACCACACAGTCACAGATGTGCACAAATCGTGTCACCTCATACGTCTGGTATCTTTAATTTCCAAAAATAAACATCTGATTAAAAACAGCCAATGTGCAACACATGTGCCATATAGGGAATTAAGGCAGATGTCAGTCACATGAGCTGTCTATTATGTGTATCTGTGAGGTAATATATACTGCCCGGCCGGGGGGGGTTTACTGTTGGCTGGAGATTTATTAGGCTGCCTATAGCAATCAATCACAGCTCCGCTTCTATTTTCTTACAGGTCATTAATATGACATATTCAAATTCTATTTTGTTATAACTAACAGCAGTTATTTATTAACCCGGGCGTAGCCGGGTAGTACAGCTAGTATATATATATGTATACTACTAGAAAAAACCTTGCAGCACTCAGCTACTACCAAGGATGTACATATGCTGACAAGCTATATATATATATATATGAGAAAAAATTTTAAAACTTACGTTTTTTTCAAAAAACTCAAAATTCTTATTTTTTTTTTTAAATCCGAAGTTCTTAGTACACACATTGGCCAATGTCTGCTTGCTCATCGGCTGCGACAAAGTGACTTCAGGTCCGGTGAGTCCTAACACTGACACCCAAGTCCTCCTTGTCCCCTCTACCCCACTACTAAGTGGGCGGACACCATCTAGACCCTAGATCACCTTCAGGCAATGAGGGTGCAAATTGCAGTAATGGAGCCAGCCACTCCACATGATACAAAAGAGAAAAAAAAAAGGAAAAAAAAAATAAAAAGGGTGGACAAGGAGGACTTGGGTGTCAGCGTTAGGACTCATCGGACCTGAAGTCACTTTGTCGCAGTCATTGAGCAAGCAGACATTGGCCAATGTGTGAACTACAAAATATAAAGGGAGGGACAAGAGGCGCAATAGTGCCCTATCACTAGTGAC
Source organism: Allobates femoralis (assembly GCA_033576535.1). Taxonomy (NCBI): domain Eukaryota; kingdom Metazoa; phylum Chordata; class Amphibia; order Anura; family Aromobatidae; genus Allobates; species Allobates femoralis. The sequence goes on along the minus strand of JARQOC010000005.1, from coordinate 412,686,182 downwards.
ACTAGTATGTAGATGGTGGTGCTGTGTGGCCGCTCACCTGGTCCAGTTGTGGTCCCCACAACTGGTTTGACTGCGTTTAGGAATCAATGTTCCAAGCTGCTGCAGGACCTCCACCTACCACTGGATCGTGGTATGTTCCAAGAAAGATGATGGGAGTGATGGTGTGTCACGGTCCGCGCTGCTTCTGGATAAAAAACTCACCAAAGAGCCCAGCAAACTTTCATCCTCTTTATTCCTTATTCCAACGCGTTTCAACGCCACAACCCGGCATCTTCCTCAGGGAAGCAGACATTGGCCAATGTGTGAACTAAGAACTTCAGATTTAAAAAAAATAATAAGAATTTTGAGTTTTTTGAAAAAAACGTAAGTTTTTAAATTTTTTCTCATATATATAGCTTGGCAGCATATGTACATCATTGGTAGTAGCTGAGTGCTGCAAGGTTTTTTCTAGTAGTTTGACTCAGCATCCCTGCTGGCACCAGTACACATTGTCTGTGAGTGCTGTGCAGTTTTTTTTCTCTTATATATATATATATATTTACATCCTACCGTTTAAAAGTTTGGGGTCACCCAGACAATTTTGTGTGTTCCATGAAAACTCATACTTTTATACTTTTATTTATCAAATGAGTTGCAAATAAATAGAAAATATAGTCCAGACATTGACAAGGTTAGAAATAATGATTTTTATTTGAAATAATAATTATCTCCTTCAAACTTTGTTTTTGCCAAAGAATGCTACCTTTGTAGCAATTACAGCATGGCATGGAATTTCAAAATGGGAGTGATAGCTTTTCTTATTCAAAATCCCTTTTACCTTGTACAAATATCCCACTTTACCAAAACAACCCCAGACCATCACATTACCTCCACCATGCTTGACAGATGGTGTCAGGCACTCTTCCAGCATCTTTTCAGTTCTGTGTCTCATAAATGTTCTTCTGTGTGATCCAAACACCTCAAACTTTGATTCATCTGTCCATAAAACTGTGTTCCAATCTTCCTCTGTCCAATATCTGTGTGCTTTTGCCCATATTAAACTTTTCCTTTTAATTAACCAGTCTCATATATGGCTTTTTCTTTCCACATTACCCTGAAGACCAGCATCTCGAAGTCACCTCTTCACTGTAGACGTTGACACTGGCGTTTTGCAGGTACTATTTAATGAAGGTGCCAGTTAAGGATCTGTGAGGCATCGATTTCTCAAACTAGAGATTCTAATGTACTTGTCTTGTTGCTCAGTTGTGCAGCTGGGCCTCCTACTTCTCTTTCTATTCTGGTTAGAGCATGTTTATGGTTTTTGCTCTCCTCTGAAGGGAGTAGTACACATCGTTGTAGGAAATATTCAGTTTCTTGGCAATGTCTTGCATGGAATAGCCTTAATTTCTAAGAACAAGAATTGACTGTCGAGTTTCACATAAAAGTTCTCTTTTTCTGGCCATTTTGAGAGTTTCATAGAGCAAACAAATGTAATGCTCCAGATTCTCAACTAGCTCAAAGGAAGGTCAATTTTATAGCTTCTCTAATGATCCAAACCATTTTCAGCTGTGCTACCATACTTGTACAAGGGTTTTCTAAGGTTTTCTAAACATCTATTAGCCTTCTTACACAGCTAGAAAACACAATGTGCCATTCAAACACTGGAGTGGTGGTTGTTGGAAATGGGTTTCTATACTCCTATGTAGATATTGCATTAAAAAACAGACGTTTGCAGCTACAATAGTAATTTACCACATAAACAATGTGTAGAGCGTATTTCTGATTCATTTTCTGTTAGCTGAATTGAAAAAAAAAGTGCTTTTCTTTAAAAAATAAGGACATTTCTAAATGACCCCAAACTATTGAACGGTATTGTATACATAATATCCTACCATAGACAATACAGGTTGCGTCACTACATAATTTCTAATATAAGGCAATAATGAAAGGGGTGTCCATTCTAGAGATGAGTCACCCCCCCGGTGTTCGAATTCGATTCGTGGAATTTGATGTGTGTTCGTCGAATGTTCGTCGAATGTTCGTCGAACACCATCTAACCCCATTGAAAACAATGGCAGGTAAACACAAACACATACAAATAAATAGAAAACACCTTGTAAGGTGTCCAAAAGGTGACAAACTACTCAAAACACACAACAAACACATGGAAAAGTGACAAGTACATATACAAATGCGAAAAGAAAAGAGATAGATGAGTAAAAGGAGGAGACACAGATATAGGCATGTCATGCCCCTCTAAAATCCGTTTTTACTCCAGTATTTGTAAGGCATCATACAAACGATGAGTATTTGGTGAGTTTTACTTCAGTATCTGTAAGGCCATGTTCAGACGAGGAGTACTTGGTGAGTTTTACTTCAGTATCTGTAAGGCCATGTTCAGACGAGGAGTACTTGGTGAGTTTTACTTCAGTATCTGTAAGGCCACGTTCAGACGAGGAGTACTTGGTGAGTTTTACTTCAGTATCTGAAAGGCCATGTTCAGATGATGATTATTTGGTGCGTTTTACTTCAGTATCTGTAAGGCCATGTTCACTATCTGTAAGGCCACGTTCAGACGAGGAGTACTTGGTGAGTTTTACTTCACTATCTGTAAGGCCATGCTCAGACGAGGAGAACTTGGTGAGTTTTACTTCAGTATCTGTAAGGCCACGTTCAGACGAGGAGAACTTGGTGAGTTTTACTTCAGTATCTGTAAGGCCATGTTCAGACGAGGAGAACTTGGTGAGTTTTACTTCACTATCTGTAAGGCCACATTCAGACGAGGAGTACTTGGTGAGTTTTACTTCAGTATCTGTAAGGCCACGTTCAGACGAGGAGTACTTGGTGAGTTTTACTTCAGTATCTGAAAGGCCATGTTCAGATGATGATTATTTGGTGCGTTTTACTTCAGTATCTGTAAGGCCATGTTCACTATCTGTAAGGCCACGTTCAGACGAGGAGTACTTGGTGAGTTTTACTTCACTATCTGTAAGGCCATGCTCAGACGAGGAGAACTTGGTGAGTTTTACTTCAGTATCTGTAAGGCCACGTTCAGACGAGGAGAACTTGGTGAGTTTTACTTCAGTATCTGTAAGGCCATGTTCAGACGAGGAGAACTTGGTGAGTTTTACTTCACTATCTGTAAGGCCACATTCAGACGAGGAGTATTTGGTGATGTTTTTCCTCACTATATGTAAGGCCACGTTCAGACGTGGAGTACTTGGTGAGTTTTACTTCAGTATCTGTAAGGCCATGTTCAGACGAGGAGAACTTGGTGAGTTTTACTTCAGTATCTGTAAGGCCATGTTCAGATGATGATTATTTGGTGCGTTTTACTTCAGTATCTGTAAGGCCATGTTCAGACGAGGAGAACTTGGTGAGTTTTACTTCACTATCTGTAAGGCCACATTCAGACGAGGAGTATTTGGTGATGTTTTTCCTCACTATATGTAAGGCCACGTTCAGAGGTGGAGTACTTGGTGAGTTTTACTTCAGTATCTGTAAGGCCATGTTCAGACGAGGAGAACTTGGTGAGTTTTACTTCAGTATCTGTAAGGCCATGTTCAGATGATGATTATTTGGTGCGTTTTACTTCAGTATCTGTAAGGCCATGTTCAGACGAGGAGAACTTGGTGAGTTTTTCTTTAGCATTTGTAAGGCCTTGTGCAGACGTTGAGTATTTGGTGCGGTTTTTACCGCAGTATCTGGAAGGCCTCGTGCAGGCAATGAGTATTTTGTGTTTTTTACCTCAGCATCTGTAAGGCCTCGTGCACATGCTGAGCATTGTGTCACATTTAGGGGACTACAACAAGAGTCTCCATTTTTTCCAAAAATTTGGGCCCGGACACCATTTCAGTGGCATCAATTGCCCCGCAGTTGCAAGCTTAAAATGGTTGGTGAGGTGACTTTCATGCAGCACATTCCAAAATCCACAAGCCTTTAGTCTCCCCATGTTATCTGTAAGGGTACCTTTACACACGGCTACATTTGTAGCTTGTCACCAGGTAACTTACTGGTTGCAGTGAAATCATGGATACATGGTTCTATCTTGTTGCTGTGTACAAATGGAATCATGTATCCATGATTTCACTGCAACCAGTAAGTTACCTGGTGACAAGCTACAAATGTAGCCGTGTGTAAAGGTACCCTAAGATCTGTAAGATTTGTCACTAAAATCTAAGTAGAGGCCAAAAAAATCAATAGTTTGAGTAGTTCATGCATGAACCGTCACATGGATATGAAGCAAAAGTTGCAGTGGGAAGCTCACTGTGCTACAATGCAGCCTAGCGGGCCGGGCCAAACATTGTCTGGTCCATCAAGTGCATCCGCTGCCTCTTCATCCTTTGTGACTGTGGGGACAGCAGTCACACATGCTTTTGGACGCAGACCTTCCACCTTTACCCGCAACAGCCAGTGTGATTAGAAGGTCGTCAGTGGTCAAAGTGGAAACACCTGCTGGTGTTGAGTGCTGTCAGATATCAAGAGCACCACCTGTGGATGAAGGCAACATAGTATGTCCGCCTGCACCTTTCCCACAGACCAACAGTTTGCCGGGGACACTCTGCTCAACCGTTTCTCAGCACAGCAGCCAGCCCTCGGTCCCTCAGATGTGGACAAGTAATATACCATTTCCTCCTAGCCATGACAAAACTAAGAGGTTGAATTTCACCATCTGCAAGCTGTTGGTTACAGAAAGACTCTGTCTTCGCCTGTTGTACACAGAGGATTTTTGAGACCTTGTGTTCGTGCCCCAGTACCAGATGCACAGTCGCCACTACTTCTCAAGAAAGCTGTGCCTGCGCTACACCGGCATGTCGCACACAAAATCACTGCTTCCTTAAGAAACTCTGTGTGTGACGGGTGCTTTTCACCACAGACACTTGGACCAGTAAGCATGGACAGGGGCGTTACATGGCGGTGACTGTGCACTGGGTAACTATGAAGACAGCAGGGGAAGGGGCTGCTGCCCACGTCTTGCCATCCTCACGAGTTGTGCGTCAATCCTCTGCATGTATAAGTTCCTCCACTGCTTCTGCCTCCTCAACCTCATCTCGGTCCTCTACCTGCACCCAAAGCCTGTCTGGTAATGCCACCGCGTTCTAAGTGCGCACAAGGAATCCTGCACACCTCCTTACTATGATGGCAGCAGGGCTCAACGGCATCAGGTGGTCTTTAACTTGAAATGTCTGGTAAATGTGAGTCACATAGCTGAGGATTTGTGGTCAGCTGTGGAGACCAAGTTTCATGAATGCTTGTTTCCACTGAACCTGCAGCCACGGAAGGCCGTGTGTGACGATCCTGCAATGCTGGGTGCAGCCCTCCGCCGGGGCAATGTGACACACGTGCCTTGCATAGCTCACGTCTTAAACCTGGTTGTCCAGCCAATTTTTGCACACTATCCAGGCCTAGATGGTCTTCAGCAGAGGGCATGATCGCTGTGTGCTCACTTCCACCGTTTGCATCCTGCAGCTCAACGCCTTGCATCTCTACAGAAGTCCTTCGGCCTGCCAGTTCTCTGGCTTAAATGCGATGTGCCGACACAATGGAATTCGACTCTACACATGTTGCAGCAACTGTGACAGCACCGACAAGCCCTGGTGTAATAAGTCATGACGTATAACCTGGGCCTACGAGATCCAGAGGTGAGGCAAATCACACAGCTGGAGTGGTCTGAAATGAATGAGCTATGCACCATTCTGTACAGTATTGAAATGTCGATGAAGATGTTTAGTGATGATGATGCCATTATCAGCATGACTATTCCTGTCATTTACATACTGGAGCACACTTTAAGCAGTATTCAGAGTCAGGTGGTGGCACTAGAGGAGGGGGAGGAAGTACAGGAGGAGTCGTATGCGGAGGGGCTCACAAGATCTCCAAGGTGCAGTTCACAGTTTATGAATGAGGATCTACATTATGCTTGCTCAGACCATTCTTTAATGGGCCTGGATCCGACTCCAAGAGCTTCTGGGCATCAGTGCAGATAATTTCCTCGTCTTGACTCACAAAAGCTTTGGAGCAGACCTCTGATTCCCAGGCTATAGTATGAGTGAAGAGCGATGCATACTCAACCATCTGTCTTACCCTATACTCAGATGGGTGGCTGGAGACTTGGGAGCTGTGCGGAAGCAAGTGGGATTAGGGTGACACCTCTGAGGACAGGTGTATTTGTGATGTAGAAGTTGAGGTGGAGGAGAGCCCACTTGCTGAAGCGCTTGCTATGCATTCAAGCGCCTGTTCTTTTTGTGCCTCATCGAGAATTGATATCGATCGTCGTCTGAGTCATGCCCGTACGAAAGGGATCATATCAGAATCTCCACGGAAAGAAGTAGACTTCTTACTTTGGCTGGAAGATTGTCTTTCTTCAGTAGATGTTAATGTAGATTTAGCATCTACCCCACGGACACAAACAATATTTCCACCACGCCTACTCCCATTCCCACCAGCAGCAGGCCTTTTGCCACTCATTTTGTATGAGACAAAATTTACAACTGTACAGCTGGATGTAAATCAAACAGAGGTGACTGAACCAACACTACTACTTGACCCAAAGTGAGACCTGGGCAAGGTGCAGTTTAAAATTTGAAATAACAAACTACACAGGCGGTGTAGTTGTTTGTATTAGAAGTGGCCTACGCTGCTTCTTCTTGTGGCACTACTACTTGACCCAAAGTGAGACCTGGGCAAGGTGCAGTCAAAACTTAGTATCAACTACACAGGCAGTGAAGCTTTTTCACAAGTGGGCTACACCACTGTGTAAGTAACACTGCTACAGTACTAGCCCAAACAAATTGCCTGGACTAGCTGCAGCCAAAAAATGCCTACTAAGACAGGTGGTGTAGCTTTCTTCACAGCAGTGCTACACTACCTGCCCTAAAGGACTCCCAGAGCTAGATGTGGCCAGATGCTGTGAAAAACACTTGTACAGCACTGGCACACTTCTGCCTGGCAAAAACTAATAGGGACTACTCTAACCTAGCCGTAAAAAGGGCTGAAATTAAAACTAATCCCTGCTATGAAGTACACCTGAAAAAAGGCTGCTTGACTACTAGTCCCTAACCGCTACTCCTATGAAGCAGCCCTCAAAAGGGCTGATACTCCTAAAATTCACACCCTCCCTCCAGTCTCTACTCCCTAAACCTATCTATCTACCTCACTAGCTGAATCAGAACACAATTGCTTGATTTCACTTTATATTGCCCACAGCAGCAGTGGTGCCATCTGACACAGAGCTACAGCAATGAGCAAATGGTGGCGATGGAGAAAATGGCTGGGTCTTATAGTGCTAGGACATGTGACTTACACAGCCAATGATGCCTGACCTTGCTTGTGTGCAAAAAATGCACTTTGCTGTGTGTGTGTGTTTGGCTGACCGTCCCACTGTATATGCAGTTTGGAGAAAAAAAAATGGAGACCGCCATTATTTCTGCAGCACTGGTACAACCCCCCTTCCCCCTGCACACTATACCCAGAAACTGGATATTCACATTCATTAACATGGTTAGGGTTAAGCTTTTGGTGATCGAAGCGTTATCGAACATAACCTCGAACTGCCGAATTTCAAGCTAATTGTTCTAATTCGTTGAATGCCTCGAACACCGCCCAAAATAGCTCGAATTTGAGATTGGCGAACAATTTGAATAGAACACCGCACATCTCTAGTCCATTCTTTCTTTAATAACTGGGTTATTTCCAGTAAAGATAAATCTATGTATTTATATACTCTATCAGTACTTTTATATAAAGTCAGTTTGAAACGTATAAGTCATGAAGTTATATAATATGCAAGAACATCTTTAATATTTGAAGATTCCATGCAATAAATATTTGACTTTACATAAAAAATTAAAGACTACAGTAACCTTGGGTAATATTGTATTTTAGTTTCTGGTTAATTGTAGAAATAAGCTAAAAAGACATATCTTAGATGTTAATCATTTAGTATCCCAATGATTGTCCTCCTAGGGAATTAGAAAAAAAGCTTAACAGACAAAACGGATTAAGATTTTTGTACAAAATCTTCTTCTTAGTCTCATTAAACACTTAGAACTTTATTACAAATCCTGGTTTCAACTTGTGTTCCTTACTTATAAAACATATTTAGTATTCTAATCCATGGGAAATGAATGTGTACTTATTTTATTTCTATGGTATTTATATGTCAAGCATTAAGAACTTGCTTAATAACTTTGATTTTCTGATTTATATTTTACATTGGATGTGTAACCTTCAATATGTGGGTCATACTACACAAATTCTGTGACGTAGAATGAATAATTATAGTTCGAAAATAACTAAAGAATTTTAAATACATAGCTTTGTAGATTTTAATATAAAAGTAATGTCTCTGTAGGTTTTTGAGTTTGCACTAGGGATGAGCGAGTCCTAAATTACTCAGAATCGCTAGACCCGCACGAGTCCGAGCCCAGGACTCGGTACTCGTGGCGAGTCTAGCGAGTCCAATGTTAAAGAATAGGGAATATGGATTCGCGAGTCCCGAATAGATAATACAGGACTCGGAATCGCAGACTCGCTAGGATTCGGAGCATTGGACTCAGGGGCTGGCTGGAGCCTCTTGCTGGAGCTCTTCCCCTGGGTGGCAGTTAGGTATCCCCGGCCCTGGTTGAGAAGCGGGGGGGGGGGGGGGTGTGCTGTCGGGTCCAGGCAGCCTTGAGAACCGGGGGGGGGGTTTTGCTGTCGGGTCCAGGCAGCCTTGAGAACCGGGGGGGGGGGGGGGTGCTGTCGGGTCCAGGCAGCCTTGAAAGCGGGGGGGCTATCAAAGCTGACCTTACCTCCTCCAGCCGCGAAGCAGCCCGCCTGCCGCAAACCGACTCGCCGGCCGCAAAGCGACGCCCGATTTGGACTCGTTACTGAGCGAGTATTCGCTAAAAGACTCGCCGATTCCCGAGTCCAGCGAGTCCCTTAAGAATCGCCGAGTAACGAGTCCTAGCGAGTAGACTCGCTCATCCCTAGTTTGCACCAAAGAAAAAGTTGGTGGAATTTAATTCTAAACCCCTGAACTACGTTCTAATATCTTTTGACAGCAAGTGTTGCTTGTCCTGAGTCAACAGCAACATCTACCATTTATGCAGTTAAAGCAAACCTGTCACCCCCTCCAGGCATCTAAAAATACCATAGCCACCTTCTGCAGCACTAAGGCTGCAGTCTGACAAGGTGTCTATAGCATTTATGCTCCCTTGATTCACTGAAATAAAGACTTATATAAAATCTGTTTCAAACCAGACCCAAGACCGGGAGGCGGGTTTTCAAGCGTCTATCTCCTTCCTCTGTGGTGTCAGTCATCCCTCTCTGCTCTCTGTGCACCGCCTCCAGGGCCATCTCCCTGCATTACAGAGCTTTGTCAGCTCTGCTACAACATAGAGCTGCTGGTATAGGAGACCCCACAGTAGTAAATCTAGCAGGAGGACGAGCAGACAAAGCACTGCCTGCTACATAGCAGCCCTTGAGCTGAGCTGTCAGCAGTGCAGCAGAGTTGAGTTTGTGCTTTAGATCTGGGGCTGAGGACGGAGCAATGCTGCTGGGTACAAGAAACTGAAAGTGAAACCTGCTCAGCTCAAGTGCTGCTACGTAGCAGGCAGTGCCTTGTCTGCTGTTCTGCTTAGGGTCCTCCTGCTAGATTTACTACTATGGGGTCTCTTATACCAGCAGCTCTATGTTGTAGCAGAGCTGACAAAGCTCTAATGCAGGGAGATGGCCCTGGAGGCGGTGCACAGAGAGCAGAGAGGGATGACTGACACCACAGAGGAAGGAGACAGACACTTGAAAACCCGCCTCCCGGTCTTGGGTCTGGTTTGAAACAGATTTTATATAAGTCTTTATTTCAGTGAATCAAGGGAGCATAAATGCTATAGACACCTTGTCAGAATGCAGCCTTAGTGCTGCAGAAGGTGGCTATGGTGTTTTTAGATGCCTGGAGGGGGTGACAGGTTCGTTTTAAGTTGAAGGCACACTGTGCGAGGGACTCACGTGAGTACAATGCGAGGAAAACTCGCATTGCACTCGGACCAGTGTTTCCCTATCAGGCAGGGCAGACTGGTGCGAGTCCCCTGCACTAAACTTGCATTGCGAGTCAGAAGCTAGTAAAGTCGCAGCATGCTGTGACTGCATGCGATTCTGACGCGCGTGAGGGCAATGGATGTCTATGGGGGCAAGAAAATCTCGCCCCCATACAGCACACTGTGCGATATTCGCATAAGTGTGCTGGCAAAATTGCTTTAAACTCTTCGACCGTAAAACCCGGCGAATTTAAAATTAATGCTTTCCCGGTAGAGTAATCAATCATCTTGCACTGCTGTGTCAGCAGTGTAAGATAATTAATAAGCACCCAGCTGCTGGGCACCTCTTTCAAATTGTTGGAGTTAAACTGCATATGCAGCATCTGTGTGGTATATCAGCACAGATGCTGCATGGGCGGTAATTAACCCGGTGACTCAAGAGTTAATGTGTATTTTATATGGTGGCAAATGTCTCCAGGGAGTGTACCCACCCACTAGAGAGAGGCTTCTTTAATGCATTGGTAGTTCAGGGGTTAATAGCTATATTTCTGTAAAGCCGCTTATTGTCAGCTTTTCACATTCATTCATGAAATGTGGTGGCTCCTGTCAGTGAGTGCACCGTATGGTACACAATTAGTGTAAGCACAGTGCTGGGCAGCGTCCTAAACAAGGAGTTGTCCCAAGCACTTACGCTAATTGCGTACTGAAGCCGCCGCTCTCCATGGTGCTGGAGGCTTAAGCATCAGCACCATGGGCTGAGAACATTGAAACTCCACACAGATACTGCATATGCAGTTTAACCCCGACAATTTGAAACAGGTGCCCAGCAGCTGGGTGCTTATTAATCATCTTGCCCTGCTGACACCACTGTGATTGGCTTGCCACCCAGCATCATAGGGACTAGAGATGAGCAATGTTCGATTCGAAATGTTCGCCAATCTCAAATTCGAGCTGTTTTGGGCGGTGTTCGAGTCATTCTACGAATGCGAACAATTATCTTCAAATTCGGCAGTTTGAGGTTATGTTCGATAACAGTTCGTTCACCAAAAGGACCCTATAAAGTGGTCTGGGGCAGAGGAAAAGGCTGAAATGGGGGCATGATTGTTTTAAAGCCGATGGTAAAAAGCCGCTGGCTTTTAAACAATCATTCAGCCCGATCCTCTGCCCCCGCAGCCTCCCACAGGGCTGTAGAGCCGGAGTTTGTGCTCATTTTGGTGAGCTCAAAATCCTTTCAGGTGGTGTGGTTTTTTTAAAAAGCTGATCTGCTTTTGCACCTGAAAAACGTATCCTCAAAAAATGCAGCAAAAATGCTGTGTGTGAATGTAGCCTTAGATCAGGAATAGAACAGCCATTTATAGGACATTTCATACCTTTCCCAAATTCCCATGTCAAAATATTCAGCACATTTTGCATTGAACTACTGCACCCAATTTATTATATATTTTAGAAGTCGGAGTCGGTCCATTTTATACCGACTCCGACTCCTAAAATATATAATAAATTGGGTGCAGTAGTTCAATGCAAAATGTGCTGAATATTTTGACATGGGAATTTGGGAAAGGTATGAAATCTATTTATACAATCCGCAGTTTGGGATTCGGGCGTTGTAGCCGAATCCCAGAATGCTTTGCGCCACTGCGAGCGATGACGCACCTCCGGGACAACAAACCCCACACACAGACACAGGAGACGCGGCCAGAGAGAGAGGGAGAGGAGCTCCGGCCCCGCAAACTCCATCCCCCGGGAGCCCATTCTACCCCTCTACAGTCTACCCCTGCTCTGCTTCGGCCCCACACCCTGCACCTCCCCCACACACAGCAGCTGAGAGACAGAGAGGAGATCCGGGGAGAGACACACCACAGGGGACAAAAATCCCCCCACACACAGGACGACTAACCAGCAGCACAACATACACATATACATACATACACTCTATATACATATACACTATTTCAACACACACATATAGATATAGAGTATCTATACATACCTTATATACACATAAATCTATTGATATACTGTATATACACATAGATACACACTATATACACATATATATATTGATATACTGTAAATACACATAGATACACACTATATACACATATATAGATATACAGTATATACACATAGATACATATACACTATAGACACACATATATATATATATATAGATATACAGTATATTCACATATATTGATACATATACATTATATACATATATATATAGATATACAGTATATACACAGATACATATACACTATAGACACATATATATAGATATACAGTATATGCACATATATTGATACATATACATTATATACACATATCCATACATACACACTATATACACATCTCTATATATATTTATATTCAGTATATACACATATAGACATACACTATATACAATATACATATACAGTATATACACATATATTAATACATATACACTATGTACACATATATCAATAGATATACTGTATATACACTATGTACACATATATTGATATACAGTATATAAACACATACAGATATACATATAGCGTATATACACATATATACATACATGCACATATACAGTATATACACACATATATAGATATACAGTATATACACAGATAGATATACACTATATAACAATATATACATATACAGTATATACACAGATATAGATATACACTATATACACATATATAGATACACTCTTTATACACATATATATTTAGATACACTGTATATACACATATATACAGTATATACACACATATATATATACTCTATCTACACATATATCTATACATATACTGTATATATACATATATTCATACATATACCGTTTCTACACATATATATACATATAGATATACCGTTTATACACACAGATACATATACACTATATACACATATACATATAAAATATATACACATATATTCATACATATAGCTATACAATATATACACTCTGATACATATACACTATATACACACAGATATATATATAATATATACACATATATACATATACACTATATACATACAGATAGATATAGATATACACTATATCCACACAATTACATATAGATATACAGTATATACACACAGCTAGATATATATTGATACACAGTATATACACACAGATATATATATATATATATATATATATATATATACACTATATACACATCTATACATTTATATATACATATACAGTAGCTACACATACACTTAGATATACACTATATACACACAGATACATATACACTATATACACATATATAAATAGATGTAGATATACAGTATATACACACATATATACATACACAGTATATACACACAGATACATATACATATACAGTATTTTCACATATATAGATGTAGATATAGTTTATATCCACATATATATAGATATATAGTATGTACACATATATAGATATCCTGTATATACACATATCGCTATACAGTATATACACATATATACATACATATACAGTATATACACACACATACATATACAGTATATACACATATATACATGTAGATATACACTATATACACACATATTGATAGATACACAGTATATACACATACATAGATGTACAGTATAATACACATATACATAGATATACAGTGTATACTCACATATAGATATACAGTATATACACAGACATACACTATATACCCACATATACATATACACTATATACACAACACATATATATATATACAGTATATACATATATATATACAGTATATACACATATATACACACAGATATATATATATACAGTATATACACATATATAGATAGATGTACATATACAGTTTATACACATATCTACTTATATAATCACCAGTTTGGGATTCGCCCGTTGAAGCCGAATCCCATAATCCTTTGTGGCACTGCGAGCGATGACGCTTGCGTCATCGCGAGCCGCAGCCGCACTACCTCACACCACCGCCATCCTGCCAACCCTTGGCCCCGCCGCAAAGTCGACGCTGCCCGGATGCGGCCGGTGCCTTCCGCCCCTCGCTCACCGCTGGGGCCTCGCTGCTGCTGCACTTGCGAGGTAGGGTCTGTGGCCGCCTGCCGCGATCCACTGACGTCGTCCTGTGCCCGGCGCCAGCCAATGGGAGTGAGCGGGGCGTCTCTGCCTCCAAAGCCTCACATGCCCCGCTCACTCCCCTTGGCTGCCGCCGCCCCTGCAAGCGGATTGGGCGCTGTGTTACAACACAGCACGCCCATCCAATTGCCCAGGACTCGGCGTCCTGGACCAATCGGATGCCCCTCCAGCCCAGAGCCGCTTCTTTACTCACCCCTCCAGCCCAGAGCCGCTTCTCTCCTTACCCCTCCAGCCCAGAGCCGCTTCTCTCCTCACCCCTCCAGGCCAGAGCCGCTTCTCTCCTCACCCCTCCGCCACAGAGCCGCTTCTCTCCTCACCCCTCCACCCCAGAGCCGCTTCTCTCCTCACCCCTCCAGCCCAGAGCCGCTTCTCTCCTCACCCCTCCAGCCCAGAGCCGCTTCTCTCCTCACCCCTCCAGCCCAGAGCCGCTTCTCTCCTCACCCTTCCAGCCCAGAGCCGCTTCTCTCCTCACCCCTCCACCCCAGAGCCGCTTCTCTCCTCACCCCTCCAGGCCAGAACCGATTCTCTCCTCACCCCTCCACCACAGAGCCGCTTCTCTCCTCACCCCTCCAGGCCAGAGCTGCTTCTCTCCTCACCCCTCCAGGCCAGAGCCGCTTCTCTCCTCACCCCTCCGCCACAGAGCCGCTTCTCTCCTCACCCCTCCGCCACAGAGCCGCTTCTCTCCTCATCCCTCCAGGCCAGAGCCGCTTCTCTCCTCACCCCTCCGCCACAGAGCCGCTTCTCTCCTCACCCCTCCGCCACAGAGCCGCTTCTCTCCTCACCCCTCCACCACAGAGCCGCTTCTTTCCTCACCCCTCCACTACAGAGCCGCTTCTCTCCTCACCCCTCCACCACAGAGCCGCTTCTCTCCTCACCCCTCCACCACAGAGCCGCTTCTCTCCTCACCCCTCCAGCCCACGCCCGCTTCTCTCTTCACCCCTCCAGTCCAGAGCCGCTTCTCTCCTCACCCCTCCACCCCAGAGCCGCTTCTCTCCTCACCCCTCCAGGCCAGAGCCGATTCTCTCCTCACCCCTCCACCACAGAGCCGCTTCTCTCCTCACCCCTCCAGGCCAGAGCTGCTTCTCTCCTCACCCCTCCAGGCCAGAGCCGCTTCTCTCCTCACCCCTCCGCCACAGAGCCGCTTCTCTCCTCACCCCTCCAGCCCAGAGCCGCTTCTCTCCTCACCCTTCCAGCCCAGAGCCGCTTCTCTCCTCACCCCTCCACCCCAGAGCCGCTTCTCTCCTCACCCCTCCAGGCCAGAACCGATTCTCTCCTCTGCTACCCACACAGCCGCCTCTATACTCTGCTACCCACAGAACCGCCTGTATACTCTGCTACCCACAGAGCCGCCTCTATACTCTGCTACCCACAGAGCCGCCTCTATACTCTCCTACCCACAGAGCCGCCTCTATACTCTGCTACCCACAGAGCCCCCTCTATACTCTGCTACCCACAGAGCCGCCTGTATACTCTGCTACCCACAGAGCGGCCTGTATACTCTGCTACCCACAGAGCGGCCTGTATACTCTGCTACCCACAGAGCGGCCTGTATACTCTGCTACCCACAGAGCCGTCTGTATACTCTGCTACCTCTGACCCGCCTGTATACTCTGCTACCCACAGAGCGGCCTGTATACTCTGCTACCCACAGAGCCGCCTGTATACTCTGCTACCCACAGAGCCGTCTGTATACTCTGCTACCTCAGACCCGCCTGTATACTCTGCTACCCACAGAGCCGTCTGTATACTCTGCTACCCACAGAGCCATCTGTATACTCTGCTACCTCAGACCCGCCTGTATACTCTGCTACCCACAGAGCGGCCTGTATACTCTGCTACCCACAGAGCGGCCTGTATACTCTGCTACCCACAGAGTGGCCTGTATACTCTGCTACCCACAGAGCCGTCTGTATACTCTGCTTCCTCAGACCCGCCTGTATACTCTGCTACCCACAGAGCGGCCTGTATACTCTGCTACCCACAGAGGCATCTGTATACTCTGCTACCTCAGACCCGCCTGTATACTCTGCTACCCACAGAGCGGCCTGTATACTCTGCTACCCACAGAGCGGCCTGTATACTCTGCTACCCACAGAGCGGCCTGTATACTCTGCTACCCACAGAGCGGCCTGTATACTCTGCTACCCACAGAGCCGCCTGTATACTCTGCTACCCACAGAGCGGCCTGTATACTCTGCTACCCACAGAGCCGTCTGTATACTCTGCTACCTCTGACCCGCCTCTATACTCTGCTACCCACAGAGCGGCCTGTATACTCTGCTACCCACAGAGCGGCCTGTATACTCTGCTACCCACAGAGCCGCCTGTATACTCTGCTACCCACAGACCCGCCTGTATACTCTGCTACCTCTGACCCGCCTGTATACTCTGCTACCCACAGAGCCGTCTGTATACTCTGCTACCTCAGACCCGCCTGTATACTCTGCTACCCACAGAGCGGCCTGTATACTCTGCTACCCACAGAGCCGAATTGGAACCTAATGTATATATTAATAAATAATAATAATTGTACACAACAGTGCTGCAGACACATACCTTGGCATACGGGCCACCGGGTGAAGGAAGGACAGCCGGTCCTAAAAATGGTAGTGGTTCAGCAATGGAGCGGCTCCCGGTTCTCTCTCCGCGTACTGCCGGTACTGCTTCCTATGCTGGTCCCGGCAGCTCCTCCACCGTTTTTTAAGATGGTCAACTGTGAAATGATTTCAAACCGGGTTTAGAGATGTGTAATATTTGAAACAACAAAAGTATGTGTACAAATCAACAATAACATTTTATTCATGTTGTGTGTGTAATGTGTATACAAGGCACAGTGACACGACAGTGTGGAACATCATCAACAGCATTACGGACATTGAGCTCACGTGGCCACAATCACAAATGAGGCAGGACACATGTCAACGCATAGAGAATGTAATAGTGCGGGCACCAGACTCTGGTCATTAGTGGTATTTATATACACCCAACCCCTTGGCCGTAAGAGCCAGGAGGATCAGACCTTAAACTAAGTGTACTGTTGTGACCCCATCCAAATATAGGCAACTATGCGGTGGAGCATGATAACACATTCAGGGTCCTGTATACCCTGCTATGGGGCCCTGTATTCCCACTGCTGGGGGCCCTGTATACCAACTGGGGCACTGTCTACCCACTGCTGGGGGCCCTGTATACCCACTGCTGGGGGGGCCTGTACACACACTGAGGGCCCTGTATACAGGGACTGACTGGCACCCTACAGTTTGGGTGGCAACCCTCCCTCACCGGCCCGACACAGGTGAGGACGGGGGGTGGAGGGGGGTGATGACTGGCGGCCGCCTCACAGTCACCGCAGCTCCCGCAGTCTCCTAGGGCTCGCTCCCAGCCGCAGCCTCGCGCTCCTCACAGCCGCTCGCTCACAGTCGCAGCCGCACGCCACTCACAGACGCGCGCTGATGACGTCATCGCGCGGCCAGGAGCTTCCGTTTCCGCCTGCTGCTTCAGGGACATGCGGATGATTCATGCTCCTGCAGCCGCATGACCCGTGGCACCTGGGCCAGTCCGCCCCTGCCTGTATACCACAATATGGGGGCATGTATACCCATCTGGGGGCCTGTATACTCTGCAGGGGGAGGTGTATACTCTGCTGGGGGGCTGTCTACCAGTGATAGCCGCTGTATACCAGGATGGCGGTCAATATGTTTTCACAGTTTTTGGGGGCAAAAATATGGGGGTCGGCTTATACACGGGTCGGCTTATACACGAGTATATATACAGTAAATGCAATATATAACGTGTGAACTCATTTAAATTACTTAGATTGCTCTGTTCCTCATGTCACTCTGAAGGAACGCAGGGAACATCTCTTGGGCGATCTCTCTCCAGGCTGTATTAATTTGGGTCGTATCCCCATAGTCAGGATCTGTAGGGAGCCATAGAAATGGACGAGCCTCCACAAGTGCAATAAGACGCAGTGTGTTCACCGTGCCACGGCCTGCTGCCATGATTGCACTGATGAATGGATTGCTCTGTGTGTGCGCCTGTCAGCGCGACTCGTTTCCTGTTTCCTTAAAGCATGGTGTGTGCTGGAGAATCACTTCCCTCGCATCATCGGCTCCAAGCCTCCAAATAAGAGAAAAACCAGCGAGTTTGGACTCGCACACTTTCAGAGACACATCAGCGAGTTGTAAATGTCATTATTCGCTATTACTCGGTTCCCTATTCATTAACATTGGACTCGCTGGACTCGCAACGAGTCCCGAGTCCTTGACTCGGACTCGTTGGGGTCTTGCGATTCCGGGTCTTTTAGGACTCGCCCATCTCTACTCTTGAACCAAGACCAGTGTCAACAGGTTGTTACTTGGATAGCGGATAATGCTTCAAGTCAGATTGGCACCTCCACAAACACCCTGTCTTCCACACAGTCAAGTGTCAGTAGCTGTGATACTGCACCTCACATTTCCCAACCTGATCCTCCTTCCTACCACCAGGCCGAGTACACGTCCACGGACATTACTGATCCCACACTTGGACACTCGGAAGTCCAGAAGTGTGTACCCATGGGTGAGTGGAGGTACATGGCAAATTGCCATAACAAAATTTAAATTCCGCTGTCATTTGTGTGTGGTGTGGTGAAGTCTGGCCCAATCCAACCCTTCTTTATCTTGATCAGAGTCAGCCTGTCAGCATTTTCATTATAACACAGATGAGTCCTGCACACAGAGAACAGGTCTGTTGGAACCTGTTCACACCGCCAGCATAATTGGAAACAAAAAGCTATTGCGACAAAAAACAACAGTACACTGCAGTAAAAATATTAAAATGCAAGTGCAGTATAAAAATGGTATAACAAATAAAGGGTACTTAGTTAATCCGTTTTTTTGCGCAGAAAATGTTATTTTAAGCAACGTCACTATCTTCAAAGTGTACCCATCTCAGATGCGGTCCTAACTGTTGTATTAAAAACCTGACTGGTGTGAATACTTACCAGTAAGCAGGAGCCAGTATGACTGGTGTCTGAAGTGGAATGAAGGCGACGGGGCTATATGTGTGCAGGGCCCAGAGAGGGGCGGGAACTCCATCTCTTGCATTGCAAGAGGCAATTAATTATAACATAGATGAGTCCTGCACACAGAGAACAGGTCTATAGGAACCTGTTCACACCGCCAGCATAATTGGAAACAAAAAGCTATTGAGACAAAAAACAACAGTACACTGCAGTAAAAATATTAAAATGCAAGTGCAGTATAAAAATGGTATAACAAATACAGGGTACTTAGTTAATCCGTTTTTTTGCGCAGAAAAAGTTATTTTAAGCCACGTCACTATATTCAAAGTGTACCCATCTCAGACGCGGTCCTAACTGTTGTATTAAAAACCTGACTGGTGTGAATACTTACCAGTAAGCAGGAGCCAGTATGACTCAGGTGTCTGAAGTGGAATGAAGGCGACGGGGCTATATGTGTGCAGGGCCCAGAGAGGGGCGGGAAAATCCATCTCTTGCATGGCAAGAGGCAATTAATTATAACACAAATGAGTCCTGCACACAGAGAACAGGTCTGTAGGAACCTGTTCACACTGCCAGCATAATTGGAAACAAAAAGCTATTGCGACAAAAAACAACAGTACACTGCAGTAAAAATATTAAAATGCAAGTGCAGTATAAAAATGGTATAACAGATACAGGGTACTTAGTTAATCCGTTTTTTTGCGCAGAAAAAGTTATTTTAAGCCACGTCACTATCTGCAAAGTGTACCCATCTCAGACGCGGTCCTAACTGTTGTATTAAAAACCTGACTGGTGTGAATACTTACCAGTAAGCAGGAGCCAGTATGACCAGTGTCTGAAGTGGAATGAAGGCGACGGGGCTATATGTGTGCAGGGCCCAGAGAGGGGCGGGAACTCCATCTCTTGCATGGCAAGAGGCAATTAATTATAACACAGATGAGTCCTGCACACAGAGAACAGGTCTGTAGGAACCTGTTCACACCGCCAGCATAATTGGAAACAAAAAGCTATTGCGACAAAAAACAACAGTACACTGCAGTAAAAATATTAAAATGCAAGTGCAGTATAAAAATGGTATAACAAATACAGGGTACTTAGTTAATCCGTTTTTTTGCGCAGAAAAAGTTATTTTAAGCCACGTCACTGTCAGCATTTTCAGTTGACAGGCGGGTGCGTTTGTCAGTAATGATTCCACCTGCGGCACTGAAAACATGCTCTGACAAAACGCTAGCGGCAGGGCAGGCCAGGACTTCCAAGGCGTAGAGAGCCAATTCATGCCACGTGTCCAGCTTGGAGACCCAATAATTGTAAGGCACAGAGGATTCTCGCAGTACAGTTGTTCGATCTGCAAGGTACTCCTTCAGCATCTGGCCAAACTTAGCATTTCTTGTGGCACTACCCCCCACCTCACGGGCTGTGGTACGTGAGGGGCTGAGAAAACTGTCCCACATCGTTAAGACTGTTCCCCTACCTCTGGCGGATTGGACTTGTGCCCCTCTCGGCCGTACGCCTTGGTTGTCCACCGATTCCTGACCTATGCCGCTAGCGTTTTGTGAGAGGAATGCTTTGCCTACTTCCGTTACTATGGCCTTCTGGAACTGCTGCATTTTGGCTGACCTCTCCGCCTCAGGAATGAGAGACATGAAATTCTCCTTGTAGCGTGGGTCTAAGAGTGTTGCCAACCAGTACTGATTGTCGGCCAAGATGTTCTGAATGCAAGGGTCACGAGCCAGGCAGCTTACCATAAAGTCAGCCATGTGCGCCAGACTCTTAACAGCCATCACTTCAGTATCCTGACCAACACCATGACTGAACATGCTGTCCTCCTCCTCCTCCTCATCTCCCCTATCCTCTGGCCAGCCACGCTGAATCGAGGGTATGACTGGTGTGCATGTCATAACCTCAATTTGGCCAGAGAGTTGCTCCATGTTTTCATCCTCCTCTTCCTCCTCGTCATAGTCCTCCACTGCACGTTGTGATGACATGAGGCTGGGCTGTGTGTTATCACCCACATCCACTACAGTTTCTTGCTCCAAGTCATCGCGCTCCGCCTGCAATGCATCATCTTTGTTTTTCAGCAGAGACCGTTTTAGAAGGCAGAGTAGCGGTATGGTGACGCTAATAATGGCGTCAACGCCGCTCACCATCTTGGTGGAATCCTCAAAGTTTTGGAGGATGGTACATAGGTCGGACATCCATCTCCACTCCGGAGGTGTTATGTGTGGAGTTTGACCCATTTCCTGACGGCTTAGGTGATGCAGGTAGTCAACAACTGCCCTCTTCTGCTCACATATCCTGACCAACATGGGCAGAGTTGAATTCCAACGCGTGGGGACATCACGCACCAGTCTGTGGGCCGGAAGGCGCAAACGGCGCTGAAAGCCGGCAAGGCCGGCTGAAGCAGCAGGTGACTTGCGAAAATGCGCAGACAGGCGGCGAACTTTTACCAGCAGATCAGACAGCTCTGGGTATGATGTAAGAAACCGCTGAACCACCAGGTTGAGCACATGAGACACGCATGGAACATGCGTCAGCTGGCCTTGCCTCAAAGCTGCCACCAGGTTCCGGCCATTGTCACACATGACCTTTCCTGGCTTTAGGTTCAGAGGTGTCAGCCAGTGATCTGCCTGCTGTTTCAGAGCTGTCCACACCTCTTCTGCATTGTGGAGTTTGTGACCTATGCAGACTAGCTTCAGCACAGCCTGTTGCCGCTTCGCAGAGGCAGTGCTGCAGGGCTTCCAGCTTGTGACTGGTGTGGAGGGTACAGTGGATGAGGATGCGCAGGAGGAGGAGGAGGAGGCTGAGGAGCATGACATTCCAGAGCTGTAGAGTGTCGGTGAAACCCTGACAGAGGTAGGACCTCCAATCCTTGGTGTGGGAAGGACGTGTTCCGTCCCTCGCTCAGACTGGGTCCCAGCTTCCACAATATTAACCCAGTGTGCCATCAAGGAGATGTAGCGGCCTTGCCCACAAGCACTTGTCCACGTGTCTGTGGTTAGGTAGACTTTGGCTGAAACAGCGTTGTTCATGGCACGTGTGATGCTTTGGGACACGTGGTTATGCAATGCGGGGACGGCATATCTGGAGAAATAGTGGCGGCTGGGGACTGAGTAACGTGGGACAGCAACCGCCATCAGGTCGCGGAATGCTTCCGTCTCCACCAGCCGGAAAGGGAACATTTCTAGCGCTATGAGTCGTGAAATGTGAGAATTTAGGACTGTGGCATGTGGGGCGTTGACAGCGTATTTGCGCCTGCGTTCAAAGGTTTGCTGAATGGATAATTGAACGCTGCGCTGGGACAAGGACGTGCTTGATGGTGGTGTTATTTGTGCGTGGGCAACTTCAGGTGCAGGGCCGGAGGCTTGTTCGCGGGCAGCATGGACAGGGGATTGGCCCGCACGCACAACACGCGAAGACGTAGCAGTGACATCAGCAAGCACCGCTCCTCGACTCTGTTGTACTTCCCACAAAGTCGGGTGCTTGGCTGACATGTGCCTGATCATGCTGGTGGTGGTCAGGCTGCTAGTTTTCGTACCCCTGCTGATGCTGGCATGGCAGGTGTTGCAAATGGCCTTTTTAGAGTCATCTGGAGCCAACTTAAAAAACTGCCAGACTCGGGAAGACTAGGGATGAGCGAGTCCTAAATTACTCGGAATCGCTAGACCCGCACGAGTCCGAGCCCAGGACTCGGGACTCGTGGCGAGTCTAGCGAGTCCAATGTTAAAGAATAGGGAATATGGATTCGCGAGTCCCGAATAGATAATTCAGGACTCGGAATCGCAGACTCGCTAGGATTCGGAGCATTGGCTCAGGGCTGGGCTGGAGCCTCTTCCCCTGGCTGGCAGTTAGGTATGTCTTGTCCGGACAGCCTTGAGAACGGGGGGGGGGGGGGGGGGGGGGTGGGGGGGCTGTCAGGTCCGGACAGCCTTGAGAACCGGGGGGGGGGGGGGGTGCTGTCAGCTCCGGACAGCCTTGAGAACCGGGGGGGGGGGGGGGGTGCTGTCAGGGCCAAACCTTACCTCCTCCAGCCGCGAAACAGCCCGCCTGCCGCACACCGACTCGCCCGCTTTGGACTCGTTACTAGGCGAGTCTTCGCTAAAAGACTCGCCGATTCCCGAGTCCAGCGAGTCCCTTAAGAATCGCCGAGTAACGAGTCCTAGCGAGTAGACTCGCTCATCCCTAGGGAAGACCTAACATTTGCACAGGCACCTTGTGTCGTGTTGTTGTTCCGGGGAACGGTTGCCTGCCTTCTGCCTGCGGACACGACCCTGCTTCGTACTGCCTGTTGGGATGCTACGCCTCCCTCCCCCTGTGCACTGCTGTCCTCGCTCTGCATATCCTCCTGCCAGGTTGGGTCAGCTACTGGATCATCCACCAAGTCGTCTTCCTCTTCCTTGGCTAATCGCTGGACTGCTCCTCCTTCTCCTCACCATGATGACCGTTACAATAGTTAGGCTGTTGTTTCAGGTATACCCCCAGTGGTAAATTTTTACGCCCATTCTTTTAGAATGGGCATTACAACGACAGGATACCCGCTCCTTTTCAATGCGAAAAATGTTTTGAGGCCCTCCTGCACGTCTCTATCCAGGGACAATGTGGAGCCTCCCAATTTTTGGCTGCTCTGCCAAAGGGCTATACTACAATACACCCACTTCAGGTTTACAGGCCCTCCTGCATGTCTCTATCCAGGGACAATTTGGAGCCTCCCAATTTTTGGCTGCCCTGCCAAAGGGCTATACTACAATACACCCACTTCAGGTTTACAGGCCCTCCTGCACGTCTCTATCCTGGGACAATGTGGAGCCTCCCAATTTTTGGCTGCCCTGCCAAAGGGCTATATACTACATACACCCACTTCAGGTTTACAGGCCCTCATGCACGTCTCTATTCAGGGGCATTGGTGAACCTTCCAATTTTGGACTGCCCTGGCAAAGGAAAATCCTACAATAGACCCAGTTCCTCAAAATGGGCACATTATGTCAAGACAGGGCTTCATGTACGTCTCTTCTCAGGGTCATCGGAGTGCCGCACAATGTTTTCACGTAAAATCTTTCATGTAATCACAAAAAGTAACATACACCAGCTGTATCTCACTATTGGGTATGTGCCCTTAATATTTCCACCCTAAATATTCATTTTGGTGTCATTTTGGAAGGTTTTCTGGTGACTCCGTAAAATTGGGGTGAAACTCGGACAACATTGTTCCCAGCTGTGACTTTTGAGTGAGAAATGCTTCCAGGGGTCTTCCCCATGGTGTTGCCATGTCATTTGAGCACTCTTCTGAGACATTTGTGACATTTTTAGGGTTTCTACATGCTGCCGGCAGTCATTTCATAAAAATACTCGGGTCTCCCATAGGATAACATTGGGCTCGGTACTCGGGCCGAGTAAACAAGTATCTCGGGATGCTCGGCCCGAACTTCGAGCACCTGAGCATTTTAGTACTCGCTCATCACTAATAGAAACACAATCAACTCCACGCTCCTATTCAGAGAGCCAGCGGCTGGGCCAGGTGACTCATGAAAGATGCGTGCGAGACATTCTCATGCAGCTCACTCACATAAATGTGTCTCTGCCCTAAGTTAAACAATAAAAATTTTTGTGATAAGTTCACTTTAAAGGGGCCGTCACACGCGTCAATATCGCTGTCAATATCGCTGTTGCACATGACGTTGCAGCGATATTGATGCGTGTGACAGGGCGCATCAACCAGCAATAAATTGCTGGTTGATGGTCACCAGGTTTTCGGACTAGACCGAAAACCTGGGGTTGGTCGGCGGGTGTACACGCAGCATCGCTGTGTGTGACACCGGGAGACGTGATCAGCCAGCTCCCAGCGCCTCTCAGCAAGAGATGGGAGCTGGTATCCAGGGTAAACTGTGGGTAACTAGGCAGCTCACGCTGCCTAGATACCCGATGTGTACCTTAGTTACCAGCCTTCTCTGCTCACCGGCTGGTATCCAAGGTACACATCGGGTATCTAGGCAGCGTGCGCTGCCTAGTTACCCACAGTTTACCATGGATACCAGCCTGCAGACATCGTGGAAATGAAATTTAAATAATTTCCACGATGTCGCTGATAAAATGATCGCAGGTGAGTCTGCCTGTGTGACAGCTCACCAGCTATCAGCCGTCAATGTCGCCAGCGATCAGATCGCTGACGACATTGACGTGTGACGCTGGCTTAAGACCGTTTTTTTTTATAATTAGAGATTAATAAATTGTAATTAGGGATGAGCCAGTCTACTCGTTACTACTTGTTACTCGGCGAATAGTTACTCGCTCTACTAGTTACTCTGCGAGTTTCCTAGTGATTACTCGCACAGTAACGAGTCCAATGTAAGTCAAGGGAAATGCAGTTACTCTGCTGCTGGACCCTATAAAGAGGTCTGGCAGCAGAGGAAAAACCTGCAATTCCCCACTTCATTGTTTAAAAGCCAGCAGTAAAAAGCCGCCGGCTTTTAAACAATGCTGACAGCCGCTGGCTGACAGCTTCCCTGCAAGTACACTGGATCGGGGCAATCCGGGAGAATCCGGTTTTACCTCAGTTCACGACCGCGGACAGCTCCCTGCTGGCCGTGGTTCTGCTCTCCCCGGCTGCCTGACAGCAGGATCCTACGCTCCCCCTGCAGCCTCCCCACCCGATCCTAAGTCAGGATAGGGTGGGAGGCAGTGGGGGGAGCGGAGGATCCTACGGTCTGGCGGCAGGGAAGCTGTCAGTGGCTGTCAGCATTGTTTAAAAGCCGGCGGCTTTTTACCCCTGGGTTTTAAACAATGAAGTGGGGAATTGCACATTTTTCCTCTGCTGCCAGACCTCTTTATAGGGTCCAGCAGCAGAGGAGTTACTCGCAATACTCGTTTCCCCATTGACTTACATTGGACTCTCTATACTCGTAACGAGTACCGAGTATCGGGACCTACTCGTTACGAGTCTAGGAGAGTCCGAGTATTTTAGTACTCGCTCATCCCTAATTGTAATGCATTGCTAAAATACTTCCTATTCTTATACTTAACACTATATCTATATGTGTGTAAATAATGTTAATTTTAAGGTTCTTCATGTGTTGAGGTAAACAGTAGCAACCATTAAGGCAATATTATTTCACACAGAATAAAAAAGCAGTGGATTTCTTACCAGGAATTTTGGAAAATATGCTGCCTTTTTTAGTAGCAGCACTGTATGTGACAATTTAGAACTTAAATGCAAATTATGGGAAAAAAACCAACAGGTGGACATATCACTGGATGTTTCGCCAATTCGTCAAGGCAATTATTCTGATTTGTTTCTGACCTATTTGGGAGCAATGTGCGGCAATTATGCTGCATCTGAACACAACCTTTAGGGTGCTTTTACGTCTGCAGTATTTCCAAATGCGACAGATGAGGCAAACTTTAATTTTTGAACTTCAGGTTTGCCTGATCTGCCGTTTTGCAAATACGGTGGAAATCCATCGTTTTTGCAAAAAGCACAATGCGGCAAAGTTGCACTTTTGCTAATGCACTGTAAAGGGACCTCCAGACATGTGCGGAGACTCATATTTTCCTGGCAATCCTGCACTTCTGGCAATTCTGGTGCCGGAAGTACCGGATAACTGTCAAAAACACAAGTCTCCGCACTTGTCCGAAGTTCCATTTACAATGCATTAGCAAAAGTGCAACCTTGCCGCAAGTGTGCCACATTGCGTTTTTGCAAAAATGGCAGATTTCTGCCAGGTTTGCAGAAACACAGATCTGAAAGCACCCTTACATTTTGATATATATTTGGTCATATTCAAATAATATGTCCATCACACCTAAATCATGAAGATGATGATGGTCCAGACCTAACTTGTGCATAAAAGTAAAGCAATGAACAAAGCACTGGTAATAGTCATTTGTATAACAATAATGATCAATTGTAGGCTAAAGAAAAAGACAGAAACCACGGAGAAATTGAAAATAGCAGTTGGTCATACATTTTCTTTGTATGCCCTAATTTTGTTTTTAACTGAGGAATAATTATAGGAGTCCAGTAAGACTCCATTCAAAGTACCGTAATATAAGGTTCTGTCTAATAAATTATGCAGTATTTCAAAGCTATCTGTACAATCATTTACAGACTGCTCAAGTATAATACTTCTGTATGAATTCTGTCAGGCCATGAGGAATACTTACCGTACTGTTGAAATTTAGCCTCTGACAGGTTCAAAGAGATTTTTTGCAGGGATGTTGATAGAGGGGACATAATTGTTATATCTGAAACTCTACATGTCATCTCAGCATATAATAATGTACTCAGTGGGTGGTCATAATAGTAAGAAACCAGCCCAAAAATTGTGCAACATAGTACATATTTCTTTTTCCAGATATTAAAGGGGTTGTCTGAGCTTTTTCTATAATTCATATGTGTATCTAGGCTGCAAAATGTTGACAGTTTGTAATAAACATGTTTTCAACATTTTGCAGGAACACCTAGATAAATATATTTGTGACAGCCAGAGAACTTCCAGTGGCGTGTTTGTGTTGGAGTCTGCATGGAAATGGGAAACTAGTCGTTTCCTCCCAGTCTCCTACAAACACGCCCTCCCCCTGCCTACACTATGGCCAGCCACCCCCAGGACTCCAATAGGCCATCGCCAGCCCCTAATGTCACCACCCACCCCTACTGCACTAGCGGTCCCCACTGCATTGACACAGTATGCCGAATCCACTGCTGTGAAGGAGATTTGGCACAGTGTGTCAGTGTAGTGGGACCGCTGCATGTGTTGTGCGCTCACCCTGTGGGCTCTGTGCAAGGGAGCCGAGGTCCTCACTCCGCAGCCCGGGTCTCTGTACCGGGGAGCCCGATGCTTTTCTCCATACCTTCAGTACCATAGAGTCGGTGGCTGTGGTATAGAGAGGACCGCTCCCCCGGCTCTGTGCTCTATGGTACGAAATGAATGGTAAGAAATGAATCCAGCACGATCCGGATCACATATAATGGTAGTCTATGGTGACAGATCCAGGAAAAAAAAAGTTCATCGCCTGGATCCAGTTTTAGTTACTGAGCATGTTCAGAACAAATGTAATTCTCCTCCCAGCTCAATTTCTGTTCCGGATTTTGTTCTCTCTATCTCTCTCGCCATTCACAAAACGGATCATGCAAAAAACTGAATCCGGGTGCATAATTGACATCCGTTTACACAAATCCGATCCTTCCATCTTATACTTTAAAAAACAGGATCCACACAGACAGAAACAAACTGTGATGTGAAGGGGGTCTTACCTAGTTAATGTTATCTTTCATCCAAGTATACTGTACTTGTTTTAGAAAGTCTAGAGGTCAAGATAAGAAGATTAAATGCAGGATTGGTAGGTTGTAATAAGTTACATTATTGAACGCATATCATAAGTGCACTCTTAGAACAAGGCCAATGAGTGGCACTTTATGCTCTTGCAAAGATGTGCATCTGTCTCTAAGGCTATGCTCACACATTTGCGTATTCTGTTGCGCTTTTTGCCGCGTTTTTCGGCCACGCAAAAAAGCGCAACAAAATACGCTGGGGCTTTCACACACTTCGCTCTCTTTACCCCAGAAAGCGCAGGTGATTTCACAGAGGGGAGAAAGAATCCCGCTTCCTCCTCCCCTCTGTGACATGTGTGACCGCCCCCATTAGATTTTACAGTGTATTAAGATACACTGCGAAATCTATATTAAACAAAGCCAAATGTATGTAAAATAAAAAAGAATCAAATACTTACCTCTCCGACACTTTTTCCCGGTGTCTGGTGCCGAAGACAAGTGATGTGTGTCCTGCAAGAGCCTGCCGTGATTCATGTATGTATCACATGACTGTGAGCGGCCAATCAGGCCGGGAAGCGCCCCCTGACAGATGCCACATAGGGGAGGAGGAAGCAGGATTTTCCCCCTCTGGATGTCAGAGGGAGAAAACACAGGAGCAGCTGCGTAAAGAATTGACATATCAATTCTTTACGCAGCTGCGCTTTCTGCCATAAAAAGCACTGTGTATTTTTACGCAGTGTCTGCACAGCAAAGTGAATTTCCCATTCACTTTGCTGGCACACACAAAACACATTGCATATTTTGAAAAGCGCGCGTAAAAAAGCGCGGCAAAATACGCAATGTGTGAACGTAGCCTTAAATTCTGACAAAAATTGATATCTACTGCTTCTAACTAGCGAAAATACTCTTTACTATTTGTTACTCGCATCCATAGCACGGCATTTGAGATACTAATTACTCAGCGATATTGTGGTCCTCACCTTGTGTGATTTGAGTGTCCTGCCCTGCATGTTTGCCATCTGATTTTCAGACTAAACATGTCAGTATTGCTTGGCAATCATAGTAATGCTATAAGGTCAAGACTGTTTGTACCTTGTTAGCCAGTAGATAGAAAAATATATTGCAATCTGAGAGTCCTCAGTGGTTGATACCTTTTAGTGGCTAGCTGAAAATGTGGTAAGCATAGCAAGCTTTCGAGACACTGTGGTCCCTTCGTCAGGCTGATGTGTCTTCAGAATCTGTGTCATTATCAGCCTGACAAAGGGGCCATAGTGTCCCGAAAGCTTGCTATGCTTACCATCTTTTCAGTTAGTCATTAAAAGGTATCAACCACTGAGGCATCTCAGTAATGATATAGCCATTTTTGTAGATTACTGTGCATTAGTTTGATTGGTTGATCACAAAGTGTCATAGGGTCTGCCACCACCATCTTGCGTACATTCTATCCAAAATTAGCATAGTGGTATTGTAAGCATAGGGGCAGCATCTACAGAGTGTAGAGAAGTTGTTATTGTGATACACCAAGATGAAACAACAGCTCTTTTAAAGTGAACTCATCATCTGATTATTGGCCTCTAAACAAAAGCACCAGATTCAACAGCACCTATGCTGCATTTTATGAAGGTGCCTATTACGCAATGACTCCCCCTGTACACCCCATAAATACCTTATAATAATCCCTACCCTGTATTATAATGAACACTGCCTGGTCCGATGATTGCAGAGCCGTCCATCCTGCCTATTCACGCAATTCGCCTTCCTCTACTTCTCATTGATGTGTATAACACCTCTTGCGTTATCCAAATCAATGGGGAAATTTTGCACCTGCGCCAAGGCCTCTCTGGTTTGCACAGGCACACTGTGCTTTGCCTTATTGAGGTCAAATCTTAAAACACAACTACACATGTGCAAACTGGTGACGTCTCTGCACAATTGGAAGTTTTTTGGCTATGAGGATGATGTTTCTGGAGTCATCCACATATTTCAGTTTACAGTGTATGGGCTCCTTACAGGCCCTGACTGAAACACATACATTCTATCTGAAGATGATAGAATGTATGGGCTCTTGTCAGGTATACATTGATTACAGCAGAATGTATGGGACCTTGTAAGGCGGTTCTTGTTTGTTCTGTAGTCTATTGATGGTGAGTAACAACAACTCACTGTATCGCTTTGTGCTAAATGTGTATGTAGCAAGAACTGATTTGACATTGCACTTGATTGTTGTATTAAAATGGTTGTCAACATTCAGAAAATACCGGTTTCAAAGCGCAATTTATGCTTTCCTTACAGTCCCTAGATCCAGCACTGGGTCTATAGTGTCAGTATCTGGAATTGGCTCCAGAGATATTATTGCATTAACAGCACAACAGATAACAAGTGGGATCAGCAGCTGTGAAAAGGGAGTTTTCCTTACATCAGCAGTGCTATCTGGCTGAGGCGCTGTCCATATAACTAGAGATGAGCAGAACTTTTGAATTTTGGGTTCGGTTCGCTTAACTTTCGAATCTCATAGAATTCAGCAGGAGGAAGAATCAAGGGCCTAATAAACACCTTAAAAGAGGCAAAAAGAGCTGCCAAAACAGCTTAAATTAGGGACAGACACCAGGAAAAGTGCCATCTATTCCCCAGAATTAAAATTGTCATCATTGTGCATTATGGATGCATGGGAAAAGGCATGGCCTATTATTTCAAGCTTCAACATTGATCAGGAACAGGAAGATTAGTGTGAGGTATAGGCATAGTGCTCAGAGAGCCCTGCTAAATTCACAAAACACACAACAAATATACCCCCATAACAGTCTCTACATTTAAAAAATTAGGGCCAGATTCCACCAAAATCAATTGACCCAGAATAAAAATTATATAATGGCGTAGCCTGTATGCATGGCACATGGGTATGGAAAGGGCTTGGCATAGCATTTGAAGGTTAAACATATCTGGAAGAGGGGGATGAATGACACATGCAAGCAAATTGAGCAGGTGGGCCGCATACTTCATACAATCACTCTAATAAATGGTATGCTTCAGCACACTTAGGTGGCACAAATATCAGTTTCATGGAAAACTACCGAAAGAATAGTAAGCTAGGTCTGTAACATGAATGGGCCTATTGGGCAGGAGTCCTTCAGAAGTCATGAAGCTGTTCCAATAAATGTTATGCTCCTCTACTTTCACGTGGCATAAGTATTAGGGCCACTTTACACACACCAACTTATCTGTCCAACTTCTGAACAACTTACTGGTTGCAGTGAAATCATGGACACATTGCTCCATTTTGTGGCTGTGTACAAATGGAACAATGTGTCCATGATTTCACTGCAACCAGTAAGTTGTTCAGAAGTTGGACAGATAAGTTGGTGTGTGTAAAGTGGCCATTAGCTTCACGGAGTACTACTGAAATATTTAGACTTTGTGCACACGCTGCATTTTTAATCTTTTTTTTGTGCTGTGTTTTTGCACACAAAAAAGGATCAATTTTTTAGATGCCAGGAAAGTCTATGACATTTGACAAATGCTGTGCCAATATCAGCATGTCTACTGGTCTGATTATAGTGCAGAAACTTGATCAGGAAAAATAAGGAGCATGTCAATTATTGATCAGTTTTCTTTATTGACCCAAAACTGATTTAAACCAGATTAAAAATGCAATATGTTTTTGGTGTTTAAAAAAAAAAATGATGAGATTATGATACAGATTTCTCAGGATAACAAACTGACCTCTTCTTTTGTGTGGGCACATAGTCTAAGGCCCCTTTCACATCAGCGGTAAACGTTGATCACGGCAGTTGCGGTGAAAAAAACAATTACCGCATAACGGCCGTGATTGTGGCACACATGCGCCAAGCCCCATGCTATGTCTATGGGGCTTGCGGTAAGTGTGCGGCAGGTGCGGCAAGTGCGGTTTCGCCACTTGCGGCAGGTGCAGCCAGGAAAAAAGCGCGGCATACCCGGGTTTTTCGCGGCCCCACCTGCAGCAAGTGCCGAAACCGCACCTGCCACACATTTACCCCAAGCCCCATAGACATTGTATGGGGCTCGCCGCATGTGTGCCGCGATCGCATCCATTATGCGGTAATCGCAGGAGTTGCGTTTTCTTCACCGCAACTGCCGCGATCAGCGTTTACTGCTGATGTGAAAGCAGCCTAAGTCAGCTAGGTCAATCCCATGTATAGGGCTAATGGGCAGTGTGCCCTTATAAAATATGCAATTGCTCTAATAAATTTTGTGATCCATCACCCTTGGGTGGAAAAAATATCAGTTTCACGGAATACTACTGGAAGAATTAGTCAGCTGAGTTAGGCACATATAGGCCTATTGGGAAGGAGACACTCATAAGTCATGCAACCACTCCAATAAAAGTTATGCTCTGCCACCCTCAGGTGGCACAAATATCAATTTCTCTGAATACTACCAGAAGAATTAGTCAGCTAGGTCAGTCACATGCATAGACCTCTTGGGCAGCGTACTCTCATAATTCATGCAACCTCTTCAATAAATTGTATGCTCTGCCAGCATCAGGTGGCACAAGTATTAGCTTCACAGAGTACTACAGGTAGAACCATTCATGTTGGTCAGTGACATGTGTAGGCATGGTGCTAAGAAAGCTCTGCTAAATTCATAAAACACACAACAAAGACACCCCTAGAAGAATCTCCACATTTCAAAAAATTAGGGCCAGATACCAACAAAGTTGTATCAATTGATCCAGAATACAAATGGTATAATGGCGCAGTCATTATATATGACATAGTGTCTGGAACAGGACCTTGCCTAGCTTTTGAAGGTTAAACATTCATGAGTAACACGAGGATTAGTGAGATATGTAGGCATCATGCTCACAGAGCCCTGCTAATTTCAGGAAACAGACAACAAAAATGATTTGCCAAAGATAGATCTATTCTTTTTTCTTTTTGTGGCTATGAGAGTTTATCCTAGTTCTAAGATTCTGTCCAGTCTCTCCTACATACAGACCCCCAGTTGTACATTTGGTACATATGATTAAGTACACCACACTTTTTGTTGTGCAACTGAAGGTACCTTTGATTTTGAAGTCCTGATGTGTGCTGGGAATCATTATCTTGTCCATTGTAATTATAAATGGACAGGTTTTGCACATTTTCTAGTTGAACAGAAATGTTCCTGTTGTGTTTGGAGAGGAAAACGAGCTTCTGACAATGATGCTTTTTAGATTTGGAGGCTGCCTAAAACACAGAATTAATAGTAGAAAAACGTCATGAAATCTGTAGAATCCAACTGCACAACTGTACAATTGATCATATACCTTTGTATATAGGTAAATAGGTGAATGCAAGTGGCTTTATTCAACATGTTTCAAGGTGTATTTCTCATGCCTTCATCAGGACAACCACCAATACAGTCTGTTTGTATTGGTGGTTGTCCTGATGAAGGGATGATGAATACACCTTGAAACATGTTGAATAAAGCCACTTGCATTCACTGGTTTCCTTTGTATATGATCCATTGTACAGCAGCGCAGTTGAATTCCACATATTTTCTCTATTTTTTCTACTATTGTTTTGGCCTATGGATATTGCAGCAGCTGTTTGGAGCCTATTATACTGGTTATGTGACACAACCCTCTTAGATGAGCAGTTTCATCTCAGCTTACTTGTCACCATTTTTATCACATAAGACTCTATTGCGATATCTATCCCACAGTTTTTCATTCACTAAAGCACAGAAATAGAGGTTCTGGAAATATACATTTTCGTCAGCATTTTTTTGTATAAGTGGCTGTAGTTTCCCTGCAACATCTCTCAACACCTCCAGATTTAGGTTGTAGATGACAGTGAGAGGGATATGGATTTTTTCATTTTTAATTTTGTAATGTAGGAGATGATTTCTTGACATTCTGGTGGCTCTTGTAATTTGGTTTTCAATTGCTCTTAGATCGCAACCCTGATTCAAAGAGGTCTTTCTGAGGCCCCCAGGGTAATTTTCTCTAACTTTAGGGTTGTAACATATCCAATTATATCTGATGGCCTGACTGTACATAAGGGTTTTTTATGTGGATTGGATGAAAACTGTCCCATTGAAGATATGTTGAATGGTCAATTGGCTTCTGGTACAGGAATGTCTCTATTTTATTGTTCTGCAGCTTGATGATGGTGTCTAGAAAGTTGACTTCAGTGCAGGAGTAGTTGAGTGTTAAGTTGATGGTGGGATAAAACTGATTAAAGTGTTCATGGATCTTCTTTAGCGGTTGCTCAGACTACATCCAGATGATTAAAATATTATCTGTATACCAGTAAAATGACAGTGGCCTGATAGGACAAGAGGAAAAAAGTTACTTTCAAGCTTGGCCATGAAAAACTTTACTTATGGTGTCATTTTGCTTTCCATTGTGGTGTCAATCTCCTGTAAATTTAAGTTGTTGTCAATTGCAAAGTAATTGTGAGTATAAATTTTGTAAGCTTCACCACAGAATTATCATCAATCCCTTTTCCAAGAAGACTTTGCAGGTATCTAATCCATCAAGGGGATATTATAATACAAAGATTTCACATCCATGATGGCAATGGTGGTTCCTTCTGATAGAAGACCTACTGCTGAAAATTAATTACATTTTACTGCCAGTGCACACCTCCGAGGCCTCCACCTCCTCATACATTGGTCAGAGAAAACACAGAAAACAAAAAGAGAAATTCACCCCACAATGTCTACGAGAGTTCAAAAAGCAAAAATAAAATGTACTCTAATTAGCCTTAAGTATTCAACTACCCGACCTGTCTGTGGAATGTCCCAAAAAGGTAAGCAGGGCACCACCTCACACCAAACAGTCCTTTTTGGTGAACTCACCCATGGGCGTTGATTAGGGGTCCTTTCCAGAGCAACCAACCTATTAAAAAATGTTTAAAAATTATTCTAAAAAAAACAACGAAATATTTTCTGTGCAAACAATGACGATGAAACGAAATTCAGAGCTAAAATTGAAAATGTTAATCACACTCCCCTCTTTGTGTCTCTTGGGAGAGTTTTAAACATTTCCAAGAAAAGACACCAATAGATTGTTAGAGCCAATGCAAAAACTAAGTAGCCCAGAGACACACAGACAAACAGAGAGACAATCAAAGCAAGACAGTTAAGAGTATTTTACTGAACAGAGTAGGTTCTTGACTTAAGACTGTTCAATTGCTGATCAATTATAAAAAACTTACCATCAGCAGCCAGATACAAAACCAACACTGCACTTGGCAGGATGCAGTCAGACCCCATTATGTAGAGCAAGCTCAGATGTAGGATGATAAAATCACCTCTACCTACAAAAACATGTGGGAGGTGACTTGCCATGCGAGGTGCGGTTGGGCCCCATGGGGCGCCGTTCATCCAGTGGTGCGGAGACATCGTACTGGGCGGCCCGTTTGGTCAGGTGGCAGGACCAATGGGTAGCTATTAGACACTCCGCATCATATGTATCAGCGTGAATGGCGTCCTATGCAGGCCCAATATGTGCATGGCAAGTCACCTCCCACATGTTTTTGTAGGTAGAGGTGATTTTATCAGCCTGCACCTGGGCTTGCTCTACATAATGGGGTCTGACTGCATCCTGCCAAATGCAGTGTTGGTTTTGTATCTGGCTGCTGATGGTAAGTTTTTTCTGATGCTGCCTTATGAGTAGTTTTTTGCTGGTCAATTATAGCCAAAACACACAGCTGACATCCTTCCCCCCTTCAACCGATGGAAAGCAAGGTTTGTAGGCAAGGTAATTAATTTTCTTACTTGGTAGAGAGTGCTAGCATTCTGCCCAAGCTGTCAATGTGTCCCAGGAAAATGGTGCCACTTCAGCTGTAGATTCTCAACAGCACGGCTATCCTTAGGCACCATATTCTTCTCATTAGTTTCTTACTACACCTCCTCCTACATACATTAAAACACTTGGAGAACCCAAATGGAGGTTTTTCATCCATATTCTCAATAGTCTACGGTTGTACAAGTCACACTACTCTGTTTTAGTTTTAAAGTTATTCCATCTTTATTATAAATCATACAAAGAGTATTAAGACATTTCAAATCTGGAGTGGTGAACACAATTACCGTATATACTCGTGTATAAGCCGACCCATGTATAAGCCGACCCCCCTACTTTAGCCCCCAAAACCTGGGAAAACCTATTGACTCGTGTATAAGCCGAGGGTGGACCCCAGCACAGGTATACAGGCCTCCTCATTGGTAGTATACAGCAGCCTCCGCAGTGGTAGTATACAGCAGTCTCCCCAGTGGTAGTATACAGCAGTCTCCCCAGTGGTAGTATACAGCAGTCTCCCCAGTGGTAGTATACAGCAGTCTCCCCCTGTGGTAGTATACAGCAGTCTCCCCCTGTGGTAGTATACAGCAGTTTCCCCCCGTGGTGGTAGACAGCAGTCTCCCCCTGTGGTAGAATACAGCAGTCCCCCCCCCGTGGTATATACAGGCCCCCTGTGGTAGTATACAGCAGTCCCCCCCTGTGGTATATACAGGCCCCCCTGTGGTATAATACAGCAGCCCCCCCCCTGTGCTATATACAGGCCCCCCGTTGCTGCCGCCGCACACCTGTAAAATAAAAGCTTTCATACTTACCCTCCTGTGACCGCGCGCTCATCCCCCGATCTCCTTCCTGCTTCTACCCGGCGTCCATCCACATGACCGCGCGCTGGTAATGACGTCATTACCGGCGCGCGGTCACGTGGATGGACGCCGGGTAGAAGCAGGAAGGAGAGCGGGGGATGCGCGCGCGGTCACAGGAGGGTAAGTATGAAAGCTCTTCTTTTACAGGTGTGCGGCGGCAGCAACGGGGGGCCTGTATATAGCACGGGGGGGGGGGGCTGCTGTATTATACCACAGGGGGGCCTGTATATAGAACAGGGGGGCGGGCTGCTGTATACTGACTCGTGTATAAGCTGAGGGGGGCACTTTTCAGCACAATTTTTGTGCTGAAAAACTCGGCTTATACACGAGTATATACGGTACCAACACACTATTGTACTAATATATATAAATTGCCAAACAAACAATGACTAACAGAAGACAAACTGTAACTAAGCTCCCATCACGGAATTCTGCGGTTTGGTACAATAAAAAAATGCATATTTTATGCTGGGTCTCATTAACAATGAGCTAGAACCAACTACTGGGATTATGTTGTGGGCACAAGCACAGGATGTGGATCTCAATAATGTGGGCTATACACTGTATCCCATCTCAACAAGTGCATTCTCACCACTAAACCTTAGTCCCACAATATCCCTGTACTAATGCCTTGCACTTTTAGTTTCTATTATCCCCAATCCAACACTCTATAGGCATTCATTTGTTAGTGCTTACATTTAGTTAGTGAGTACATTAGTA
Organism: Allobates femoralis; assembly: GCA_033576535.1. Lineage (NCBI taxonomy): Eukaryota > Metazoa > Chordata > Amphibia > Anura > Aromobatidae > Allobates > Allobates femoralis. The sequence continues at coordinate 412,648,454 of JARQOC010000005.1, read as the reverse complement.
TGTTTGTAATTGTGTTCACTACTCCTGATTTGTAATGTCTTAATACTCTTTGTATTATTTATAATAAAGATGGAATAATTTTAAGACTAAAACGGAGTGGTGTGACTTGAACAACCATAGACTATTGAGAATATGGGCGAAAAACCTCCATTTGGGTTCTCTAAGTGTTTTACAGCTGTAGATTCTGTAGTCGTTTTGTTTTAAGTTTTCGTTCGGGTGCTAAGAGTTGTGAATACTTTGGTTAGGACATCAAAACTATGTCCCTCTACTTAACTGTCTGCTTTCCAATCAATAATAACAAGTGTTGATGGACAAATAACCACACTTGACTTGGGTGCAAGTATGGGATAATTCTAAGTTTACTAAGGAAACACATGAAATTATACAGACAATTCTGGGGGGGCAGACCGAATACCACGACAAAAGAAGATTTGGTTGACGACAGGTAGGTGGTGAGGACTTGGTTAATGCGCTCCACCTGCCCATTGGACTGAGGATGATAAGCCGAGGAAAAGTCCAACGTGATGTCCATATGCTTGCACAGCGCCCTCCAGAACCGGGAAGTGAACTGGTCTCCCCTATCGGACACGATATGACGAGGAAATCCGTGGAGCCAGAGGATGTGTTCGATGAAAATCTTGGCTAACTCAGGAGCGGATGGTAGACCAGGCAAAGGAATGAAGTGAGCCAGTTTGGAGAAGCGATCCACAACTAAACCATATGACCATACGGCCAGGGGAGCAGGGTAGATCCGTAATGAAATCCATAGCTATGTGTTGCCAAGGAGCCGATGGGACCAGGAGAGGCAGTAGACATCCAGCCGGTAACTCCCTGGACACCTTATTTCTAGCACAGGACGGACATGAATCAGCAAAGTCGTGGACGTCTTGACAGATAGTAGGTCACCAATAGTTACGAGAGATCAAAGAGAGAGACTTTTTAACTCCTACGTGACCGGCAATTCTCGACGAGTGTCCCCATGCCAGGACCGCCATCCTCTGATCCTGTGCTACGAAGGTCTTACCCGGCGGAAGTCCAGCTACACGAAAGGGAGCAACAGTGATTATCTTAGTAGGGTCGATGATATGGAAGGGATCCTTGTCCACATCCGACTGCTGGAAGGACCTTGACAGAGCATCAGCCTTGACGTTTTTACTGCCAGGCCGAAAGTGTAGCTCAAAGATGAAACGGGCAAAGAACAGGGACCTCCGGAACTGCTTGGGGGTTGAGCCTTTGGGCGGACTGGAGATAAGCCAGGTTCTTGTAGTCGGTGCAGATAATGAATGGATGAACGGCACCATCGAGGAGGTGTCACCATTCCTCCAATGCCAATTTGATGACCAACAATTCACGATCCCCAATAGAGTAGTTGCGCTCCGATGAGGTAAATGCTTTGGAGAAAAACCCACTGGTGACTAACCGACCTGAAGAGGATTTCTGGGAGAGGACAGCCCCGGCTCCTATGGAGGAGGCGTCTACCTCTACAATGAACTGTCTGTTTACCTCTGATCGGTGCAAGGTAGGAGCATTGGAGAAGGAGCACTTTAAGGTGGAAAAGGTGTTCTCGGCCTCTGGGGTCCAGTTGCAGTCTTTTGCTCCCTTACAGATGAGAGCCTTGATAGGCTTGATCAAGGAAGAGGAATGGGAAATGAATAGCCTGTAATAATTTGCAAAGCCGAAGAACCACTGGATAGCCTTAGTCCCCACAAGACGAGGCCACTTCAGAACAGCGCAGAGCTTCTCAGTGTCCATCCGGAATCAGGAATCAGAGATGATGTATCCGAGAAAGGTTAGAGAGGTCTGCTCAAAGACACATTTCTCCATCCTGGCATACAACCGATTCTTCCTCAGTCGCAGGAGGACTTGCCACACGTCCCGTCTATGGAGGACAAGTCCAGGGAGAAGCTAAGGATGTCGTCCAAGTAAACCACCACACATGTGTACAACAGATCACAGAAGACGTCATTGACGAACTCTTGAAACACCGCGTGGGCGATACACAACCCGCATGGCATGACCAAATACTCATAATGGCCGTCCCGGCTGTTGAAGGTGATCTTCCATTCGTCTCCGGCATGTATGCGAACAAGGTTGTAAGCACCTCTTAGGTTCAATTTCATAAAGATGCGAGCCCCTTTGAGCCTGTCAAAGAGCTCCGGAATCAGCGGCAGGGAATATTTGTTCTTGATGGTGATGGCATTCAAGCCTTTGTAATCTATACAGGGTAGAAGAGTGCCCTCTTTCTTCTTCACAAAGAAAAACCCAGCACCAGCAGGAGATGTGGATTTTCGAATGAAGCCCCTTGTCAAATTTTCCGTGATGTACTCAGACATGGCTTGTAACTTGGCTGGAGACAACGGGTAGATTCATCCCCTGTGTTGTGTAGCACCAGGAACCAGATCAATAGGGCAATCATACAGCCGATGAGGCGGAAGGACCTCTGCCTCCGTTTTGCTGAAGACATCCACGTAGTGCCAATAGGCAGCTGGTAAATCACGAAGAACAGAAGCCGGTTGCGGGGAACCGGGTGGCAGAACGGACTTCAGGCATCTCTCGTGGCAGAGAGGGCCCCACCGCAGCACGTCCCCTGAGCACCAGTCCAGGACAGGTTCATGAACCTGAAGCCAGGGAAGCCTGAGGAGCAAGACATGGGAGAGACCAGTCATGACGTAGAAGGCAATCTTTTCACGATGTAGAGCCCGATCTGCACCTCCACCTCCTTTGTCACCTTAGTGATGATTTCCTGCAGTGGCCTGCCATCCACCGATGCAACCATGCGAGTTGTCAACAGAGGTATTACGGGGATTCCAAGCCAAGTCACCGCCTCTTGCCGAATGAAGTTTCCTGCTGCCCCAGAATCCACAAAAGGCTAGCTCAGAGAAGCATCTCTGCGGATGTATCACCTGCACGGGCAGGGTGAGGGGCTGAGAGGCATCGCTCTTGCCTAGGACGGCCTTTCTTACTTGACCTAGGTGGAGGAGTTTTCCCGATCTTTCAGGACAACACCTGCGCCGATGGGATGCGTCTTTGCAATACTGGCATAGGCCGCGAACCAGCCTCTCTACTCAGCCTTGCTCCACCATCCTGACCCGATCCACCTGCATAGGGTCGGCGGCAGGCACCACGGTCTGTGTACTGGGCTGACTGCATTCAGAGTGAAGCGACCGGACGGTTTCACGGGAGCGCTCCTGGAAACGCAAGTTGATGCAAGTGGCTAGTGAGATCAAGTCCTCCAGCTAGGCTGGGATATCCCAACCCGTGAGTTCGTCCTTTATCCTGCTGGAGAGGCAACGCCAGAAGCCGCCAGTCAGCGCTTCGTTATTCGATCTCAACTCAGGGGAGAGGACGCGGAAACGAATGGCATACTGCCCAATGGTGCGTGTTTCTTGACGGAAGTTGAAGAGTGGCTCTGTAACAGATGCGACCCGACCGGGTTCATCGAAGACCCTCCGGAATGTCTCCAGAAAGGTCGACAAGTGGGAGACCGCAGGGTCATCATGCTCCCATAGGGGGTTAACCCACGCCAGAGCCTCACCCTCCAGGTGGGACACCACAAAGGCCACCCTGGCCCGATTGGTGGGATAGTGTTGTGGCAGCAGTTCAAAGTGTAGGCGACACTGGGTGTGGAAGCCGCAGCACATCTTGGGGTCACAGCTGTATATAGGTGGTCTCCCAAGGTTAGGCGGGAGGTTCGGGATGCCACCTGGGGACCGGACATAGGATGCGGCCTGAGCCGAGGCCGTTGTTGCAGACTGCACGGAGACCAGACAATCATCCACGAAGGACATGTAAGACGGCATGTGTCTCATTGTGATGACAGCTCCTGCTTTAGGCTAGCGGGCTGAGTGGCGGACGCTGGGTCGAAGATCTGAAGGGAGGCTAACCGGGTATCCATGGACTGAAGACAAGCCGCTATACGGTTGTGAGTGTCCTGAAGATAAGCCAGCTCCTTGTGTGCTGAGAACGAGGTACCAGCGGAGTCCATGGCCAGATTATTCTGTCACGCTTCCGGGGTAAGGCGCCCTGGAGTGGACCCACTGGGCCGTGGTACTGAACTCCCCTGGGTGAGCTGGTCCTAGTTAAACCAACCCCTATACAGGGATTGTCAGGGTCAAGCCCAGGGGGTCTAAATACCACAGCTGCTCGTACCAGGGGGCGGCTCGGTGGGTTATCCTATACTACGGTATAGCAAGGTAGGAAACACAGGTACAGAGCCAAAGGCTGGGAGAGCAGGAAGGGCTCTACTGGAGGAGAGTACAAGGAAGGCCTGACCAACAGTCAGCAAGGCAGAAGCAAACTAACTTAATAATCAGGCACCTCCCATCAGTGGAGGTGGCCTGATATACTAGAGGACAGGTAGCTATTGGTCAAGGGGAGTGTCAGGTTAGGCGCGGCCGGTCCCAAGAGACACAGGAGAAGGGCGCGGCCACGCCTAGTGCACCGCTCATGACACTCATGAAACCTGACCCCTGCAGCGCGCTGGTGCGTGAGCTGGGTGGTCAGCAGACAGGAAGGGGATCTGGCGACGGCTCCGAGACACAGTATGCCTGGACACCGGATGCCCAGTAGGCAGAGGAGCAGAGAATGCTGGCCCTGGAGAGGTGAGCTGGGGAGCGGTGCCAGAGAACCTAACAACTAATCATTGGTCACTAATAGCTGTAACTAGATTAGATTATGCAAATCTGTTCTAAATATGTATGGATCCTTGTATTAATCCATCATTTAGTGTTATTGACATTATTGAATCATCACATTCCTTCAGTATCCAATATTATAGAACATGCTGCCTTGTTATTAAAACATGCGAGACATTGGCTCCACTCCAGACCCTGTAACCTTCACAGTAGACCTAAGTACATTCTATAACTCACAGTGAATAACATCTTCTTCAAAGCAGGTACTTAAAGAGATACATATATGCTAGATATGCAGTACAATACAGAATACAGGTAAATCTTTGGATGATTTATATATTGATATATATTGATTTCCAATACAAAGTCAGTTGTTTTCTGAATGTAGCTCAGTGTCTCTTTTGCCACGGATTTAAGAACACCCTATACCCATCCGGAAATCTGTTCAGTCAGGGAATTCACACATGAAATGATGGGTCTTCCTGGATTTACAGATTTTTGGATTTTGGGAGGCATGTAGAATGTGCCTGTTCTGGGACATTCTAGTATTAGGTCATCAGCTCTCTGGATTTGTCAGGCAGATAAAAGACCAGCTTGTTTAATTTCTTGTAGCCCTGTGTAGGGTCTGTTATGGGGGTAATATCTCCAAATTCTGTACTAATGTCCCACATCCTCGGCTCCTTGAAAATATACATCCTCCATCCTAGTACATATGTTCCCCATCCTTGTCCCATCCTGGTATACAGTGGTGTGAAAAAGTGTTTGCCCCTTCCTGATTTCTTATTATTTTGCATGTTTGTCACACTTAAATGTTTTAGATCACCAAACAAATTTCAATATTATACAAAGATAACACAAGTAAACACAAAGTAAATGAAGGTCATTATTATTAAGGGAAAAAGAAATCCAAAAATACAGGTCCCTGTATGAAAATGTAATTGACCCCTAAACCTACTAAGTAGTTGGGCCATCCTTAGCAGCAACAACTGCAATCAAGCATTTGCAATAACTGTCAATGAGTCTTTACAATACTCTGGAGGAATATTTATTATTTGCCCATTCACATTTACAGAATTGTTGAAATTCAGCCAATGGAGGATCCAAACATGTACTGCCTCTTTAAGGTCATGCCACATCATCTTAATTGGATTGAGGTCAGGAATTTGACATGGCTACTTCAAACTCTTAAAGGTATCCTGTCACCTCCAAAATGCCTCCTAAACTATCAAAACATGTCCCTGCAGCATCCTATCACTAATCTCACACTCCTTTTGTCTCCTAAAAGCATCCTGTGAAAGTGCATAAAAACGTTTTAATACTTACTCAATAGTAATTATAATTAGCAGGGGCTATATTCTTTAGTCACCAGGGCATGTTGTTTTGCAGCTCCAGGATCCACCCTCTCTCTGTCTGTGCTGCTGTTATGTGCAGCTGAAGGCAGGACTAATGATTTGCATTCTGTGAGTGATAGGGAGGGGGGAGGATAAAGCCTGTACAAGCAAATCAAACAATAGGGTATAATGGTGTGCACACCGCGTAGGTGGTGAGTGGAGGTGCCAACTAACAGGATTTCTTCAATCCCAGTAAATACAAATATGGATACAAAGTTGCACACTCCTTTAGATGTTTTTGATGCAAGGTTTATAAACCTTGCATCAAAAACATCTAAAGGAGTGTGCAACTTTGTATCCATATTTGTATTTGCAAGCAAATCAAACAGACAGAGAAGGGCTGGATCCTGGAGCTGCAAAACAGCCCGCCCTGGTGACTAAAGAATATAGCCCCTGCTAATTATAATCACTAATGAGTAAGTATTAAAACATTTTTATGCACTTTCACAGGATGCTTTTAGGAGACAGAAGGAGTGTGAGATTAGTGATGGGATGCTGCAGGGACATGTTTTGCTAGCTTAGGAGGCGTTGTTTTCGCTAAAAATAGAGAAAGGATTTTTTATTTTTTTAAATGTGCCCAATCATTAACAGGCAGGTAGTATCCACCTAGATGCCTGATGTACTCAACGCCAAAAAAAGAAAAATCTTATGGGGGGATGAATTGGCAGTGTCAACCGTGCGTTGGCTTTTTTTACACTTTGCTATGTGGAAGGGGCGGTACAACTAACATCATCCTGATTGATAGCTGGCTCCCCCCATCTATCTGGGGAAGCCAGCTGTCAATCTGGTCCAATTTAAAGGAGATTTACATTTTGCGGCTGTAAACACGCTGTCTCAGAGTAACTCTTGACTTTGCCTTATCCTTTAATCCACACATCCAAGCTCTCACCACCTCCTGCTACTTAAAACTTAAAAATATTTCTAGAACCAATCCTTTCCGCAACCCTCAATCTATTAAAAAACTAGTGCATGCCCTTATAATCTCCCATCTCGACTACTGCAACCTCCTCCTCTTTGGCCTCAGTGCTAACAATCTTGTACCTCTCCAATCTGTCCTTAACTCTGCTGCTCTACTTAATCCACCTCTCTCCTCGCTGCTCTTCCACTTCTCCTCTTTGTCAATCTCTTAACTAGCTCCCAATTCCCCACCGTATCTAATTCAAACTACCAACATTAACTTACAAAGCCATCTATAATCTGCCTCCCACATATATCTCTGAACTAATCTCCTTATATCATCCAACTCGCAATCTTCGATCCTCCCAAGACCTCCTCCTTTCCTCCACACTTGTACATTCCTCATCCAAATGCCTGTAAGACTTCGCCCGAGCATCCCCCATCCTCTTGGAACTCTGCACCCCAACACATCTGACTATCCTCTGCACTCAAAACCTTCAAGCAGAACCTGAAAACCTACCTCTTCAGAATAACCTACAGCATGTAATGACCACAGTGCCATCTCACCATCACTTAACCAGGCGCTCCACCACCCTGGACCCGGCGCTTCACGACCACCAGAGCAGACTCAACCTTCTGTCTCCCTCCTAATTGCCCTGTAGAATGTAATCAGGAGGACATCAGTTTTAATCCCATCAGCAGAGCAGAGAAGCTGCCTCTCTGTCAACATGGTGTCAGCAGAAACTGCAAAATCACTGACAGGAGTGGTCTAAGATCACTTTGTGTCAACGGTGTATGGCACCAAGCATAACAGACAGGTAGGTGGCAGTTATCTGCCTGTTAGTGCTTAGGCACATTTTTATTAATCCCTTTAAGCCATTTAGAGGTGAACTTTCAGAAGTGTTTTGGATCATTATTTAGGATTTTTTGGTAGACAACAGAATTCTAGGTTCCTTTTTCCACAGCAAGTCTTCCAGGTCCTGAAACAGCAAAACAGCTCCAAGCCATCACACTACAACCATCATGTTTTACTATTGTAATGATGTTCTTTTTCTTAAATGCTGTATAACTTCTATGCCTACAGATGTAATGGGACATACATCTTCCAAAAAGTTTAACTTTTGTTCCATGAGTCCAAAGAGTATTCTCCCAAAAATCTTGGGAATCATTAAGATGTTTTATGACAAAATTGAACATTGACCTTTATGTTCTTTTTATATTGGAGTCACGAACACGGACCTCAACTGAGACAAATGGAAACAAACAAAAAGAAGAAAGGATCCAAAAGACCAGTCCTTCTGATCTTGATGTGATATTGGAGGTAGGCATAGCGTTTCCTGTGCAGTGCTGTAAAGCGCCCTCCCAGCAGCTGCCTGTGTGACTGGTTGGGAAGGTAAATATCGGGAAACTAGGGGCAGTGTGATCCAGCACCGCATAGCGGTAACGCTATGCGGTGCTGGGAAAAGTACTGCGTTTAAACCGCAATCCGGGAGGCTAGGGTCAAAACGTAAATGTGACCCTAGCCGTATATAAAGTAACTGATTTAAAGAACCTACACTATGTGAGAAGCCAAAGACTACTCACAGGCTTGCACAGCCTTATGTCAAAATTTGCCTGCCTGCAATCAGGCGTCCAGAGAACGTCATAAATGACTAGAATAAAGCAAAACAGAAAAAGGGAAGTGCAATAAAAAAAAAAAAAAGAGCAATAAAATGATAAAACTCCAAGCTAAGGACTTAACACTTACAGTAATGCTCAAAAGTATTGACACCCCTGCAATTCTGTCAGATAATACTCAGTTTCTTCCTGAAAATGATTGGAATCACAAATTCTTTGGTATTATTATCTTCATTTAATTTGTCTTCAATGAAAAAAACACAAAAGAGAATGAAGCAAAAAGCAAAACATTGATCATTTCACACAAAACTTCAAAAATGGGCCAAACAAAAGTATTGGCACCCTCAGCCTAATGCTTGGTTGCACAACCTTTAGAAAAAATTACTGTGATCAACCGCTTCCGGTAACCATCAATGAGTTTCTTACAATGCTCTGCTGGAATTTTAGACCATTCTTCTTTGGCAAACTGCTCCAGGTCCCTGATATTTGAAGGGTGCCTTCTCCAAACTGCCATTTTTAGATCTCTCCACAGGTGTTCTATGGGATTCAGGTCTGGACTCATTGCTGGCCACCTTAGAAGTCTCCAGTGTTTTTTCTCAAACCATTTTCTAGTGCTTTTTGAAGTGTGTTTTGGGTCATTGTCCTGCTGGAAGACCCATGACCTCTGAGGGAGACCCAGCTTTCTAACACTGGGCCCTACATTATGCTGCAAAATTTGTTGGTAGTCTTCAGACTTCATAATGCCATGCACACGATCAAGCAGTCCAGTGCCAGAGGCAGCAAAGCAACCCCAAAACATCAGGGAACCTCCACCATGATTGACTGTAGGGACCGTGTTCTTTTCTTTGAATGCCTCTTTTTTTCTCCTGTAAACTCTATGTTGATGCCTTTGCCCAAAAAGCTCTACTTTTGTCTCATCTAACCAGAGAACATTCTTCCAAAACGTTTTAGGCTTTCTCAGGTAAGTTTTGGCAAACGCCAGCCTGGCCCTCACGTCTTCCCTGGACCTGATGGTGCTGGTCTTGTCTTTGCTGCTCGGCACCTGCCTACTGGCTAACCGATTCCTGTTGCTCCCTTATGTACTCATCCGTTACCATGACTACGCTCCATCCACTCATATCTAACCTACTACCCCTTGCCTCCCTAGAGTCCCAGGTTCAGGGTTAGGTCCCCATGACAGTGGATATGTGTGTTGAGGTGTTTGCTAAACAAACTGTCTACCCTCTTGGCTGGCAGCAGTTTCTACCTGTGGTCACCCTGGTCGCAGGGGCGCCACACTCCCCCGAAGTAAAACCGGCGTGTCCTCACGCCGTCCGGCATGGATCCCCCTGAAAAACATTTTTATCTTGCAAAACATTAACATCAAACATTAAGCAGATTTGTTTTTTCCTATTACGGAGGTACGGGTTCTTAAAACGTTGCATTCAAAATAAATAACATATATATTACTCTCTTAAAAATTTAAAAAGTCTTCTTTAAAAAGAGGTGCTAAAAATCTCAAAAAGTGTAAAAAGTTTTCAAAAAGTCAAAAGTGCAAAACTTCAGAAAGGCATTCAGCAGTTCAGTTCAAATTCTATGCACCGTCTCAAAAGTGCGTTCTTTTGGTCTTAAAAGAAAAGGGAGCACACTGAGTGCTCAACTATGTACAAGAAAGTTTATGCCAAATCATCGTCCATGGCATCAATGTCCAAATAACTCATAAGACAAACAGGGGAAAAGGCTAACACTCATTCAGGAATGGGATGGGGCCAATAAGGATCACGTCACATTCACACTTACAGTCTCTTATTGGTAACAGGATCCGGGTTTCACTCCTTACTCTTCTTATCTACCTTCCATGGCAGAACTTGTGGAGCTCTCCGGGTCGGGAACAGTTCCAAAGATTCCAGAGCACTGGACAACAAATGGCTGTAGCTTGTCTGTGTCGCTACATCAACTTTGGTTGGTACAGCCTCCTCTACGACGTCTTCTGGGATTTCTGTAGAATCTGGATAAGCAGCTGGATCCTCTATTTCTGGTTGCTCACCCTCGTATGTTTAGCATTAGAAAGTTAAAAAACAATTAAAATGATCATAATATAATTTTTTTAATAGGTCCTTTAAATTTGATCATGTTTTTAAAAGTGGATTTGTCAACATGTTACAGGTCATTTTTACCATAAAATAAATACTGTACAAAAAACAAAAAAAACAAGGTGGAATTGCAATATTTTTTTAACTAATTTGGAATTTTAGAAATTTTTAGTACAATAGTGTCATTTAAAGCTTGTCTTTGGAATTTTTATCCCGCTTATAGTGTAATGGATAGTGTCATTGTAACAAAGGTACCAGGATGCAACACACAGGGATGACGACACAGTGATGACATACACAACATTTATGAATGTTACAGGAAGAAAGGGTAAAGGGATAAACATTTCAAAGTAAAAACAGGGATAACACTTTCAAGTGGATATTACAATTCAGTTTTAATGTTCACAATTACTAAGGGTAAAATCACTCAGCATGTATAACTGGATTCAGGCAAACTATATTACTTTACTAGTCTTCACTTCGTCCCACACCCTAGAGAGCTATGTCTCTATCAATCAGGAATGTCCACCCCACAGTTTATGCTCTGATCATGTTCTTCTCTCAAATAACTACCTCTCGTCTCTTGCGCTACAAACAATGCCAGCAGTAAAGTCTGTATAAGGGAATAAAGGGAAAGTCTGTGTGACGACCATCCACCGTGAGGCCGAGCTGCTGGTAGGCAGCACCCCGAGAAACCCCGAGACCCTTAACCCCTATACAGGGATCTGGAATTACAGCGGAGCCCAGGGGGTAGCTGCCTATATGAGCAACAGAGCCGGGGAGGTCGCCAGGGGAAAATCAAGACCCGAAAAACGAAGTCAGAAGTCCGAGTCAAAACCGAGAGGGCAGTGAAGGTACAAAATCGTCAGGCAGTAGCAGAGTCAAAAATCCAGGCAAAGGTCAAGGGCAAAAACCAAGAGGGCAGCTGAGGTACAAAATCAATAGGCAGAGGCAGAGTCAGAAATCCAGGCAAGGTCAGACACAAAACTAAACACACACTATCACTGGGGAACCAAAACTATATCTGGCGGCCTGCAAGCCAGGCTCCAATGTACTTGAAGGGCACGGCTACCTCCCATAGGCTGGAGCTCACAACCTGATGACCTCATCCGAACCGCCCCTAGATCCAGGCCAGATGGAGATGCACGACTGGCTCCACCCACGCCACCTCTGACAGAAGAGCGCAGGCTGCGCCTAACGGACACCTCTGCAGGGCCCTTTCCTCTGCGACCAACACCACCCAGAGGGGAAACACAGCGGCGCTCAGCGACAGAGGCAGATGTTGCGGGAGCAGTTCCATATGAGGACAAGGCCCTCCTATCACCGGCGCCACCAGCCGAAGGAATCCGGCTCCTCCCAGTGGCCGAGGCAGGAACACCAGCCACCGAGTCCAATGGCGATGTGACAGTACCCCCCCCTCTACGAGGGGCCTCCGGACCCACAAAACCCGGTTTATTGGGATGAAGAAGATGAAACTTCCTGATCAAACCCTTGGCATGGATATTACTGGCAGGCACCCAGGACCTCTCCTCCGGACCATAGCCCTTCCAATGTACCAGATACTGCACGGATCCTCTCACTAAACGGGAATCGGATCCGTTGAACTTCGTATTCCACGGCACCCCCAACCAAGACCGGAGGAGGAGGGGACCGGACAGGACGAATCGGAGATCGGTACAATTTGAGAAGGGATTTATGGAATACATTGGGCAGTTTGAATGATTGAGGGAGCTTCAGACGAAAGGCTACAGGGTTAATCACGTCAATTATTTCATACGGACCAATAAACCTGGGACCTAGTTTGGCAGACGGCACTTTGAGCTTGATATTTTTTGTAGACAACCAAACTTTGTCCCCAACTCCCAGGTCCGGACCCTTGGAGCGCCGTTTATTAGCAGAAGACGCCTGCCTAGTCTGAGCCCCCTTTAAGTTTTTGTTCACTTCAGACCAGATAGTCTTTAACTGATCTACGGACCTTTCTACCCCAGGGACGTCAGAAAGCCTAGAAGAAAATGAACAAAAGCGCGGGTGCAGCCCATGATTACAGTAGAAAGGGGTAGTCTTGATGGACTCCTGGTACTGGTTATTCATGGCAAATTCCGCTAGTGGCAGGTGTTCCACCCAATCAGATTGATGCTCAGAGACATAACAACGTAGATACTGTTCGAGAGCTTGATTTGCGCGCTCGGTTTGACCATTGGTTTCAGGGTGATAGGCAGAAGAAAAGGAATAGTCAATTCCAATCCGTTTACAGAATGCCCTCCAAAACTTAGAAACGAACTGGGTGCCCCTGTCAGAAACAATATTCACAGGAACACCATGCAATCGCACAACATGATTAATGAATACTTTGCTCAGGGTCTCGGAATTAGGTAACCCGGACAGCGGAACAAAATGACACTGCTTGCTGAATCTGTCTACCACTACCCAGATACAAGTCTTCCCTTCTGAGAGTGGCAGGTCAGTAATAAAATCCATGGAGATATGAGTCCAAGGACCCTCAGGGGTAGGCAAGGACTGGATCAACCCGGCAGGGCAGTTGCGGGGAGACTTAGCGCGAGCACAGGTTTCACAAGCCAGTACATATTCCTTACAGTCCTTTACTATGGTTCGCCACCACAAACTCCTGGTTACAAGTCTGATGGTGTTATTGATACCAGGATGCCCTGCGAGGACGGAATCATGAGATTCCTTAAGAACTTGGAGGCGGAATTTGGTAGGGACAAATAGTTTCTGGGCAGGAGTAGTGTCAGGGGCCTGTTCTGGAGATCTACGAATCTCTTCCAGAAGATCCAAAGACACAGCCGAGACAATAATCCCCTTGGCTAAAATGGGAGTCGGTTCCACGTCCTCGACTTGTAAGGGGCAAAAACTTCGAGACAGGGCATCAGCCCTCACATTTTTAGTACCCGGTCTGAAAGTGATCACAAAATCGAATCTGGAGAAGAACAAGGCCCATCTAGCCTGTCTAGGATTCAGTCTTTTCGCTGACTCCAAATAGGTTAGATTTTTGTGATCAGTAATTACGGTAATCCTATGTTTGGCGCCTTCGAGGAAGTGGCGCCATTCCTCGAAGGCCCATTTGATTGCCAACAATTACCGATTACCTACATTATAATTCATCTCTGTAGAGGAAAATTTTCGGGAAAAGAAGGCACACGGACGAAGTTGAGTGAGAGATGCGGTGCCTTGTGATAGCACTGCTCCCACTCCAACTTCAGAGGCATCTACCTCTACAATGAAGGGGCGGTCCAAATCAGGCTGCACCAATATTGGATCCGCGGAGAAACACTCTTTTAACTTAGAAAACGCATGAATGGCTTCAGGCTTCCAATTAACCACATCCGCCCCTTTACGTGTCAAATCAGTGAGAGGTTTGGCTATCTCTGAAAACCCTTTAATAAATTTACGATAATAGTTAGCGAAACCCAAGAATCGCTGCAGTGCCTTCAGAGACTTGGGTTGTACCCATTCCTTAAAGGGAACCTGTCACCTGGATCTAAGCCCCTACACTATCACTACCTGTCCCTGCACCTTCCTAGCAGCTCCCTATCTATCCCTCTCTGAGCTAAATCCGCCCTATAAAACTGCAGAAAAATAACTTATAACTTACAGAAGTCCCTGAGGCTGGGGACTGAGAAGGCGGCGCCAGGCTCCATTCAGCCCCTCCTCCATGTAGCAGCACACGCCCCACTGGGCAGCGTTATTCTTTCTTCATCGCCGCCTCCTCCATTTGGAATCTCCTGCCTGCTTTACACCTATCATGTTGTGGTGATGCGACCTCGATGTGTCCCCTGACTGAGACACAGCATATGGGAGATTGTATCTTCTGCTTGGTAGCAGCACACACAGGGTGAGCTGCTACTGGAGCTAAGTGCTGATTGAAATCACTGACCCCCAGGTGTGCGGGTGAATAGGAGATGATATGTGCTGCCCTGGGCTGTGGGGATGGGTGGAGTGTGTCAGGACAGCAGCAGGAGCTGCTGGGATTGCATGAGGTTCTACTCGGCTGTGCCCCGGTGTAACAGGCCAGACTAACCCCCCGACCAGAATATACTCGGGGTTAAAGTGGCCTAGGCCAGATTATACCCCTCTGTATACCACAGCAGCTTTAGATCAAGGCTCCAAGCAACACATGGGGGCCCGAGGCAGCACAAAGTGGCCCCAGGCAGCAGAAAGTGGCCCTACGCAACATACAGGGGCCCCAGGCAGTGCTAGGGCCCCAGGCAGTACTAGGGGCCCCAGGCTACACACAGGGTCCCAGGCTACATACAGGGGCCCCATGCAGCATACAAGGGCCCAGGCAGTACAAAGGGGTCCCAGGCAGCGCATGGGGGCCAGAGGCAGCACACAGGGGCCCCAGGCAGCACAAAGTGGCCCCGGGTGGCCCACTGCCTGGGGCCCCTGTATATTGCCTGTGGTCACTTTGTGCTGCCTGGGGCCCCTGTGTGCTGCCTGGGGCTCTTGTATGCTGCATGGAGCCCTAGTGTGTAGCCTGGGATCCTGTGTGTAGCCTGGGATCCTGTGTGTAGCCTGGGGCCCCTGGTACTGCCTGGGGCCCCTGTATGTTGCCTGGGGCCACTTTGTGCTGCCTGGGGCCACTTTGTGCTGCCTGGGGCCCCGTGCACTGCCTGGGGCCCCGTGCACTGCCGTGGGGCCCCTAGCACTGCCTGGGGCCCTAGCACTGCCTGGGGCCCTAGCACTGCCTGGGGCCCCTGTATGTTGCGTAGGGCCACTTTCTGCTGCCTGGGGCCACTTTGTGCTGCCTCGGGCCCCCATGTGTTGCTTGGAGCCCTGATCTACAGCTGCTGTGGTATACGGAGGGGTATAATCTGGCCTAGGCCACTTTAACCCCGAGTATATTCTGGTCGGGGGGGTTAGTCTGGCCTGTTACACCGGGGCACAGCCGAGTAGAACCTCATACAGTCCCAGCAGCTCCTGCTGCTGTCCTGACACACTCCACCCCCTCCCCACAGCCCAGGGCAGCTCATATTATCTCCTATTCACCCGCACACCTGGGGTTCAGTGATTTCAATCAGCACTTAGCTCCAGTAGCAGCTCACCCTGTGTGTGCTGCTACTGAGCAGAAGATACAATCTCCCATATGCTGTGTCTCAGTCAGGGGACACATCGAGGTCGCATCACCACAACATGATAGGTGTAAAGCAGGCAGGAGATTCCAAATGGAGGAGGCGGCGATGAAGAAAGAATAACGCCGCCCAGTGGGGCGTGTGCTGCTACATGGAGGAGGGGCTGAATGGAGCCTGGCGCCGCCTTCTCAGTCCCCAGCCTCAGGGACTTCTGTAAGTTATAAGTTATTTTTCTGCAGTTTTATAGGGCGGATTTAGCTCAGAGAGGGATAGATAGGGAGCAGCTAGGAAGGTGCAGGGACAGGTAGTGATAGTGTAGGGGCTTAGATCCAGGTGACAGGTTCCCTTTAATGGGTTTAATTTTGGCAGGATCCATGCGAAAACCTTTAGCCGATATAATATATCCCAAAAAATTTATCTCTTCCTCCATGAAGACACATTTCTCTAATTTGGCGAATAGAGAATGCTCTCTGAGTCTCTGGAGTACAGTACGGACATGTCGGACGTGTGACCAAAGACCAGGAGAAAAGACCAGAATGTCGTCCAAATACACGACCACATATACACCACTGATATCTCTGAAAATATCATTGACAAAATTCTGAAACACTGCAGGTGCGTTACTTAACCCAAACGGCATTACCAGATACTCAAAATGGCCGAGAGGCGTATTGAACGCGGTCTTCCACTCATCGCCTTCTTTTATACGGACCAGGTTATATGCTCCCCTGAGGTCCAGTTTGGTGAAATACCTGGCTCCCAACAGCTGATTATAAAGATCAGGGATGAGTGGAGGAGGATACTGGTTTTTTACAGTGATCGCGTTTAATTCGCGGTAATCAATGCAAGGTCTGAGGCCGCCATCTTTCTTTCCCACAAAAAAGAAACCAGCTCCTACTGGTGAGGTGGACGGTCTAATATACCCCTTTCTCAGACTGTCTGCTATGTAATCATTCATAGCCTGACGTTCAGGACCAGAGAGGTTAAATATTCTCCCCTTTGGGAGACGAGAAGCAGGTATCAAATCTATGGCGCAATCATACTTTCTGTGAGGGGGTAATTTCTCTGATTCCTGAATAGAAAACACATCCTCAAAGTCTCTAAAGGCATATGGCACAAATGGAGGAGTCTTGACCTTCACTTGGTTTACAGATAGCGAGATACAATTTGCCTGACACTTTGGGCTCCAGCGCACAATATCACCCAAGTGCCAGTCTATGACTGGGTTATGTTTACGTAACCATGGCATGCCAAGGATTACTGCAGATGATAGATTATTGATAGCAAAAAATGACACATTTTCAGCATGTAACGACCCCACCAGGATTGACACTTCCTTAGTGACATATTCCACTCCACCCTGGATGAGGGGGGTGCCATTAACTGCAGTGGTTCTAATGGGGGCATTAAGCCTTAGTAGTGGTACACCAAGAGTTCTCGCTACATGGAGATCTATGAAATTCCCCTCTGAACCACTGTCAACATAAGCCTCTAAACACACAGATTTCTTAAGGTAAGATAAAGAAATAGGTAATAAAACTTTGGCAGCATCCGCTGGCAATACCTGTGCACCCGGGCAGGCAGAGCCAGAGCCCCCCAGGTGCTGACATCCAGGGTATGAGGCCTTCTGATCTCCAGTGTTCATGCAGAGGACTCCAGCTTGTGGCTTGTACAGCATGTTTGAATGAGATGATGGGAGTGTTCCTCCACAGGACTGAGAAGCTGGAAACACAGGTGCTTTGAGGGAGCAATCAGCAGACACAGCTCAGAGAAAAGAAAAAAAAACCATTGGGAAAAGGAGAGGGGAAAAAAAAAAGGTAAAAGGAATGCTTTATATATATATAGTCTATCTATATATATAAAGAATGATATTGCCAGATATAATGTGACGACCATCCACCGTGAGGCCGAGCTGCTGGTAGGCAGCACCCCGAGAAACCCCGAGACCCTTAACCCCTATACAGGGATCTGGAATTACAGCGGAGCCCAGGGGGTAGCTGCCTATATGAGCAACAGAGCCGGGGAGGTCGCCAGGGGAAAATCAAGACCCGAAAAACTAAGTCAGAAGTCCGAGTCAAAACCGAGAGGGCAGCGAAGGTACAAAATCGTCAGGCAGTAGCAGAGTCAAAAATCCAGGCAAAGGTCAAGGGCAAAAACCAAGAGGGCAGCTGAGGTACAAAATCAATAGGCAGAGGCAGAGTCAGAAATCCAGGCAAGGTCAGACACAAAACTAAACACACACTATCACTGGGGAACCAAAACTATATCTGGCGGCCTGCAAGCCAGGCTCCAATGTACTTGAAGGGCACGGCTACCTCCCATAGGCTGGAGCTCACAACCTGATGACCTCATCCGGACCGCCCCTAGATCCAGGCCAGATGGAGATGCACGACTGGCTCCACCCACGCCACCTCTGACAGAAGAACGCAGGCTGCGCCTAACGGACACCTCTGCAGGGCCTTTCCTCTGCGACCAACACCACCCAGAGGGGAAACACAGCGGCGCTCAGCGACAGAGGCAGATGTTGCGGGAGCAGTTCCATATGAGGACAAGGCCCTCCTATCACCGGCGCCACCAGCCGAAGGAATCCGGCTCCTCCCAGCGGCCGAGGCAGGAACACCAGCCACCGAGTCCAATGGCGATGTGACAGTCTGGCATACTACTTTGTTTACATTCCCTTGCAGAAAGCAAGGGCCTTAGCCACCCTGGATCTCAGATCTTTATCAGCAGATTCTACAGCTTGACCTCAAAGCTCTACTTTGAGGTTTTGACCTGCAGAGTCCGCGGTTCGACCATGTAGCTCTGTGATGGAAATTGAACTGGTGAAGTCTGCGACTTGACCAAGTAGCTATATGGGGGTGCCTGGTAGGTGGCAAACTAGAATTGGGCTATATCTCTCTGTAGATGCTACCCACAAACAGCTTAAGAGGAATAGGCACTTTATCTTGGGGAAGCAGGAGCAGCACAATCCCTACAGGGTGTGCACTCTCTGAACTCTTGGCGCCAATCTCTCTCAGCCATTGTCTGGCTTTCCTTTTATAGTCCTCTGCAGGGTTAGAGCTCTCCTCCTCCCTCCTGAGTCCTTTCCTGAAATACTTCCCTCATGGAAACAGCTTCTCCTCTGGTTCCTGTGAACATCTTCTGCCTTCAAGGGAAACCTCTTTTTGTTTGGAGATGCAGCTTGTCTCTCTATATGATTACAAACTTAAAAAAGAACAACAAGCGGTCAAACGTACATGTATGCAATTAAAATTGTTTTTTATTGAGGTGATCAAAAAGGAGTTTAAGAAGTGCAGTACAGCGAAAACAAAGGATTACCCCACAGGTCACACACGTTTACATAACCACATAATTTTGTGGGTAAATACACCATACAACTAATATCAATATTTACAGACCAGCATACCATTAGTCATCCACAGTAAATCACACTATAACATTGGTAAGTGTCTCCCCCTACTCTCTCATATATTATTGATCGGGCACAAAATCATTTAAAGTGTTTAAATAGAATACAGATGGTATATAGTAAGCACGTGTTAGGACCCATCAGATCTATGGCCACCTTGTAAGTGGTTGATGGGCAAACAGATATTGGCCAATATATGTACTGTGAGACAGTGACCGGGATGATCTGTGATGGCCGGTATGTGTCTCCCAGGTTATGCTCCCTCCACGTATAGGAAGCACTCCACTTCGGGTTCATAGAGACTTCCCCGGAGGTAAGCAGAGAGTTAAAAGCTAGGCAGGAACACAGGGTGTGGTTCTCTGAGTGGAGCTTCAGTCTGAAGGAAGACTGAAGAGACTAGTGAGCGGCCAGGACAGGAGGGGCAGAGGCTGTGTGCTGATACAACACGGCCTAGCCCGGAGGGCTTGATCGGGGAGACCTGGACTGGAGAGAACCCGTGATAAAGGACTGTGTGCCAATCTTATGGTTATAGGAAGTGTGCCCGGCTGCATCCCAGAACCCGGAGGTTTGTGTATACTGTGGACATGTGCATAATAAACCGTGTGCTGTGAACTCCTGTGCCTGGCTCCTTGCCTTCTGCCGTGCAATCCGACGGCGCTACCTCACATATGGTGGAGAATGCGGGCAGCAGCCCAGTGAGGTGTAGCAACCTGGCATACCCAGTGACACATGTCCGTGATCCAACCAGCTAGGCTCCGGTATATTCCTGCTGCAACCATGGAGGACATTCTAAAGCAGCTGGCCCTGGCTGATGCCCAGCAACAGCAGACTAATGTGCAGCAGCAACAGACCAATGCACATCTGCTCCAGTCATTGGACCGTCAGCAGCAACAGCAACAGGACACCAATCAGCTCCTGATGCGACAGTTGGACCTCCTGACTGCGGAGATCCGGGACCGGCCAGCGGCTTCATCCCCGGGACCAGGCGTGGAGTACAGCGTCAAGACAGCGGTAAGGCGAGCGTTGCAAAAGATGACCCCGGGGGATGATGTGGAAGCTTTCCTGTCTGTGTTTGAGCGGGTGGCCGAAAGGGAGAGACTGTCGACCGACCAGTGGGCCGAAGTATTGGCGCTCTATCTGATTGGGGAGTCCCAAAAAGCGTATCTGGACCTCTGAACCGAGGACGCTCTGGATTATGGGGCCCTGAAGGGTGAAATCCTTGCTCGGTTGGGGGTGAACACATACGTACGAGCTCAGCGGGTAAACCAGTGGTTTTTTGAAGAAGCCATGCCCGTACGCTCCCAGGCTTACGATTTATTGCATCTAGTAAAAAAATGGTTGCAGCCTGAGACCCTCAGTTCTGCGCAAATGGTGGAGAGGGTGGTCGTTGACCGCTTTGTGCGCACTCTTCCCGTCCCTATACAAAGGTGGGTGGGGCAAGGTGACCAGAGTACCCTGGATCAATTAGTGTGCCTGGTGGAGCGACATGTGGCTACGCAGGACTTGATACGGGACACTGGGACTTTGCATGCCACTCGGCGGCTGACCTCCTCCAAACCCCCTGCTAAAGATTCCTTGCCAGAACCTGTGCAGGAAACCGCCCCTGTTCCACAGGAGTCCTCTCCCGCCACTCCAGGGGTCCGAAAAGGCCTGTACCCTAGAAGACAACCTTTTAGGGGTGCTTCTTTCCCTATTAGATGTTGGCGCTGCCAGCGGGTTGGACATTTGGGAGCCCAATGTCCCCTCACCACGGAGCCCATGGACTGCGGGTACCCTCGGCGGGGGTCAATGTATGCTCAGACAGTGTGTACAGCCAGCCTTATTTCTCCAGGGACTGATATGCATTTATGTCAAGTACAGGTGAACGGATGCCAGGTGACCGGCTTGTTGGATTCAGGGAGCTTAGTGACCCTCGTGCGGACAGCCCTGATCACTGGGGTGAAGGACACCGGGCGTACCGTGGGGGTGGTGTGCATACATGGGGACCTCCGGGACTACCCTATGGGGGTGGTCACCATCACGGCTCCGTGTGGACAGATACAGCATGAAGTGGGACTGATGAATAACCTTCCCTATGATGTAATCTTGGGGAGGGATCTGCCTTTTTTCTGGGCTCTATACAAAGGACCCTCCAAGACCCCTCAGGTCAAGGACGGTCCAGGGCCTGAGCCCGATGACCCCGAGTCCAGGACACCTGCAGTAGGGGTCGCCATGGCAGGGACAGAGTGTGACCCCGATAGGTCATCCGTAG
Source organism: Allobates femoralis (assembly GCA_033576535.1). Classification (NCBI taxonomy): domain Eukaryota; kingdom Metazoa; phylum Chordata; class Amphibia; order Anura; family Aromobatidae; genus Allobates; species Allobates femoralis. The sequence continues at coordinate 412,627,093 of JARQOC010000005.1, read as the reverse complement.
AGGTGTTGGCAGGTGAGCTCGGAACAGACGAGCCAATCCCAGAGTTGGAGGCATCTCCAGGTACTTTCGGGACGGCCCAACTCCAGGATCCTACGTTAGTACACGCCCGGAGTCGGGTGATCGAAATTGATGGGGTGGCACAGGTGCCAGGTGCCCAGGTAAGGTACCCCCATTTCGCCCTCAAACAGGATTTACTCTACCAAGTGGATAATATACGGGGGGATGTTGTGGAGCAATTGTTGGTGCCCCAGCCGTATCGCCGGCGGGTCCTCGACTTGGCTCATAAACATCTCATGAGTGGCCACCTAGGGGCTAAGAAAACGCAGGAGCGGCTGTTGCAATGGTTTTATTGGCCCGGGGTCCTCGGGGAGGTGAAAAAGTACTGCGAGACTTGCCCGGAGTGCCAACTCACCGCGCCCCTGCCTCACTTTCGCAGTCCTTTGGTCCCCTTGCCCATTATAGAAGTCCCTTTTGAGCGGATAGCCATGGATTTGGTGGGACCTTTTGTAAAATCTGCCCGAGGACACCAACACATTCTAGTGATAGTTGATTACGCCACCCGTTACCCGGAGGCGATACCCCTCAGACACCCTACCGCTAAGATTATTGCGCGGGAGTTGTTTGCCGTGTTCTGTCGGGTGGGGTTGCCCAAGGAGATCCTTACGGACCAGGGGACCCTATTCATGTCCAAAATCACTAAGGAGCTGTGCAGACTGCTCCAGATTAAGCAGCTGCGTACGTCTGTGTACCATCCGCAAACGGACGGGTTGGTGGAACGGTTCAATAAAACCTTAAAATCCATGTTAAAAAGGGTAGTCTCCAAAGATGGGAAGTACTGGGATATGTTGCTCCCTTATCTCATGTTTGCAGTCCGGGAGGTACCCCAATCGTCCACGGGGTTTTCGCCATTCGAACTGTTGTACGGGCGACATCCTCGGGGATTGTTGGACCTGGCCAAGGAAACATGGGAACAGGAACCAACCCCCCATAAAAGTGTGATTAAACACATTTTGGGGATGCAGAATCGCATAGCCGCAGTCGTGCCAATAGTGAAAGAGCATTTGCAGGACGCGCAGGCAGCTCAAAGTGCCAGGTACAATAGACAGGCAACGGTACGGTCCTTTAACCCAGGGGATCGGGTGTTGGTGTTGGTCCCCACAGCAGAAAGCAAGTTTCTAGCGAAGTGGCAGGGGCCGTATGAAATCCGGGAAAAGGTAGGGGTTGTCAACTATAAAGTATTTCAGCCAGGAAGGAGGAAACCAGAGCAGATATACCATATCAACCTGTTAAAACCATGGAAGGAACGGGAAGGCCTGATGGCTGACCTTTTCTCGTCTCCCTCCTCTTCCGGGCACTAGGGATGAGCGAGTCCTAAATTACTCGGAATCGCTAGACCCGCACGAGTCCGAGCCCAGGACTCGGTACTCGTGGCGAGTCTAGCGAGTCCAATGTTAATGAATAGGGAATAGGGATTCGCGAGTCCCGAATAGAGAATACAGGACTCGGAATCGCAGACTCGCTAGGATTCGGACTCGCAGATTGCCATTCACTTGCATTGGACTCAGGGGCTGGCTGGAGCCTCTTCCCCTGGGTGGCAGTTAGGTATCCCCGGCCCTGGTTGAGAAGCGGGGGGGGGGGGTGCTGTCAGGTCCGGGCAGCCTTGAGAACCGGGGGGGGGTTTGTGCTGTCAGGTCCGGGCAGCCTTGAGAACCGGGGGGGGGGGGGGGGGGTGCTGTCAGGTCCGGGCAGCCTTGAGAACCGGGGGGGGGGGGGGGTGCTGTCAGGTCCGGGCAGCCTTGAGAACCGGGGGGGGGGGGGTGCTGTCAAAGCTGACCTTACCTCCTCCTGCCGCAAACCGACGCGCCGACCGCAAAGCGACGCTCGATGTGGACTCGTTAGTGAGCGAGTATTCGCTAAAAGAATCGCCGAGTAACGAGTCCTAGCGAGTAGACTCGCTCATCCCTACCGGGCACTCATCCCCGGGTCCGGTGACCCCCGGGGAGAATGAGCCGGAAGTAAGGATAGGAGACGGCCTCACCAAGCAACAGAGACGAGAGGCCTGACGGTTGGTTCAGCAGAACCCAGAGGTTTTCTCAGACTTGTCCGGTAGGACAAACCTTATACAGCATGATATTGTCACCGAGCCTCGCATGAAGGTACGCCTGAAGCCTTACAGGGTGCCGGAGGCTCGAAGACAAGCCATCTTGGAGGAGGTGAAAAAGATGCTCCACTTAGGGGTGATTGAAAAGTCTAAGAGTGAATGGGCCAGTCCGCCACGTTCCAGAGGTTGATGGACCTGGTGCTGGAACCCCATCAGGCGTATGCATCGGCGTACCTTGATGACATCATTATCTATAGCACCGAGTGGTAGACCCACCTGGTTCAGGTACAGGCCGTGGTGGATGCGCTTCGTACAGCCGGGTTGACGGCCAATCCCAAGAAGCGTGCTTTGGGGCTAATGGAGGCCCGATACTTGGGGTATGACTTGGGGTATGTGATAGGCCAAGGAGTGGTTAAGCCCCAAATCAACAAAGTTGAGGCAATCCAGAAGTGGCCTCGATCCCTGACCACGAAGCAGGTCCGGGCTTTCCTAGGTATCGTGGGATACTACAGACGGTTTGTCCCTAATTTCGCTGGATTGTCGGCCCCCTTGACGGACCTTCTCAAGGGTAAGAAGTCCGTCATGGTGCGCTGGACACCGCAGGCCGAGGACTCCTTCCGAGCACTAAAGGGGGTCCTGTGTGGACAGCCTGTTCTCGTCAACCCCGATTTTCGGAAGGAGTTTATTGTGCAAACGGATGCTTCGGAGGTCGGGCTGGGGGCTGTGCTGTCCCAGGTGGTCCAGGGGGAGGAACACCCCGTCACCTACTTGAGTAGGAAACTCACCCCTCCCGAGCGGAACTATAGCGTTGTGGAGAAGGAGTGCTTGGCCAACAAGTGGGCCTTGGAGTCCCTGCGCTATTACTTGTTGGGACGGCAGTTTCGGCTCGTGACGGACCACTCCCGCTGGTCTGGATGAGGTCTGCCAAGGAGCGGAACGCCCGGGTCACCCGGTGGTTCCTTTCCCTTCAGAACTTTAGGTTTACGGTGGAACACCGGGCCGGGAAGTTGCAGGGCAACGCTGATGCCTTGTCTCGTGGCCCGTGTTTGGTGGCTGGAGTTCAACCCCGCATGCTTGAACTGAGGGGGGGGGTATGTGAGACAGTGACCGGGATGATCTGTGATGGCCGGTATGTGTCTCCCAGGTTATGCTCCCTCCACGTATAGGAAGCACTCCACTCCGGGTTCATAGAGACTTCCCCGGAGGTAAGCAGAGGGTTAAAAGCTAGGTAGGAACACAGGGTGTGGTTCTCTGAGTGGAGCTTCAGTCTGAAGGAAGACTGAAGAGACTAGTGAGCGGCCAGGACAGGAGGGGCAGAGGCTGTGTGCTGATACAACACAGCCTAGCCCGGAGGGCTTGATCGGGGAGACCTGGACTGGAGAGAACCCGTGATAAAGGACTGTGTGCCAATCTTATGGTTATAGGAAGTGTGCCCGGCTGCATCCCAGAACCCGGAGGTTTGTGTATACTGTGGACATGTGCATAATAAACCGTGTGCTGTGAACTTCTGTGCCTGGCTCCTTGCCTTCTGCCGTGCAATCCGACGGCGCTACCTCACAGTACCAAGAACCTTAGTAAATAAAAATATGTGAATATGGAGTTTTTTGAAAAAATGTGAGTTTTAAAAAATTTTTTCTGAAATATAAACTGCTTATTAGCATGTGTACATAATTAGTAGTAATTGAGTGCTGTAGTGAATTTTTTCCTGTTATATATATATATATCTTATAATATATATATATATATATATATATATATATATATATATGAAAAAAAAAGAGAAAAAAAGAGAAAAAAAACAGAAAAAGTCGATGAGCAAGCAGACATTGGCCAATGTGTGTACTAAGAACTTCAGATTTAAAAATAATAAGAATTTTGAGTTTTTTGGAAAAAACGTAAGTTTTTACATTTTTTCTCATATACAGTATATACAGCTTGTCAGCATATGTACATCATTGGCTGAGTGCTGCAAGGGTTTTTTTCTAGTATATTGACCCAGCATCCCTGCTGGCACCAGTTCACATTGTCCGTGAGTGCTGTGCAGTTTTTTTCTCTTTTGTATCGTGTGGAGTGGCTGGCTCCATTACTGCAATGTGCACCCTCGTTGCCTACAGGTGATCTAGGGCCTAGATGGTCTCCGCCCACTTAGTAGTGGGGTAGGGTGGACAAGGAGGACTTGGGTGTCAGCGATAGGACTCATCGGACCTGAAGTCACTTTGTCGCAGTCGATGAGCAAACAGACATTGGCCAATGTGTGTACTAAGAACTTCAGATTTAAAAGAAATAAGAATTTTGAGTTTTTTGAAAAAAAACGTAAGTTTTTAAATTTTTTCTCATATATATATATAGCTAGTAGCTTATGTACATCATTGGTAGTAGCTGAGTGCTGCAAGGGTTTTTTTCTAGTATATATATATATATATATATATTTTTTTTTTTTTTTTTTCCTTTTTTGTTCTTGAACTAGCTCAATTTTTATAGTAGTCAGTTTTTTGTGACTGAATAATTGATTTCTGCACATATGTATATATATATTTATATAGTAATTTTTTCATATGTTATCAGTGATCTCTTTGATTCACCTTATCCAAATATTTTTTTGCATTATAGTGTATATTGATTGGATTTTATTTTTCATTGAAGTGGACAGTTTTCTATATATTATTTCTATAGGTTTATGTGGAAGCTATAATTGCCATCTTCATTACCACTGGATCTTTCTTTTTGTTTGCTTACATCTCCTTTTTAATTGTGTACTTTTAATTACGTGTCTCATAACTAGTTATAATTTTATTAGATGTTAAGAGTCTTTTGTTGGCTTTTCAGACTGCTAAGGATTAATGTAAAATGATGTAAATTATTGTAAGTTAAAGTTTTGCAACCCTTATATTTGTTTTTCTGTTATGTTTTATCAGGGACAGTGTTAGTCAGTGGAGCACTGGACAAATGATTAAAGTACAGTCCTATATACTAACATATTACATCATCAGACTCAAGCATTCAGGTTGCATTGCGTTCAGATCATTATACGAGTGCCATCTACTGTACAGTATTGAAGTCATTCAAGGCTTGCTTCTCAGGCTCTTTATACAGGTTGATAAAGAAAGATGGACAATGAATGATCACTAGTGGATCAATTTGTCCCCACATAGTATCATGTTATTAGTAGCCCATCAACAGTTTGCATTTGGCAATGTGCTATTGAGAACAATGATAGTTGATCCAACATAAACAATCCAATCACTCGCTGAATAAGCAGTATTTTGCTCATCCATTGGGATGTTGCAAACATCTTTTCACCTATAACCTTTTCTCTGTGCTTTTATCATGCCTCCCACAGAGCCCTCCAAATAATAATTATAATGGCTTCCATGTAATATAATTGGCTCCATATAATATAATGCACCCCGCATAGTATTCCACATAGTATATTGCACCCCCAAATTCCTCCTTATATTATGAACCCCAATAGTCCTCCATATAATATAATGCACCCCAATAGTCCTTCATAAATGCACCACCAAAGTCCTCCATATAGTATATTGCACCCCATAGTCCTGCAAATAGCATATTGCACCCCCACAGACCTCCATATAGAATAATACACCCCGACATTCCTCCATATAGAATAATGCACCCCCACAGTCCTCCGTATAATATGTTGCACCCTTAAAGCATGACATATAGTACAATACACCCCCACAGTCCTCTATATAGAATAATGCACACCAAAAGTCCTCCATATTGTATAATACACCCCAAAAGTCCTCCATATACAATAATGCACCCCCACAGTCATCCGTATAGTAAAATGCACCCCCACAGTCCTCCATATAGTATATTGCACCCCACAGTCATCCATTTAGTATAATGCAACCCCATAGACCTCCATACCTCTATATAGTATAATGCACGTCCATAGTATTACATATAGTATAATGCACCCCCAATAGTCCTCCATATAGTATAATGCATCCCTTATAGCCTTCTATATAGTATAATGCACCCCCATAGTCCTCCATTGGCATAATGAGCCCCTATTGTCCCCCTATATTATATTGCATATTACATAGTTTCCCATCAGTGTACTTATTGATTAAAAAAAAAAGTAAATACTCACCTCTCTTCTCGCTGCTTCAGTCTCCTCAGCATCTGCTCTGCTGCTCTGCACATCTCAGCACATTGGAGCGCCGTGATGACATCATCATGCCCCGCTGTGCTAAGCTGCAGAGGAGGGACAGTGGTGGCTGGGACTCGGGAGAAGAATGCTGTCAGCAGAGGCGGCAGGGACTATAGGAGTGGGAGCAGCATCCACGGGGGGCTAACACAGGTACACGCACCTTGTACGTACACGGCTCTGCATGCACCGTACATACATGGCTCCGCTCCGTACATCTAGTACACACACGGCTCTGCTCCATACACCTCATATGCACGTGGCTCTGCTCCGTACACCTTGTACACATGTGGCTCTGCTCTGTACTTCTTGTACACACTCGGCTCCATTTCGTACACCTCGTGCACACGTGGCTCCACTCCATACACCTCGTACACACTCGGCTCCACTCCGTACACCACTAAAACACACGGATCCGCTCTGTACACCTCGTACACACGCAGCTCTGCTTCGTACATCTCGTACACACTGGGCTTTGCCCCATACACCTCAAACACACGTGGCTCCGCTCCGTACATCTTGTACACATGTGACTCTGATCCACATGCCTGGTACACACACGGCTCTGCTCCATACACCCTTTACACATGCGGCTCTGCTCCATACACCTCGTACACACTCGGCTCCGCTCCGTAAACCTCGTACACACGCGGTTCCGCTCCGTACATCTCATACACACTTTGCTACGCTCCATACACCTCATACTCACTCAGCTCCGTACACCTCAAACACTCTCGGCTCTACTCCGTACACCTTGTACACACGGCTCCACTCCGTACACCTCGTACACATGTGGCTCCTCTCTGTACACCTCGTACACATGCGGCTCTGCCCCGTACACACTCCGCTCTGCTCCATACACCCCATACACACGTTGCTCTGCTACATCCACACTGTAAATCCCTCCTGACCCTGCACATAAACTTCACCTCATCCATTTCTTCACCTCCTCCTGCACAATGGAGGCCTGCATACATGGCGGAGCTGATCATGTGATCCCTGACTCCTCCCCTCCATTGATATCATCACAGGTCCTGTAAGCACAGGTCCTGTGCGGCTCTACAGGTAGACTCACACTGCAAGGGCAGGCATAACACAGCGGTGGTGGCCAGGACTATAGGAGAGGGAGAGGCATCTGCAGAGGGCCACGCTACCACTAGGGAGCCTCATGGATGCTACGGCCCTGGATTGCACAGACACATAGACATATATTTATTCACACAGCATTCTCATACAAACACATGTGTAAGGAAGTTGAAACAGAAGTCTATGCATCCAATTAGACCTAGTAGTGCTGTAGGACAACATTGCCCTCCAACAGCAGTGCTGTAGGAGAACAATGCTGGCCAAAGAACTGACTCAAAACGGAAGAACACAGCAGCAGTTTCCTCATGGAAAGAGTTTAAGGAAGACATCAGATAAGGTTATAGTTATGGCACAGCAGCAAAATATAAAAGCTTGAAAGATCAAAGGGAGGGGATGAAGTTGACACAAAATCTAGGAAAGAGGAAGACATGTGCACAAGTGTACGGAGTGCTAACCACCCTTCTAGAGAAGCAACTTGGACTCTTAATATCCTGAGTTGGCCTGAATTGTGTCACCCACAAGAAATATCTCTTGAGTTCAGACAATGAAGTTAAGCACCAGACTACACCTGTAAAGACCCAGAATCCCAACTATGTGGTTAAGTACAAAAGGCCAGGCTACATCCGTCAAGACATGGAGTCAAGACTATGTGGTCAAGTACAGAAAGCCAGACTTTGCTGGTTAAGAACTCCAGTTCTGACAGCATGGATTAAGCAACAAAAACAGAAGACCAACAGTGATCTGAGTGAGCAGGCCGTTTAGCTGTGCGGTATAGATTCAGCTAATCTTATGTAGACAACATAACCTACAGTTGCAATGTTTAATAAATCTGAGCATGATTAATCCATTTAGTACAACTAACAGATATAGGGAACTTAACTATAATTTACCTCAAATTACTGATAGTAATACATATTGCATAGTAGTAAAGTAGACACAGTTATCTACATTAGAAGTTGTTCAGTAAATAAGTGTTTCTGTAAACTTTATGTGCAATCAGATTATTGTGTGGCTTATTGTATTGGTTTTTGATTCCTCTGCATTGTGCCATATCTGAATTTCTATTAAAAAAAATCTTATTTATGAGTCGCCACTGTATTGTCTTCCTTTGTGCCGTTGCATCCATTGAATCTCTAGTTCAAATGCATTCAAAGAACACATACATAGAAAAACATATCTGGAGCCCACATATTATGACATCCTCATTAACTACTTCACAACAGGGCCAATTTCCATGTTTGTATTTTCCTTCTTCCCAGAGCCATAATTTTTTTTTCAGAAGGCAACAAGTAAGTGCCTAAACAGGGGGATATTCAAGCTGTCAGCAGCAGCAGATATATTGTACATTTCAGAGAAGAGAAATAGAAACTAGAAGGAGGAGAGGAGGAGAGACCACTTTGAATGAAATCCAACACAAAGGTATAGAAAGGTCAGAGTATGACCACTGCAGTAGAGAAATAACGTGAATGATAAGGCAATATTGTGATTACAGAAAGAAATAAGGACAACACTGACTGCACCAAGACAAAAAAGACAGTTATACCATACAGGTGAGAACTAAGAGGAAAAATTCCAAATGCTGGTAAAAAGTAGGGTAAATAACAAATTGAATAATTGCAGGTTGACACTAAACAACAAAACAAGACGATCATTACAAAAGGAAAGAACCCCAGCAATATAACAAAGGTAAATAAATTAAAATATACTGGAAGCCAAAAAAATCAAGGGGTACAATAGTAATACACATATATTTATATTACAGGCATACAGAGAGGGACAACGGGAGGAAGCACCAGAAGGAGGGACTCATAATAATGTATCAAGATCCCTCATAACCCCAAAATCTAGTTTTAAAAAAACCTTTATAAAAATCATTGTTTTTAGACGTGATTATTTGTTTTAAAATTGTTTTAAAGAAGTTCAATAAAATTCCCGAAAAAGGGTTATACCAATACACTGTGTTTTTAATAGACACCAAGACCAAGAACAATCTATAGAATAAAAGAGAAAGGTTCCAGCCACTAGCCAGATTGTGCGCTTAACCCATATATGTATACTAGCTGTGAGCCCGATTCTGAAGAATCGGGAGTCTAGAATCTGGAGAGAGAGAGGGAGAGAGGGAGAGGGAGAGAGAGAAGAGAGAGAGATAGATAGATAGATACATAGAGATAGATAGATAGATAGATAGATAGATAGATAGATAGATAGATAGATACATAGATATAGATAGATAAGTAGATATAGATAGATAAATAGATAGATAGATAGATAGATATAGATAAATAGATAGAGAGAGAGATAGATAGATAGATAGATAGATAGATAGATAGATAAATAGATAGAGATAGAGAGATAGATAGATAGATAGATAGATAGATAGATAGATAGATAGATAGATAAAAAGATAGAGATAGATAGATAAATAGATAGAGAGAGATAGATAGATAGATAAATAGATAGAGATAGAGAGATAAATAGATAGATAGATAGATAGATAAAAAGATAGAGATAGATAGATAGAGAGATAGATAGATAGATAGATAAATAGATAGAGATAGATAGAGATAGATAAACAGATAGAGATAGAGAGATAGAGATAGATAGATAAATAGATAGATAGATAGAGATAGATAGATAGATAAATAGATAGAGATAGATAGATAAATAGATAGAGATAGATAGATAGATAGATACAGAGATAGATAGATACAGAGATAGATAGATAGATACAGAGATAGATCCATAGATAGATATATTGATAGAAAGATAGATAAATAGAGAAATCAAGAAATATAGAAATAAATAAATAGAGATAGATATAGAGAGATAGATAGAAAGATAGATAGAGAGATAGAGATACATAGGTGAGTCGTTGCCGGCGCGGTAAGTCCGGCACGTAGGTCCATTTGGATTTTCGTGGACCGGCAACAGCCGAGCGCTGTGTCCGAAAATGGATCCAGGAGGCCGGCCATAAATTTAGCGAGATACCGCTAATGTATCTCTATGGGAAGTGAGGCGCGATTCTGATTGGTCGCTGTGTGCTGCCGCCGACCAATCAGAATCGCGCCTCACTTTTAGCGGTAAATTTGAATGTTAAAAATCGCCCATGCTATGTCTATGGGAAGTGAGGCGGTATTCTGATTGGTCGCTGTGTGCTGCCGCCGACCAATCAGAATACCGCCTCACTTCCCATAGACATAGCATGGGTGATTTTTGACTTTCCAATTTACCGCTAAAAGTGAGGCGCGATTCTGATAGGTCGGCGGCAGCACACAGCGACCAATCAGAATCGCGCCTCACTTCCCATAGAGATACATTAGCGGTATCTCGCTAAATTTATGGCCGGCCTCCTGGATCCATTTTCGGCCACGTGGGTCGGCTGTGATCGGTGGTTGGACGGTGCCGGCGACTCGCAATGGCCGCTTAGCGGGCATTGCTCGCGCTCAGGCAGCGACTCGCAATGGCCTCGCGGCCATTGCTCGCGCCGGCCAACGGCTCGCATTGGCCGCTACGCGGCCATTGTGAGTCGCCCCCACCGTCCAACGACCGACCACAGCCGAGCGCTGTGTCTGAAAATCGATCCAGAAGGCCGGCCATACATTTCCCGAGACACCGCTAATGTATCTCTATGGGAAGTGAGGCGCGATTCTGATTGGTCCCTGTGTGCTGCCGCCGACCAATCAGAATCGCGCCTCACTTTTAGCGGTCAATTTGAATGTTAAAAATCGCCCATGCTATGTCTATGGGAAGTGAGGCGGTATTCTGATTGGTCGCTGTGTGCTGCCGCAGACCAATCAGAATATCGCCTCACTTCCCATAGACATAGAATGGGCGATTTTTGACTTTCCAATTTACCGCTAAAAGTGAGGCGCGATTCTGATTGGTCGGCGACAGCACATAGCGACCAATCAGAATACCGCCTCACTTCCCATAGACATAGAATGGGCGATTTTAACATTCAAATTTACCGCTAAAAGTGAGGCGCTATGCTGATTGGTCGGCGTAGCACACAGCGACCAATCAGCAAAGCGCCTCACTTCCCATAGAGATACATTAGCGTTATCTCGCTAAACTTATGGCCGGGCCCCTGGTTCGATTTTCGGACACGGGGCTCGGCTGTGGTCGGTCGTTGGACGGCGCCGGCGACTCGCAATGGCCGCTTCGCGGCCATTGCTCGTGCTCAGGCAGCGACTCGCAATGGCCTCGCGGCCATTGCTCGCGCCGACCAACGACTCGCATTGGCCGCTACGCGGCCAATGCTTCGTGGGTCATGTGGCTACAGGGCAGCCACGTCCATGACGACGGAAGTAGCGCCGAATATGACGGAAGTGGGCTACGGCAATTATATATAAGATATACAGAGATTGGATATATGAATACGGTTTTAACAAGTAAAGGGTATACAGACACACGGCATCACCCGGGGCGGACAGCTGCCAATCATAATAAGGGAGCTCCAGTGTTTAAGGTGTAGATACACAATTATCAATAATTTTTTTTCTATCCACAGAGACATATTAGTACTGATGGGTGTGACGACATGGACTCTTTCAGTGTATATCATGAGTTAAGTTTCTTAAATCTAGCCAGGCATCTTGCTATTTTGTTTTCTAACTTGTGATAATCCACTCATTGTTTCTACAAGACTTGTAGGAGTCTGCTAGTATTTTAAGTTTATAATGTAAATATCTCACCCCTATGTCAGGGAAGGTCAGAGAATCAGAGAAATTAATTATGTGAACCTTCCATTGTATTTCTATGTGGATTGCTAGATTCTACGTAAATTATCTGTCTCTTCCTCTCCTTTGCCAAAAATGCAATACTACTAGAGATATTATGTATGCGGCTTGAAATCTAGCAAATGAGACCACAGTCTTAGTAAACCAATCAAGTTCCCAATATTCTGAATTGAGTGCTTAGGGGTATATAATAAGGACTGTTCATTTGACAAGTGAGTTAAACTACATGGAACCAATACCAATCTAGGATCTGCGTATCCGATTGGCAGGCCATAACCCGAGGCCTAGGCACTTCGGTGCCAACCAAGGGGATCAGAACCTGAATTATGATACTACATGGACTTCAGCATCGAATGCTAGAATTTGGCTCAAAGACTACATAAGGAAGAAACCCAGGTTGGGACAATCCAGTCACCTGGCTACAGACTTTGCTGTGCTCGGTCAGCTTCCTTAATCTGGCATAATTCCTTTCTCGGTGGATGCCTGCCGAAAGCGGGGTGCTGCTGGTTTGGAGTAAGTAGCCCTGAAAGTTCTAAGGCATGAATATTCTAATCCCTTGTGAGCCAGCGAAAGGGTGAGAAACTGTTACCTGTTACATTTTAAGTTTTGCTGGTTATGTGTTATATGCTGTTAACTGTTTGGGGATCCATTAAAGCCTGAATATTTTGGTTCCCTCACCCTGTGTTGTCTGAGTAGTGTTCCACAACGGTTAAGGAGGTTGGGCATTCAGTTGGGATGAGCCCTGGTCCATGCTGTCTTTCTAAAGGCAGCCAGACCAGCGGACGAGAGCACCAACTGAACCCTGTGTCTCCACAATGAGCAAACCCAAACTGCAAAGTACAGACCCCGAACATGGACTTCTCAGTGAATTCCATGTTACTGTTCTGGTTTGGCAACCCTGGGAAAAGCTTGTTGAAATGCTGCAGTTCAGCCAAGCAGCAAGCTTTACTAGTACTTAAATCAGGACAATTACACTTATTGAGTTTTCGCGTTGCTGTCTCAAAGCTTCCGAGTTTGCTCATCAAAATTTATGCATATTCCCTGTTTCACTCTGTCTCTGTGACAGCGTCTGTGATTAGTGGAAGTCAGACTGCGCCCCCCCCGGGCCAGCCTCTGTGATTGGTTGCATTACACACTAGTATAAATAATTGAAAAATGGCACAGGCTCCCACCCCAGAATTGGTATATTCATTAGAAGTGGCAAATCCTGTCACTTTACCCAACTAATCCCAATTTCCCTATTGTGGTGGAAGTTGGGGTAATATAAGGGGTTGATAACAGCTGTGATTTGTCAAAAATCACAGCTGCCATAAAGCCTTAGATTAGTTATGGCTAGAGGTCTATTCTTAACCTGTAAATCAAAAGAAATACCGTATATACTCGTGTATAAGCCGAGTTTTTCAGCCCAAAAAATGGGCTGAAAAGTCTCCCCTCGGCTTATACACGGGTCAATACGGTAACAAGCTGTGGCTAATGGCACTCGTCCCGCTCCTGAGGCTTCGTGGGCGGGGCTATGTGGGGAAGATGGCGCCAGGCTATTGCACACAAAGGAGGAAGAGGCAGCCAGAACGGGACCTCTCCCAACGGTCCTCACCTGTCAGCCACAGAGCTCTGTGCACCGGAGCTCTATGCAGGTGGACCGTCTCTGCCTCCCGTCCTCCGCTCCCCGACAGCTCCCAGCTGATTACTGCAGCGGCGGGGTGTGCTGCGTGGTGCCAGGCGGGAGAATCCAGCAGAGCACCGGCCACGCCGCTCCAGAGTCCTCGCTGCGGTCCCCTTGGTCCTCCTGGCGTCACCGGGGTAAGTGCAACCCGGTGTCCCCACAGAATGTCAGAGTGGGGACACTGGAAGTTACAGGCTGTAGGGGGATGCTGTATATACTGGGGATGCTATATATGGGGGCTGCTGTATATAGGGGGATGCTGTATATACTGGGGATGCTGTATATACTGGGGCTGCTGTATATAGGGGGATGCTGTATATGGGGGCTGCTGTATATAGGGGGATGCTGTATATACTGGGGATGCTGTATATACTGGGGATGCTGTATATGGGGGCTGCTGTATATAGGGGGATGCTGTATATACTGGGGATGCTGTATATACTGGGGCTGCTGTATATAGGGGGATGCTGTATATGGGGGCTGCTGTATATAGGGGGATGCTGTATATACTGGGGATGCTGTATATACTGGGGCTGCTGTATATAGGGGGATGCTGTATATGGGGGCTGCTGTATATAGGGGGATGCTGTATATACTGGGGATGCTGTATATACTGGGGCTGCTGTATATAGGGGGATGCTGTATATGGGGGCTGCTGTATATAGGGGGATGCTGTATATACTGGGGATGCTGTATATACTGGGGATGCTGTATATGGGGGCTGCTGTATATAGGGGAATGCTGTATATGGGGGCTGCTGTATTAGGGGGATGCTGTATATACTGGGGATGCTGTATATACTGGGGATGCTGTATATGGGGGCTGCTGTATATAGGGGGATGCTGTATATGGGGGCTGCTGTATATAGGGGGATGCTGTATATACTGGGGATGCTGTATATGGAGGATGCTGTAAATGGGGGCTGCTGTATATAGGGGGATGCTGTATATAGGAGGATGCTGTATATAGGGGGATGCTGCTGTATATACTGGGGGATGCTGTATATACCACTGGGGCTGCTGTATACCATACTGCTGGGACCTGTATACCACTGGGGGGGCCTGTATAGCACACTGCTGGGGGCTGTATACCTGTGCTGGAGTCCACCCTCGGCTTATACACGAGTCAATAGGTTTTCCGAGGTTTTGGGGGCAAAAGTAGGGGGGTCGGCTTATACACGGGTCGGCTTATACACGAGTATATACGGTAAGCACAAAATACAGAGAGGAATCCTTTATTTAAAATAAAAAACACACACATCCTTTTTCACCCCTTTATTAATGCCAAAAAAATACCCTGCAGGTCCGAAGTAGTCCAGCGAATCCTGTCACTTACCAAGCTCATCCCGAATTAACTGGTCTCCACATTGGAAGCTACACTGATTATCAGTATAGCTCCTGTTCCATACACTGGGGGACTTGAAGGGAGTGGGGGCACTAGTTATTTGCCCTAATGCCGGCGCAGTTCTTAATCCAAATAAAAAAATCTCCAAATAAAAGCATAAAACATAAAACACTGAGATTCAAGAACTACAAAACTATATGAAATATTTTTTATTACACCAATATATGACAGTCAAACATACCTCTAAAAGCTTTTATGAAAGAAAAAATAGCTGACTTTTTGCTCTCTGAAGCTGACAGGCTGTTAAACTACTGTACTAAGAAAATGACAATAACTATTTAATGTACATTAGTTGCAAATTTGACTAACACATACATTTGTAAGTATTTTTGCTCACATTAATGTCCTGTACTTTTAAATTTGATATGTTCGAAGATTACAATATCATTGTAGAACTACATTAAAGTTTCTATTGTTGGCTTTGTTCTCAAATTATTTTTGAGAAGTTTAAAAGTTTAAAATAATATAATTTACTCGACTGATAGCTTATAAAAATACATTTTATTTTTACCCAAGTTTTCATTTCTATAGACTACATGAGTTTATATGTGGCTATATTAATAATGGATACCCTGATTACCGTATATACTCGTGTATAAGCCGACCCGTGTATAAGCCAACCCCCTACTTTTGCCCCCAAAATCTGGGAAAACCTATTGACTCGTGTATAAGCTGAGGGTGGACCCCAGCACAGGTATACAGCCCCCAGCAGTGTGGTATACAGGCCCCCCCAGTGGTATACAGGCCTCCCCAGTGGTAGTATACAGCCCCCAGCAATGTGGTACACAGCAGCCTCCCCAGTGGTACATACAGGCCCCAGCAGTGTTACAGCAGCCTTCACAGTGGTATATACAGCACCAGCCCCAGGGGTATATACAGCAGCAGCCACAGGGGTATATACAGCACCAGCCCCAGGGGTATATACAGCAGCAGCCCCAGAGGTATATACAGCAGCAGCCCCAGAGGTATATACAGCACCAGCCCCAGGGGTATATACAGCAGCAGCCCTAGGGGTATATACAGCAGCAGCCCCGGGGTATATACAGCAGCAGCCCCAGGGGTATATACAGCAGCAGCCCCAGGGGTATATACAGCACCAGCCCCAGGGGTATACAGGCCCACCCCCATCAAGATCCAGGGCCCCCCCCCCCTTGCTCGGCAAACCTGTAAAGTAAAATCCTTATACTTATCACTGTCCTCTCGCCGCCGTCACGCCGCTGCAGACACCGCGATCCTCCATCTTCATTCAGCGTCTACCGGCTTCCTGTGGTCGGCGCTGACAATGACGTCATTGCCTGCGACCACAGGAAGCTGGAAGACGCTGAATGAAGATGGAGGATCGCGGTGTCTGCAGGGGCGGGACGGCGGCGAGAGGACAGTGATAAGTATAAGGATTTTACTTTACAGGTTTGCCGAGCAAGGGGGGGGGCCCTGGATCTTGATGGGGGGGCCTGTATACTGATGCGGGTGGCGGGCGGTATATACTCGCGTATAAGCCAAGGGGGGACTTTTCAGCCCAAATTTTGGGCTGAAAAACTCGGCTTATACGCGAGTATATACGGTACTTCATCAATGGTGTTTAAAAGCAATTATATGATGAAAATTCTTATCACATGGCTATTGGAATAAAATGGAGAAATTTTCAGGGAAAGGACCATCTCTTTGTAATGTGAAGATAACTGAATCACAGCATCTATAATTAAGCAATCATTGTGAAGGGTTTTTGGTATGCAATAGTTAATATCTAACAAAACTGGTCCATTGAAGAACAAGCGAATAGGGTCATTTGATCCCAAGGTTTATTGATGAACATTAGTAGCAAATGTTATGGCCCATTCACACGATGCGTATTTTGATATGTATTTGGTGTGTACCTGCTGCATACAGTTGTGGCCAAAAGTATTGACACCCCTGCAATTCTGTCAGATAATACTCAGTTTCTTCCTGAAAATGATTGCAATCACAAATTCTTTGGTATTATTATCTTCGTTTAATTTGTCTTCAATGAAAAAACACAAAAGAGAATGAAGCAAAAAGCAAAACATTGATAATTTCACACAAAACTCCAAAAATGGGCCAGACAAAAGTATTGGCACCCTCAGCCTAATACTTGGTTGCACAACCTTTAGCCAAAATAACTGCGATCAACTGCTTCTGGTAACCATCAATGAGTTTCTAACAATGCTCTGCTGGAATTTTAGACCATTCTTCTTTGGCAAACTGCCCAGGTCCCTGATATTTGAAGGGTGCCTTCTCCAAACTGCCCTTTTTAGATCTCTCCTCAGGTGTTCTATGGATTCAGGTCTGGACTCATTGCTGGCCACCTTAGAAGTCTCCAGTGCTTTCTCTCAAACCATTTTCTAGTGCTTTTTGAAGTGTGTTTTTGGTCATTGTACTGTTGGAAGACCCATTACCTCTGAGGGAGACTCAGCTTTCTCACACTGGGCCCTACATTATGCTGCAAAAATTTGTTGGTAGTCTTCAGACTTCATAATGCCATGTACACAGTAAAGCAGTCCAGTGCCAGAGGCAGCAAAGCAACCCCAAAACATCAGGAAATTGACTTTAGGGACTGTGTTCTTTTCTTTGAATGCCTCTTTTTTTCTCCTGTAAACTCTATGTTGATGCCTTTGCTGAAAAAGCTCTACTTTTGTATCATCTGACCAGAGAACATTCTTCCAAAATGTTTTAGGCTTTCTCAGGTAAGTTTTAGCAAACTCCAGCCTGGCTTTTTTATGTCTCGGGGTAAGAAGTGGGGTCTTCCTGGGTCTCCTACCATACAGTCCCTTTTCATTCAGATGCCGACGGATAGTGCGGGTTGACACTGTTGTAGCCTCGGACTCCAGGGCAGCTTGAACTTGTTTGGATGTTAATCGAGGTTCTTTATCCACCATCCGCACAATCTTGCGTTGAAATCTCTCATCAATTTTTCTTTTCCGTCCACATCTAGGGACACAGGGCCATGGGCTTTAAACTTCTTGATGACACTGCACACGGTAGACACAGTAACATTTAGGTCTTTGGAGATGGACTTGTAGCCTTGAGATTGCTCATGCTTCCACACAATTTGGTTTCTCAAGTCCTCAGACAGTTCTTTGGTCTTCTTTCTTTTCTCCATGCTCAATGTGGTAAACACAAGGACACAGGACAGAGGTTGAGTCAACTTTAATCCATGTCAACTGGCTGCAAGGGTGATTTAGTTATTGCCAACACCTGTTAGGTGCCACAGGTAAGTTACAGATGCTGTTAATTACACAAATTAGAGAAGCATCACATGATTTTTCTAACAGTGCCAATACTTTTGTCCACCCCCTTTTTTATGTTTGGTGTGGAATTATATCCAATTTGGCTTTAGGACAATTCTTTTTGTGTTTTTTCTTTGAAGACAAATTAAATGAAGCTAATAATACCAAAGAATTTGTGATTGCAATCATTTTCAGGAAGAAACTGAGTATTATCTGACAGAATTGCAGGGGTGTCAATACTTTTGGCCACAACTGTATATGCAGCAGATCTGCACCAAATATTTAGCAGTGTATTTACGCAGCGAAGTCTATCGCAGTGACGGTCAACCTTTTGAGCTCGATGTGTCAAAATGCACTGAAAAACTGAGCGTAACTCACGTGGTGTATCACTTCAAGAAAAACCCATAATTTCCTGATATTTGTAGCTGTAATAACAAAAACTGATCCTTGATATGGTACCCATTCTGGTATATAGCCCCTTGTCCTGGATATAGCCCCCTCATCCTGATGCATTACCCCCATTTTGGTATATAGCCCCTTATGCTGGATATAGTCCCCATATGGATATATACTGGGATATAGCACCCCCCTATCGTGGTACGTTCCTACAACATCCTGGATATGGCCCCCATTCAGGTATATATCCACTTATCCTGGATATAGTCCCCACACTGGGATATAGCATCCCATCCTGGTACATTATCCCTCATCCTGGATATGGCCCCCATCCCAGTGCACACACAAAAATAATAAACAATGTAACTCACCTATCCCTCATTCCTCTCCATCGCTCAAAGTGTCAGCAACCTGCTGCTGATAAAAAAAATTAGCTCTGCTACATTATCATGCCGCCCTTGTCCTGCCTTTGCATGCTGAGCTGACACTGTGATTGCATGCAGTCAGTGTAAATGAAAGTATCAGCAGGTGGGATGCTGACACTCTGATTGTCAGCTTCATTAAGATGTCGCCATGGACTTCCGGTTCCGGCGCCTCCAAGTGCGGCTGCATCTGAGACCGCTCCGCTCCCTGCCTCGGCAATCTGGCGGCATCTTGCCTCCATCTCTGCCCTCCAAGCCTCCATTATAGCAGGGACGACAGCCGCAACCCCTGGAGCGTCCATCATGGCCACGATGGACCGTTACGTGACAAGGGGAAGAGAGGAGGACAGAAGAGGGACGTCGCACGAGGAGGCCGGTAATGGCGCGCGCCGTGCGCAAAGTATATTATCAGATGGGGGAGCTGAGAGGGCACCTGGGCACAGTAATATGGAGACTGGAGGCGAAAAATCAGCGGGGAGGTCAGAGAGGGCTGTGATGGCCACTGTGATGGAGACACAGGAAGCCCCCCCCCGATCAATTCATGGCTGCAGCCATCTGCAGGCAGCAATCTCAGCAACCACACACTCAGCAATGTGAAAACGATAAGGGCACAGGAGGGGGACAATGGCCAGGAAGCTGGGGAGAAGGTCTGGGGAGCCACCAGGGAACCCAGCAGTTTGATTATAAAACACTGGCAAAGGAATTGGCCATTCATCTGGCTGAGGACTTCAAAGTGGCAGTGGCTGAGATGGTTGCAGCTACAACAAAAGAATTGAGTGTTAAAGTGGGGACACATGAACAGCAGCTCCTGGAAGCTGAGTCAAGGATTGGGGCAGCAGAGGATAGGATCCTGGAGCTTGAGGAACAACTACTTTCTTTGCAAAAACGCTCTGAGTATACATACACTAAATTGGAGGACATTGAAAACAGAGAGAGAAGGAGTAATCTTAAAATAGTACGAAATAAAATGAAATGGTATGATAGTATGAGCGCTGGGAACAGATTACAAGCACTGGATCCTATAGCTTATTACCTTCAAATTTAATATGAACAGTGGATGTTACAGGTCCTCACGCCACAACATGTTTTGACATAACATGTCTTTCTCAAGTGGATGTTTAGACCCATACTAAAAATCACCTTATATCCTTCACTAATAATTATCAGAAAAAAGGGGTGTGTCTACTTTTGACATCCTATCTACACATGCACATGATTAGAGGTATTAAACATATAACATTCCATAAAAATAATGATAACAACTTTATAAAAAAACTTTATAAAAAAACTTTATAAAAAACTTTATAAAAAACTTCATAAAAACATTAAAATTCTATTGAAAAATTTTTAAAAAACTTTTTTTTAAAAATCTTTAAAAAGGCTAGACATTAATAAGTAGTGTTCTCTAAAGTGAGATTTAATCCTTCATTATTTTTAATGTTTTTATGAAGTTTTTTATAAAGTTTTTTATAAAGTTTTTTTATAAAGTTGTTATCATTATTTTTATGGAATGTTATATGTTTAATACCTCTAATTATGTGCATGTGTAGATAGGATGTCCAAAGTAGACACACCACTTTTTTCTGATAATTATTAGTGAAGGATATAAGGTGATTTTTAGTATGGGTCTAAACATCCACTTGAGAAAGACATCTGTTATGTCGAAACATGTTGTGGCGTGAGGAACTGTAACATCCACTGTTCATATTAAATTTGAAGGTAATAAGCTATAGCAGTGATGGCGAACTCCAGGCCTCGAGTGCCACACACAGTCCAGGTTTTCAGGATTTCCATTGCATTTGACAGTTGGCAATCAATTTACCAACTGTCAAACTCTATGGAAGTCCTGAAAACCTGTACTGTGTGCCGCACTCGAGGCCTGGAGTTCGCCATCACTGAGCTATAGGATCCAGTGCTTGTAATCTGTTCCCAGCGCTCATACTATCATACCATTTCATTTCATTTCGTGCTCAATTCCTCCCTTCGGGGAGTGTGGTTTGAGAGCAGCTCAGGAACAGAACCAGACCTACACAATAGGATCAGCCCTCCCTAGGGTTGGGAGAGCCGCTGCAGCTCCATTAGGATCAAGCTGAAGGGAACTTCACCTCTGGAGTAAAGAGTCTCCGTCTGCTATTAATCTCACCACAAATGCAAAACCTAGTTGTGCAGGGAGCACAACTAGTAAAGGTGAGTGAAAACATCATTTAACATTACCTCAGCTTGACAGATGCACAGCGTGGCGCAACAATATATTTTTGTTTTTTGCATAATCTTAAAATAGTGGGCCTCCCGGAGTCAATTCCAGTAAGCCAACTGGAAGAAATTTTTGAAGTAGATCTACCTAAAGCGTTAGGTCTTAATCATAGATGTAAGATGGAATGTACCCATAGAATTGGCCCGATAAGAGAACCACAAGAAACAGCAGCGACAGCGAGATCCTCTCCCTCCACCTCAACCTATAAAGACTCTAATAAACCCAGACATGCCATAGCTAAATTCCTTAATCACAGAGACAAAGAGGAGATTCTCCGTGCCTATAAAGCCAAAAAACATCCCCTTTTAATTCATGGCCACAGAACACTGGTGTTTGCGGACTACTCCATAGAGGTTACACGACGCAGAAGGGCCTTTAGTGAAGCGTGCACGCTGCTCCACAGAAAAAATGTACGCTATCAATTAAATTTTCCAGCAACACTAAGATTCAGATCTAGAGAAGGAGCAATGTTAACCTTCACTGACCCGGAGGAAGCAATGACCGCTATCTCAGACAATGTACGTTCCCCTAGAGCAACTACGCCTCCGTCTCACAACATTGATGGTCCACCTATAAAACCTAATTCTGATCCGGATGTCGAGGTTGGGAGAGATTCTGTGAGATCCTACAGACTTAGATCCGACTCCCAGCTTGATGAAGAGGGATCGAGGAAAATAACACCATGGACCCCTAGACAGCAGAGACAGGCCGGAACACGGTGGCAGAAGAAGAAGTGAAGGAAGGTTGAAGTGATGCGGCGAGATTCTCTTATTCACCGAGTTCTCAGGGATGCGACTTGAAGATACTTATTTATTTGTGTTGTGTTTTTTTTTTTTTTTCCTCTCTCCCTTTCTCTGCGACTTTTACAGACTCATTGGTAATTTGGGAGAATTATGATAATTTTTCTTACATGTCCCCGAACCATATATCGAGTTCATGAGTTCATGTTATGCGGATGGGAGGTTACATTAACATTTATAATTATATGTTGAATACATTTATAATATGATAGTTGAAAATGGGGGATTTGATCTGTGGGCCTTTTGTCCCCCTGCAGTCAAGCGGTCCCGAATCCTAAGTGACCGTTGGAATGTGGCCATCTCTCTAGTTTATCGTTCCGAACGGGTAAGAGATTGGAGATTTCTTGTATTACTATTCTAATATGATTTATAGGTTTAGCTGGTGGCCGGGGCAGGATGGGGCTATATATGTTGACAGCACTTGAGGGAAGAAGTGAAGTAGGCTATCTGGAAGGATGAGCAGAGGTGGTATGGTCGGGGGGGGGAGGGGAGGTGAGAAGGGGAGGGGAAGGTTTTGGAAATATCTTTATCTCTGAGTTTCAAAAAATTTACATCACCTATACTTTATTCATCATACATTGGCCCACAGCAAGCCGAATCAAACATCTGTTGATATTGCCTGAGAGACGAATTGTGGCCCCGTGCGGGGAGGCTCGAGATGGTTAGGTGGGTGTCCTGGAATGTTAAGGGTTTGCGCTCCCCGGCAAAGCGCATGATGGTCTTGCGACATCTTAAGAGACTGCATGTAGATATTGCCTTGCTTCAGGAGACTCACCTGGCCTCTGAGGATTTTTTTCATCTGAAAAAGTTATGTGTGGGGGAGGTTTATGGGTCTGGGGTGGTGGAAAGAAAGGCGGGGTCCTGATTCTGATCAACAGGTCACTGGCCCACTCAATCTTATCAACCTCAAGGGATGATGAAGGCAGACTGATACAAATGACTATACAAATACAAAATGAGATTTTTAATGTCTATAACATTTATGCCCCAAATGTGAACCAGAAACCTTTCTTTCAACAACTAAAGAATAAACTACTTCTTGATTCTGGGATTAACAGAATAATTGGGGACTTTAATATGGTAATGAGTACAGAAGAAGATAGACGCCTTTCCTCACAGTCATTGTTTAGGGAACAGGATGGGAGAGGCCCTTGTACAGAGAGCATTTTGGAATCCCTTACTAGAACTGTTGGCCTGGTTGACGCATGGAGAGTAATACACCCTCTGGATAGGGAGTTTACACATTTCTCCCACCCCCATGGAGCGTGGTCCAGGTTGGACATGTTTTTTGTCTCACAGAGGATACTCCAACAGTTGACAGATATTAAAATTGAGGACATGGTAATCTCAGACCATAGCCAATTGGTATTAGAGGTTAGAGATATTTATGAGAGGGGCTCTGATTATCTATGGAGATTTCCCGATACGCTTACCAGGGAGGAAAACTTTGTCAACCTACTTGGGGAATGGTGGACACATTATACTACTGACAACAAAGATCACAGGTCTGATCCGGGTTTATTTTGCAAAACGGCAAAAACAGTCATGAAGGGACATATTATGGCTTACAGCATGGGGATCAAAAAGAGAGTTAAAGAACAATTTATGACGGCTAGTTCGAGAGTGAGGAATGCCTATCTGCGTTATATGACCACAATGACGGATTTTGATAGAGAGACATGGATGCAGGCCAAAAGAGAGTTTGATGACTGGGCAGGTAAACGGGAAGATATTTTTAAAAGTAGACTAGAACTCCATAAATTTGGAGATAAGTCGGGACGTTTGCTAGCACAGTTAGCACGAGGCAGACACCCCTCTTGTCTTATACAGACTATAGTAGATAAACATGGCAATATCTGGACTGACCCCAAAAATATTGTCCGAACATTAGGCAAATTCTATGCCTCCCTATACTCCGAGACTACCACTGACGATCTGGAGGGACATACTTGGTTAAATATGATTAAATTACCAACCATCTCGGAAGAGGACATCCATTTCTTAAATAGTCAGATAACAATTGGGGAAATTGAGACGGCTATTAAAAATTTAAACATAGATAAAGCCCCTGGGCCGGACGGCTATAACGGTGCCTTCTTTAAAGTGCTGAGAGAGCAGATCTCCCCGGTCCTCTGCGATACGTATAATGCGATTCTTAAAGGAACTCCCATCCCGGAAAGGATGTATTTGGCCTATATAAAATTGATTCCCAAACCGGGTAAGGTACCTACAGATCCAGCGAGCTTTAGACCGATTTCTTTGATAAATCAGGATCTGAAGCTTCTCTCTAAAATAATGGCTGATAGATTAGCAATGATTTTACCAAAATTAATACCTTCACACCAGGTGGGCTTTATCAAGGGGAGGTCAACTACTACAAACATTCGGAAAGCAATGCTTTTGCTGGATGTCATGGGTAAGAGGGTGAGACTAAAAGAGGAAAACCCAGCCATGATCACTCTGGACACGGAAAAAGCATTTGATAATGTCAGGTGGTCATGGCTGGGTAAGGTTCTGGATTCTGTAGGCTTTGCGGGTTCTTTTTGGCAATATATTTGTGCCCTCTATAGTAATCCCAAGGCCTGTGTGAGTATATCGGGGTTTCTGTCGGACTCCTTCTTCCTTCAGAAGGGAACGAGACAGGGCAGCCCACTGTCTCCCCTTCTCTTTAATCTGGCCATAGAGCCTCTGGCCTTGTATCTAGAGCAATGTAGCACCTATGAAGGTTTTAAAGTAGGGACTAGTGAGATTAAAATCTCACTTTTTGCTGACGATGTCATATTGTATACTCAAAACCCAGAAAGAGACCTTCCATCTATTCTGGCAGATATAGAGACACTTGGCAGACAGTCGGGATTTTCCTTAAATAAAGAGAAATGTGAAATACTTTTTATTAATCCTGGGGGTGGCTCGCAGACAGGGAAATACTTTTATGGCCTACCAATCGCAAAAGATAGCATAAAATATTTGGGGGTACACCGGGCTAGATTTTATGGACTGACATACAAACTCAACTTCTTACCAGTCATCTCCAAAATAGAACAAGAGTTAGCGGGATGGACTGGATTGCCACTCTCTCTGATGGGACGCTGCCATTTACTTAAAATGGTCAGTTTCGCCAGACTACTCTACCCTCTTCAAACCATCCCCATGCTGCTGAAACATACTGATATAATGAGACTTAATAAGGCTTTCTCTAAATTTTTGTGGGGGGGCAAGAGACCCCGATTAGCCATTGGTGTCTTGATGTAATCAAAACAGGAAGGGGGCCTTCAGCTTCCTGATATTAGAGGATACAACTTAGCGTGCATTTTACGCAATGTTCTTGATTGGATCAGGGGCACTAATAGATTCTCTGATACTAAATTGGAGGGAGAATGGGCCAGACCCTGGGACCTCTCTGCTTTACTGCATTCGCCGCTGTCTTGTCTGCCCATTACCCTGAAAAACACGGTGATATATAGAGACACTATTATAACCTGGAGGGAGGTTAGGAAAATACTCAAATTACCATGGAAGGTTTCAAGACTGCTTAACCCTTGGAGCTGTCCGGCCTTTCCGCTGGGCCGTGAAAATTATTTATTCAAAGCTTGGAGAGATAAGGGTATCAACACATTAGGGGATCTAATGAATTTAGAAGAAAAAAGATGGTTGACTGAGTCGGAGTTCTTGACCGCATATGATCTACTGCAATTCCATGCTGTACAGTTCCATCAGTTGCGTTACAATCTTCTCTCGCATTTGCGGGACATCTCGAGAGAAATTGAGGACAATCTTTGGTCCGAATTGCTCACCATGGGTGAGGGTGATATCACTATTACCTCATTATATGCCAAATTACAACAATTTTTGAGACCGCTGGTGAGGAGAAGATTCTTTAACAAATGGCGGAAACACTTAACTGATCCGGACCTCACCCAGAAAATACTCGAGGGTTGGGATTGGTTAGACGATATATCACTAATGAGAGATGGAGGGACTCCCAATTTAGGATTATGCAAGGGACTATTCAGGGTTTCAATATACCTCCATCTCAGGCCAACCAGGGGAGATGGGTTCATTGCCCAAAATGTAAGACATCCATGACGAATCTAGAACATGGTCTCTGGTCCTGCCCGGGCTCACAAAGATACTGGAGGGATGTGGAATCATGGGCTAAAGGGATCTGTGAGGATCTGGGGGGATTGGACCCGATGCACTGGCTATTTCAAGACCAGATAATCTCTGAAACTAATAGACAGCCACATATACTGTGGCATTACATCGCACTCGTAGCAAAAAGACTTCTCCTTCAGCACTGGCTCAATGATAGACCCCCGGACCTGTCACAGGTCAGATCGACATTGCGCCATACACTAACACTTGAATCTTTAGACGCGTTGCGTAACCCAAATAAACTGACCAACAAATTTTTTTACAAGTGGAGACGATTTATTGAAAGAGAGTTCACAGATGTTGAAATAAAAACTTTCATGTTACCCTTCCGATCTACTGCATGGTATGCATTGGAAGATTTAGGTGGGACATTGGGCAGATTGAGATGTTTGGACTAGGTGATGTAGATGAACTTGGTTTATCTGTATTATCAAAATTATTATTCTTCTTTTTCGTATCTATATCTGACATTATTTGAAGATATTTTCAAGGGAGGATGTAGGGAGGGTTATTGGAAAATGATGCTTATTG
Organism: Allobates femoralis; assembly: GCA_033576535.1. Classification (NCBI taxonomy): domain Eukaryota; kingdom Metazoa; phylum Chordata; class Amphibia; order Anura; family Aromobatidae; genus Allobates; species Allobates femoralis. Next base: position 412,600,120 of record JARQOC010000005.1, on the reverse strand, counting down.
TAAATTCCTGACTTATGTAATCATCTCTGATTGTTCTTGAACAATTTGTCATATATTATTGTCTAATATTTGTAATTTGTTTTTGGGAAATATGAAATTTTGTTGTTATGACTAAAACCCAATAAAAATGATGGTTCAAAAAAAAAAAAAGATGTTGCCTTGTCCCGCCTCAGGATGCTGCCTCTTTGATTGAAATTGACTGCATGCATTCACATGTCAGCTCAGTATCCGAAGGCGGGACAAGGGCGGCATTGTATTGCAGCAGAGCTAATTATGTTATCAGCTGCGGGTAGAGGGAGAAACTGCACCATGGCACGATTGTCAGCAAAAATGCCTTGGTGTGTCACTGCTGACACGCATGTCATAGGTTAGCCATCACTGGTCTATTGGTTTTGCTAATTCCTATCCGCATGGTGCCACTAAAATGTGCTGCAGGTATGCTGCGTATTTTAGTGTGGAAAAATCTGCAGCATGTCAGTCCTTTCTGTGGGTTTTACCCCGCTAAATACACCAATCATCTAACCACCACCTCAGAAACAGGGCTTGTGCCCTATATTAATGTGTGTAAATGTGATTAAATTTTATTGGAAACAGGTAAATATTTTGTGGGGACCTGGTGAGGTGCTGCATGATTGTGGAACATCCAATACTTTATTATAAACACTGTTTGAAGCCCCATTTGGCTTTTGCAGCCAGGGCGAGCACTTCTCTGACTCTTAACGCAATTTGTGTATGCATGCAAGCTATTCTAAAAGTTCTCTACACACTGTACTGTTAAAAGCATCATAGATAGTGCTATGGTTACACAGGACTAGTGGCCCTGTACAGATTATATTGTCTGCGGGAATATTCTTCCTCAGAGTCAGGTGGCGACGGATCAGGATTCTAGATAAACCAGTAGTATTTTCCTGGCAGGGGAGGAGGCCGGTCACGTCAAGAAAATGAGAAGAGCTGGCCAACAGCACAGCCAAATTCGTGCCTGCCTCAACTTCAGTCATTATGACCCAGGTATGGAATACTTATTAATTTTAACATTTCGTTCAAAGCTTATTGTGCTGCAAAAAGGGTTCTTATTCAGTATATTGGATAATGTGGATACTTAAATTTAAATTAGATGTAGTTTTAAACAGATTTCTGCATAATGTTAGATTTAAAGCACATTTTTAACATGCACTTGCCACTTGAAACAATATTGCAGAGGGAGGGAGTGCAGAATTATACCGTATTTAAAAGATTGGGTCTCAGAAATAAAAGTGTTTATAGTCCACCTAAGACACCTTCTCTAATTTTGTAATGAAAGTTCTGGATATTATTTTGAAATCTAATGAGAAAAAAACTTGAGTAAGGGGCCTTTCATATCAGCATTTTTGCTGATCTGCGGCAGATCCGGCAGATTTACCGCATCTGCCAGATCTGTCGACTAACGGCCGCCAATCCAGCAAGCCCCATGCATTGTCTATGGGGCTTGCAGTCTAGTGTGGCAAGTGCGGTTATGCTGGATCGGCTGGATCCGGCACTTGCGGCCACCAAAAAATAAATCTGCAAGCAGCGTTTTGTTATCGCTGATGCAAGTTCCGGATCTGCTGCATCCAGCAGAACTGCACTTGCCGCACCAGACCGCAAGCCCCATTGACAATGCATGGGGCTTGCCAGATTCAGACTGCAGGTCGGCCTTTAGGTGGCCGATCCAGCAGATGCTGCGCCACCTGCCAGATCGGCCGCAAACATTAGCAAAACGCTGACGTGAAAGGGGTCTTAAAAGGCAGAATTACACTAAGCTCACTTATGGGAGATCGGAGCATAGAGATAAAAGTAGCTGATAGTGGGGGTGGTGTAATTGTAATGAATTCTGTAACATATTAGACTGAAGTAATGGGACAGAAACAACAGAAATACATAGAATGTTTTGTAAAACAACTCCTTCCCTAAAATACAAAATAAAATTGCTAATTGCAAAGTACTCTGCTCTAAATGTCTGGCACAGTTCCTGTATAATACTGACCCTAAAGCACCAGTAATTGATTTACTCCTCAATGTGCACAAAACATTGAACAAACCTCAGCATAGACCCATTATGGCTACCATGGATTCTGCAATGTCAAAGGTAATTGAACGTATTTTAAGCCCTTTGGTGTAGAATACTGAGACTTCTTTGTTGGACACTAGTGATTCTCTTGATGGAATCAAAAGTGTCGATTGTACATCTAAAGGGCATATAAGCGGTGACATGATTTTGGGAGAAAAATGGAGTGATTTCTGAAAAAAAGGGTTTTATATTGGAAACTTTGAAATTGATTTTGAATAATAACTATTTTTAATTTGAGGATACCTTTGTCATAGAGGATCTGCAATAGGTGCAATAGAGGCCCCCATATGCCAATATACAATATATGTCTTTGCTTGAGGATCTTGCTAGAGTAAAAAGAATAGTGTCAGATCCTGTGAAGTGTGAAAAACACATGGACGGGATGGATGTAGCCTTATTAAAGAGAGAATATCCTTCAGGTATTTTAAAATACGTAAGACATGTTGCAAACAACATTACAGTGGCAAGAAATAGCAAAGGATTTCATTTATTAGAAACTTCAGTTCCTTTAACTGCTATGTGGATACTATTATTAGAGATAATTGTCATATTTTGCATAAGGGTTAACCAGGAATCAAGGTTTTTAAAACTTTTGCTATGTTTTTGTAATAAATGAATTAACATAAGGGATAAATTGGTACATGCAGACTTTGGTACTGGAAAACCCCTAGACACATATTTCTTGCACATAAAAAAGGGAACATATCTTGTTTAGGATGTTGAATATATCATAATGGTCAGCAATATAGGATTAAGGTTTTTTTCACCTGTGAAATTAATGATGTCATATACAGTATGAAATGTCCTTGTGAACTTTTGTATATAGAGTAAACAGTCCAAGCAGTGTGAGTATGAATAAATAAACATAAATCCACGATTAGTTGCAATAATTTGTTACTACCTATCCCAAGTAATTTTAGAGAGAAAAGTCAGATGATTTCACAATTAATATATCAAGTATTGGAACATGTGACTTTACTATGAAGTGAGGAAAATATAAGAATTTATTACGGCGTAGAGAAGCCTATTGGATCTACACGCTAAAAACATTGCACCCAAATGGCTTAAATAAGGATTACAAACTGAATAGATTTATATGACTGATAATCCCTTTCTCTTTCACTCTCTTTAGATACACTGCTCTTGAGCATTTACTAGATGAAAAATATCTACTGAAAATAGTATCCATAGAGGAATAATAACATCATGAAAATAACTTTAAGGCTTTTTTTATTTTTAGACATTAATATATTTTTTGCAACTATATATATTTTGTAATTATATATTTTCTATGCATCCCTTTCAAACTATATGCTCTTTTATGTGCTTTCAGAGGAATTCCATGCTGATAAATGATGTACCTCTATATTTCTTGTGTATATGATCCTGTTCTATAATTTTTGTTTTATAAATTATTTGTTAAAAAAATTAGTTTTTTTTTGTGTGGTATGATACACACCAGTTTAATTATATATGATGCCATTTCATGAAGGATCATATATATGGTTTGGTTTGGGATTGATTTTGTACTCCTGTAGCAAGCCCATGTGGAGCTGAAACTTTCAGACAGACAGACAAAGCCTAATAAAGGAATCAATAAGCAAGAATATGTTAGGGCCGCTTTACACACACCAACTTATCTGTTCAACTTCTGAACAACTTACTGGTTGCAGTGAAATCATGGACACATTGCTCCATTTAGTGGCTGTGTACAAATGGAACAATGTGTCCATGATTTCACTGCAACCAGTAAGTTGTTCAGAAGTTGGATAGATAAGTTGGTGTGTGTAAAGTGGCCCTGAAGGTACCTTACACGCCGCTACAACAGGGTGGAAACAACCGGGTTGATGAGACAAATGTATCTTGCACCGCCAAATCAACCCGAGGTAGCGGCGTGTAAAGTAGGTTGTTTCCACCCGTCACTTGCGGCACCTGTTTCAGAGCAGTGCTCTAAAACAGGTTGATTTCAACCCGATGGTAACGGCGTGTAAATACGGTAGGGTAAGGTTTATTCGTCACCTAGTTAACTCCCCGGGGCGTGACACAGCCTCCGGGAAACCACCCCCCTTCAGCGATCATTGGAGGAAGCCCCTTTGTTACGATTGGTAGTCGCTGCATAGGGCAGCATATTTAAGGAGCTGACCAGTCGCACTACACAATTGCTCGAGCGTCATGTATTAGTCAGCCTCCTGCGCTGGCTGGCCAATCATGATGCTATTGCTTTGTCCTATCAGTGTACGAACGTCTCGTAATCCATAATTCTGGAACGCCTATGTGTTGTCCCTGCTGCACCAGGTCCGCCCATATTACCTTGTTGTGTAGTGGCGTGTAAATGGGGTAAGGTGCTCTGCAGAAGGTAACTTTAGGCACCCGGCGGTGCATCCAGAGATAGATTCAACCTTCTGTAAAGCACCTTGTAGCGGCGTGTAAAGACGGTATCGGGTACCGTTTGTAACCGTTGGTGCGTGCTCGTGCACGTGAAGCACCCGGTTGTTTCCACCATGCTGTAGCAGCGTGTAAAGGTACTCTTAGAGCCGGAAACTTTCTTCTACATTTTTCACCTGTCACTCATCCACCTTTTACTCAATGATGAACCTTGAAATTCTGGGCCCAGGCCTTGTCCCTTACACCCATAGTTGGCCATTACAAAATCTAAAAAACCTATGCCACTTTTCCCTTGTCATTCATCCACCTCTTAATTTTAAGTGAATTTCACTTACCTCTGAAATATAACTGAATTTGATCCACCTCATATTTTTCACTGATTGTGAACCATGTACAGGCTGGCTGCCATGTCTCATGCACCCATGCTATGCCATGATACTGTTTGTACTCTTGGTCAATTGTTGCCACTTTTCCTGCCACTAATATGAGCTGCTTTGGCAGCTTTTGGGCCCCAATAAAGGTGTTTTTATGCCTTTGATTTTGCCTTTCATTAAATTCAATGGAGTTCAAGAGGTTTGGAAAACTGTTCGCTGAGCACCTGAAAGTTTGGCAAACCAAGCTGAACCTGAACACTAAAATGTACGCTCACCTCTATTCCTCAATATTGTTGAGCGAAATTTCTTCAACTTTTTCATGTTCGCCAATGTCAAATTTGGCCTGAATCTCTCCTGTTCAGGATCAGAAACCTGAACATTTTGCTAAAGGCCGCTTCACACACATGGATATCCTGAACGATATCCTTGAAACGTCACAAATTTGTGATCGTTCAAGAGATATCGTTCGGGCATCGTTGTGTGTAAACGAACGATATAGGAAGAAAAAAATCCTTGGATCGTTCATCCAAGATTTGAGATCCTGACCTCAAATCTATCGTTCGTCACCCAATTAACGATGCTGGAAGAAGCTACATCGTTCAGTGTGACACCTTTTTGAACGATCTCATTCAAAAATCTCCTATTCCTGCCGCTTTAAAACATCGTTCAGTCCTTGCTTTCCGATTTAACTTGTGCGTTGCCGAATGGGATAGCGTTAACGATATCCTTGTGTGTGACAACGCACTAACAAGGACGGCCCGGCGACGGGCGACGGGCGGGAAGCGCGCACGTTTTTGGCGCCCCGCCAGCGTCCCCGTCCCCTATTTACATGGGGTGATGGTGATCTGACAGGCGGCATCACCACTGGGGTGTCTCAAAACCCCAGTGGCGATGCAGGACAATGGGAGCCTATGGCTCCCATTCGCCTGTCAGGTCGCCGGCGGCCGTTTACATGGGGCGATGTGTACACATCGCCCCACAATGGTCGCCTGGTTTCAGAGCACTGCTCTGAAACCAGGCTACCGCTCAGAGACGCCAACATCGCCCCTTTACATTAGGCGATTATGTTGCTGCCGATAGGCCACGCCCTATGTCGCCTATGTAATTGGCGGCGATGTCGCCACATGTGACGTGACCTTAAGGATATCATTAACAATATCCTAGCGTGTGAAGTGGCCGTAAAAAGTCAGCGAACTTGGCTTTCTTTTCGTAACTGATCGGATTGAAAAAAGCATTACTATGTTTACATTGATGCTTTTCTTCTAACTTATGACTATCTAGAATACCGTGTGGGATGTGTTCCCTGCCTGCATCGAAGATCTTGCGATAATATCGCAAGATCTCCGGTGCTCATGTGATAGCCCGGGGACCACTGCCAAGACCCTGGAAGCTATCAGGGACCACTAACTGTGAGTGGTTAGCAAGCACTGCCAACCACTCACAGTGCACATTTGTGACAGGTCCCGATGTGCTGCAGCTCATCGGGACCTGTCACAAGCGAGCAGACCCTGCAGCAGTGTGGCACCCTATAGGGTTGGGTAATATAAAGAATAAACTGAAAAATACAGTTTTTAAAAACATGAAAAAAAAACCTCAAAAGTTCAAATCACCCCCTTTTCCCCCATTCAAAATAAAAGTATTAAAAAAATTAAAAACACATAATTGGTATTGCCGCATTCAGAATTGCCCGATCTATCAAGATGTAAAATCAATTAATGAAAGCCATAAACTGAGTAATGGAAAAAAGGTCCAAACGCCAAAATTATGTTTTTATTTGGTTGCTGCAACATTGCTATGAAATGCAATAACGGGTGCTCAAAACAGCGCATCCATCCAAAAATGGCATCATTAGAAACGTCAGCTCAAGATGCAAAACATAAGCCATGACACAGCCCCAGATGCCGAAAAATGAGAATGCTATGGGTCGCAAAACAAGGCATAAAAAGTGTGATTCTTTTTTTTTTTCAAAATTTTGAATTTTTTTCACCACTTATATAGCAATAAAAGTATACATGTTTGGTATCTATGAACTCGTACCAGCCTGAGACATCACACCGTCACATTTGTTTTACCCTATAGTGAAAATGGCGACTAAAAAAACTAAACAACTAACATTTAATTGCACTTTTTTGCAATTTCACTGCACCTGGAGTTTTTTTCCCATTTTCCTGTACACTGTATGGTAAAATAAATTATTGCATCTGAAAGTACAACTCGTCCCGCAAAAAACAAGCTTTCAAACATCTATATGGATGGAAACTTAAAAAAGTTATGGCTCTTGGAAGCAAGGGAGCAAAACACGCAAAATGAAAAACAAAAAATTGCTGGGTGGTGAAGGGGTTAAACGACCGCTGATTGGATTACATGTAGCTAATTAGCAATCATTTAACTTCATGGGTCAGCTAGAGTAAATGCACTTAATGCTGGTTTCACATCACATTTTGATCCGATCCGGGGCTGTCCGTTGTGGACCCGACAGCCCCGGATCGGATCAGTGCCCTCCAGTCCGGTGTGCAGCCGCACACAGCTGAAGCTGCTGATGAATCAGGACCCGCGAGGAGCTAGCCACGGTCCTGAAACAACACCGGCGTGTGGCCGCAGGTGTCCGGTTCCCGGATCCTGCCGGACCAGGGCAATCTGACTCTCCCTAACATGGGAGCCTATGGGGCCGGATTGCCCCAGATTCGGGAGGATCCGGGAGAATTCGTCAGTATCCAGTTTGGGGAGATTTTTCTCCACGGACACAGAAATCATACATGCAGCATTTTTGTGTCCAGGTGAAAATTCCGAGTCCTCCCGGATTCATCCGGACACATGGAAACAGCTGCCATCCGGCTCCATCCGGGCCCATAGACACACTATTGGGCAGAAATGTGATCTGGGCCTATCCGGTTCTCATCAGATCTGCCCGGATCACAAAAAACGTGATGTGAAACCAGCCTTACTTTCTCCAAGAATTATATGGAGTTTTTAAATCTCATCCATGGTTCTAATTCAATGAAACAAAATAGAAATATACTAGTTAACTTGTGTTTTTTTTCCAATCAAAACCCCCCAATAAGATTCCAATTTTTATACACATCATATTTTGTAGCTGGGTCAGTGACAACATTTTTATGGCAGTTTCTCAACGTAGACAGCAGTATGTTTTTTTTTAATTTATTTATACATTTTAATGAATCTGTTCAGCAAGTGTTTCGAGGGAAACTATGATTACCAGACTTTATTGGGTAATTCATTTTTTTAGATTTTTTGTAATATATTTTTTACATATACACAACAAGACATTGTAAACGTATGTCATGTATTTAGACTAAGCTCTCCTTTCCAATAATGAAACACTTTGTAGGAAAAGATACACTTCAATACATTTACAATCCTGGACCTATATTCTATGACTATGAGCATGCCAAGTCTGCACGCACCATCACATGCACTCCATTTTACAATGCCGTAGCCTCAGTGGGAAACCCAGTACGGTACATTATTATGTGAGAAGACTATAGGTTTGCTTCAGCTCTCTTTGAAATGCTTTGCAAGTGCAGTCTATTCTCTCAAAGCTGTGGTATTAAGATAAGATTTATTTTTATGTTAATTTGGTTGTTTTCTCTACAGCACAACTAACCCACTTCAGATATTTTAATACTATAGTTTGATATCTAGGGGTTACTGTATATTACTTTCTATGTATCACAAGTAATTGAAAGTTGTTGTTTTTTTGGTTGTTTTTTCTTTACTATGCTGCTTGCCAACAGAAAGCCTATTGCAATGTACCTTTATTACAGAATATATCCTTGCTTGTGAGACTCAGAGGGGTTAGAGAAATTCTAAAGAACCAAAGAACTCCAAACATAGGGAATAATAACTAAACAATCCCCTTGTCTTCCTAATTAAAAAAAAATGCTTATGAACCTTTCGGTAATTAAGTAATTTCATGCTTGCACTGAAGTAGTTTCTTAAAGAAAATATTAATATGAGTAAATAAAATCTATTCATTTCTCCTTTTCAAAATAGTAAAATTTAAATCTGTATTAGGGATGAGCGAGTACTGAAATATTCGAACTCGCTATACTCATAACGAGTATTTCCCGATACTCGGTACTCATTACGAGTATAGCGAGTACTATGTAAGTCAATGGGGAAGCGAGCAATACAAGTAATTCCTCAGCTGCTGGACCCTATAAAGAGGTCTGGCAGCAGAGGAAAAGGCTGCAACGGCCACATGATAGTTTAAAAGCCGGCGGTAAAAAGCCGGGTTTTTAAACAATCATTAAGCCCCCTACTCAATTCCCCACAGCCTCCCATCCCGATCCTCCGCTCCCCCCGCCGCCTCCACACCCGATCCTAAGTTAGGACCGGGCGGGAGTGCAGCACCAGTGAGCGGGGAGCACAGGAGTCGGGCTGGGAAGCTGGTGGTGAGAAGACTGATGACCCCTCCCCGCTGCCTGGTGCTTTGCTCCCCACCCGGTCCTAACTTAGGATCAGGCAGGAAGGGGGCATCAGTGAGCGGGGAGGGGGCATCAGTGAGTGGGAAGCACGGCACAGACTGGGAAAGCCAGCGGTGAAGTCTCACTGCCGGCTTTCCCGCCGGTACTTTAAAATGAACAGCTGATTCTGGTCAGCTGTTCATTTGAAGTAGCGCTGCTGTCAGGGTTCATGTGAGTTCATGCTTGCCTGCATAAACTCACATGAATTTTCCCATGGGTGCACAGCTCAGCTGCATCTCTGGTAGAGGTTCTCTACCAGAGATGTAGCTGAGCTAAAGAAGAACCCTGGATTTGACTGCGTCGGACGGAAGAAGGATTTATAATAAAGATGGAGTCTCTAAGTGTTTGTTTTGCTCCCAAAAAATTTGACGTTGGCTTCGCCGTGTTTTTGTGTCCAGCCGGGTACAGCAGGCAGGAACAGGCTGCCCCAACCCTCAGGTGCCTATTTGTACCTGCCTGGAAACAGAAATACAAGGAAGCCCTTTTTTTTTATTATTTCATGAATTACATGAAATAATAAAAAAAAATATGTGTGGGGCTTCGCGCTATTTCTATGCCCAGCCAGGTACAGCTAGGCAGCTGGGTGCTGGAATACGCAGCGCAGGTAGTCCCAAGCTTTCTGTGTCTGTCATTACTGTTGAATACAGGGCAGTTGCACATAGCTTTATGCTGTGGATAGAGGTATGTGATCCATTAAATGGTATAGATGGGTCCGTGCAGCATTGTCTGCCAATGTCCAGTACACAGGTCCAAACCTTTGGGTCACACTGTATGCTGTGACTGTGTGTACATGTCCATTATCATGTGTTTGGCCACATGGGAATGAGTCCACACACATGGAGAATGCAATGGTGTTTGTGGGGGATGTAGGTACACTTCAGTACACACACGCAAACAAGTGTGCACACACATAGTTCAGCCATGGCAGCTCTGCCATGGCGTGGTCCAATGTAGGCACATATGTCCACAGTGTTATTTGTATCTTACCGCCATCATCTACAAACGCACACCTAGCCATTCTTAGTGTAATCCACTGTACTGCACAAGACCGCTCCTATGTGACACTTTGGCGCCTCAAAAGTGAGTTGCAGGAGCCACAATTGACGACACGAGCGTGTATTTGTGACAAACAATGGCGTCATGTATTAGCCAGCCTTCCAGAGCAGGATGACCAATCGCAACGCTGTTGCGTTGTCCAATGAGCATCTATGGGGCGCAGTGTAAACCACTGTGGCATGCCTATCTCCTTGCCGCTCTTAAAATGTACTCCCACATTGCCATTGAGATTGCGGCGTGTGAAGCGGCGATGAAATGAGGCAAGATTGGTTCCGCTGAATTTGTTTACTCACCTTGTGATATTTGGATGTTCCATTCAGCAGTTTTGCCACCTGATTTGCAGCCAGCAAACATGCTGGGCTTCTAAACCAATCACAGAAATGCCTCAGCCATCTTGGTTGTGGCATTACTGTGATTTGCAAGCTGCACACCATCATAGGGTCTATAAAAGCCCTTCTGCCCCTATTTTGCGCACATCACATCTGGAGCCAGCATTGGAGAAGTGTAAGGAGAGAGTGAGCAGCTCTTTTCAGGGCTACTTGCAGTGTATACTAGGTCAGTGTAGTGTAGGGAGGGAGAGTTTCTTGAGCAGGCACAGAATTTAAAGGAGCCTGTCACTAGCTCCCTAGTACAATACAATAGCTCTTTTTAGAGCTGAAACCACAGAACAAGCTCACAGTACAGAGACTGAGAGATTATCTATTAGGTAGAGAGAGGTTAAACTGTTCTTCCACTGTCCATGTTACAACTGCCCTTGTTGGAGGCAAAGCTCTTTTTTTCTAGCACTCAGAGTAGTAGCATTTTGTGCTGCCTTTTGTTTAAGGAGGACTTGTCACCCTGCTGTTGCTTGGCAAACTGAATGCAGCAATGTCTGCTGCATTCAGGGAAGGGTTCCCCCATGTCTCAAGCCCCCCCTGTAAGCTTTAAAAAAGACCTTAGAAACCTTAAAGTTAAGAGGTCCTGGCTGCTTGCACAATCCTCCCTGCCTTCTCCTTGTGTGTTCCGCCCCCTCAATGTGTCTGCCACTGCCTCCTCTTCTTCTGGGTCTGCCCTCCTCTTCTGCTCCTGACGTCACACAGTGCAGGAGCAGAAGAGGAGGGCAGACCCAGAAAAAGAGGAGGTGGCACCAGACACATAGAGAGGGCGGAACATATAAGGAGAAGGCAGGGAGGGAGGACTGTGCAAGCAGCCAGAACCTCTTATTCCCATCCAACCAGGCGACTGCTTAACTGTAAGGTTTCTAAAGTCTTTTTTAAAGCTTACAAGGGGCTAAAGACATGGGGGACCCTTTCCCTGAATGAGCAGACATGCTGCATTCAGTGCTGCATTCACTTTGCCAAGCACCAGGGGGGGTGACAGGTCCTCTTTAAAAGCATTGGTCATTTTTCCCCACTGTGTTGGGGGTCACAGCCTGGCATACGCATAAGCCACATTATTACAGTGCTAGTGCCCTAGCCAAATCCAAAGTAGTACTACAAACATTTTGTTCTGCTTGGTACATATTCTCCACTGGTCCTTTTTCCCCAATATTATGGGAACCACAGCCTGACATGTATCGTTCACATCAGCCACATTAATACGGTGCTAGTGGCCTAGCCAAACAGCCATGTTAATATGGTGCTAATGCCCTAGCCAAATCCAAAGCAGTACTACAAGCCTTTTGTGCTGCCTGGTACAAAGCATGCACTGGTCCTTTTCCACCAAAGTTTTGGGGGTCACAGCCTGGCTTATGCCATCCACATCAGCCACCTTAATACGGTGCTAGCAACCTAGCGAAATCCAAAGCAGTACTGCTAAGCATTTAGTGCTGCCTGGTGTAAAGCACACACTGGTCCTTTTTCCTCAGTGTTTTGGGGGTCACAGCCTGGCTTGTGCCATGCACATCAGCCACAATAATACGTTGCTAGTTCCCTAGCCAAATCTAAACGAGTACTACCAGTATTTAGTGCTTATATACTAAATTAGAGCTTCAAGCAAATCAAACCACAATGGAAATGTATATAAACATGCACATTTTATTTGTTTACAAAGTTCCACAACACCCTGTTTTTAAAGCCATACCCATAATAACACCTTTGAGCAATGTGGTCAGTGATATAATGTTCAATAACAAGCAAATGCACAAAAAATATATATATGACAACATGTGTGATCCCTTTATCAATAATTGGATCATGTCCAAGTATAGCTACATTGCAGTACATCCCTAGGAAAAACAAATTTACAAGTGCTCCTATAACAGTTTATATCATATTACATGAAAAGGCATATGCTGTCTATACTGCCTCAAGCAAAAACACCTGAGTTACCAGCACCCCAGGACCACTAGTACTTTGTGATATAAACACAGTGTCATATACTGACTACACTGCCCAGCACCTCAATGTTTCGCTGTCGCTTCATCAGGAGGTGCTGGGACAGTGTAGTGGTTTCCCTTATATGCCCCCCTTGTCATTAGTCACCTGTGGGTGTTTGGCGTGCATACTGTTGCTCCACCGCCACCCCTCCATGATGCAGGGCATCCCGGAAGTCATCACTATGCATGCTCGCTGCAGCTATTCCGATTGGATGCCAGGCACCACGTGAGGCGGCGACGTCACAACAGGCAGTGCACTCGCACTCACAGAGTGTTGGCGCCATGTTTACTGTGGGTGATTTACCCTTCTACTGTATATCTTTAGCTTATTATGATGCATCATAATACAGTGAACTGACATTGAGAATCTGGTTCAAGATGTTCCATATCGCACCCACCGAACCTTCACCTAGTTATTCAGAAATATAGTTCAGACTCCATAGCCCCAGGAGTAATATAATAGTCCACTATTAGAAAATCATACACAGATAATACACAAATTACTACAGTTACTTTGGCAAGTTCCCTTATATCAGCATATAGAACATCATGTGCATACTTTTACAAATTATATGATAGACCTCCCGATGAAGCGATGAAGCGACAGAATCTCAATATCCTATATCTCCAATTCCCACAGATATATGGTGCACACATGGCATAACGACAATTTTCCTGCAATAAATAATGCAAAGGGTGACCACATTATGCTAAAAACAAGAAGTATCAATGGTGATAGACCACTAGAGGTTCAAAGCCCCATCCATTTACATTATATTACTGTACATATATATATAAATTGCTAATTTTATATCTACAGTATTTTTCAGCTGCCCAAAGTGTCGTGATCCACTGAACAAATTGTAGCTATATCAGAAAGGGCTTGACCGAGAATTGATCGTTCAAACCTTTAGTTTTGACCGTGTCCAGAAGTGTTATCCACTTAGCATCTTTCTGGGCAAGTGTTAGTTTTAAATCACCCCTTCTAGCCCTCATATGCACTTTATCAATACCTCTAAACCTTAGGAGATGCCAATTACAATTATGAACCTTCCTAAAGTGCCTGGGAATTTCTTTAATAAACTAATTTCATCACTTTTTACCACATCAGCAGCCTTTTTAATGTCTCTGATGTGTTCTAGGGCCCTCGTTCTTAATTCATAGGAGGTTAGTCCCACGTATATCAACTGGTATGGGCACTTAGCCCAGTACACCACACCAGTTGGCCTACAATTAATGTAATGAAATATTTTATATTCTCTGGACACATCCCAGTTATGAAAATCAACTCCCACAGGGAAAGCGTCCCCATCTAGGCCCACACCTTTTTCCCACAAATGTTGAGGAAGGTGGTACGTATTGACAACGCACCACCAAATTTCTCAGGTGTTTGTGTAAAAAAAAGGTAATGTGTGTAATAAAGTAAGTGTACCTTCCTCTCAGACTGCAGCGCTTGAAGCAGTGGCCGTCCATCAGTGGATGATGGCACACGACAGTGCTCACATGACAGGACAATGTTGTGAGATTGCGTTGTACACAGCGCTTGGAGTGGAGCCCCCTCAGGAGATAAGTAAAGTTTTTTTTTATTAGACACATTAGGAACAATGAAATAGGATTTATCTAATAGTGGACAGCCCTTTTTAATGAATTAGACAATACTAGGACAACACAGGCATTTGGTGTGTGAGGAGGAACCACCAAAGAGGAAAATAAATGGTGACAATGCAGCACTGAGGACCAATGAGGCATTCAGAATGATGGATTAAGAGGCGACAAAATGTGTTAGTGAGACCCGGCAATTGGTAAGTAAGGACTCCTGAGGCTTTTTCTGCCCACTGCATGCTGGACCTCACTGACCCTTTTTTGGCCTCCCGACCCACTACATGCCAGCCCTCACTGACACCTTTTCTGCATGCTGACCCACTACATGCCAGCCCTCACTGACCTTTTTTCTGCCTTTTGACCCACTGCATGTCAACCCTGACTGACCCTTTTTCTCGCCTTATGACCCACTGCATGCCGGGCCTCACTCAGGAGGCACTAACCTAGGGCCAGCAAGGGCTTGTATGTGGTGTATCAAGAGGCAGTACCAAGGGTAATTGCAAATGAAGCAGTTTGAATCTTAATAAAAGCCAACAAAAGTCAGGGTGTTGGGTCGGTGGGTCACTTGGTGGGAAGAGGGGTGGGGGAAGCACCTATCTGGTGGAAGGAACATAAGATGGGCACAGCCTGGTGTGTGGATGGAGAGGGTGGCACATTGCAGGTAGGGACAGTAGTTTCAATACTAGGGGCAGCTGTGAGAAAAGAAACCCTAGTAATGCCCCAGATAAAGGTGTATAGTGAGGCCGGGGGCTTCTCTGGTGGGGCTCACCTTTATTCTGAGGCAATGCACATGTCCTAGCCTCAGAGCCTGTAAATAGGTAAAAAGAATGATTCCTTAAATGCTTGAGGACTGAAGAATTTTCTGTCTTTGTGCGTTTAATATTCCCTCCTCTTCTTCTAAGAGCAGTGACTTTTTTTATACCTTCCCGCTGACAAAGGTTTGTTTTTTGAGGGACAAGATGTACTTTTGAATTACGCCATCCATCTTATTATAAGGCTTAGGGCCACGTCACACACACAGATAATTGTGCAGATATTGGTCTCAGATCTCTGGTTGCAGTGAAATCATGGACAGATTGTCCCATTTTGTGGCTGTGTACAAATGGATTAATGTGTCCATAATTTCACTGCAACCAGAGATCTGTGAACAATATCTGCACAGATATCTGTGTGTGTGACGTAGCCCTTACTGTGATAAATGTGGAAAAAATCCAAGTGAAATTGCAAAAAAGTGCAATTCCACAATTGTTTTTTTATGTTTTTTTATTTACCATGTTCGTTATATGATAAAACTGACCTGGTAATATGATTACCGTATACAGATTGGTACGAGAATGCAGATAACAAACATGTATAGTTTTTTTTTTTAATTTAAAGTGAACCTATCAGTTTTTTCATATATAAACTGCAGCTACCACTAGCATGGCCTGATATACAGCATTGTATACAGAATACTGATCTTGGCCAGGCGCATCCTTTCTTCCTGTGAATGACATCCTTTTCATTGCTTCATGTGGGTGATACGTCCTACATCGTCCACTTACTGGCCTGCATGTGCACTTCTCTCTGCCCAAAGTGTGGTAATATACAAGTGCAGGGAAAGGGCAAAGAATGCCCGCATAGCACACATGCAGTCTTAGACCTTTTCCTGCACCTGTGGATTACTGCACTTTGCTCTGCCTTCAGTAGGACAGAGAGAAGTGGGCGTGCATGCCAGTAAGTGGATGATGCAGGACGTGTCCTCACATGAAGCAGAGAAGAGGACGTCATTCACAGGAAGAAAGGAAGTGCCGGACCAAGACCTGTGACACCATGTTGTGGTGGACAAAAAAAATTGAAGTCTGGCATTTTGATTTTTTTTATCTCATTATACTGTTTACTGATCAGATTAATTTATTTTACATTTTGATAGAGTGGACTTTTAGAAATGCATAGATACCAAATATGTGTATTTTTTTTTTAATTTCTTTATTTTTAATGGAACAAAAGGGGGGTGATTTAAACTTGTGTATAGTTTTAAAAAACTAAAAAAAAACCTTTTCACTGTATTTGTTCACAAAGAGCAGTGGGCTGGGTATGTCTGATGTCACTGAAGATGTCAAATTCAGCATGTCCACTTTGCTTCAGTGGCAGTGACTGACAGATTGGGGCCCATTGAAGAGGTGGGAGAGTGGGACCAGAGGAACAGAGTGGAGCCTGGGTGACAGAGTGGGGGAACAGGGCAGAGTGGGGTGTGGAGGAAGGAGAGGAGACCAACCACTAAGGCATAATAAAAGATTTAATTACCACAGAGACTGGCAGGCCCCACACAACAGTAAGACTAATAATGCCCTGATAGAGGCCCTGTTTATATGCTATTAGTCTGTATGTGTCACTCTGTCACTGCAGCCTTGTTAGTTCCCACATTGCACGCCCTGTGCTCTGTGAGGATTCACCAATGTCAGAGTTGGGAACAGCTATCGTGTCATCGCCATTGTGTGGATCCTGAGAACATACCCTTATAGGGTACCTGTCAGATAGTTTAAACCCCCCTAACCTAGCACTACCTGTTCCTGTACCTTCCTACTACATCACTGTCACTGTATAATGGTTGTGAAAAATGGGTTTTTCACTTACATGTCCATATGCTAATTAGTCCTCTTGACAATAGTATGTATGTAGTCAGCCTGGACATTCTCCACGGCTCTATCTCCACCCTCACTGCTGGTATCACGCCCCGGTGGGTTCAATCATTCATTCTAAAGCACGATCCTAATTTAAAATTCATGGCCCTTCCTTCCAGGTTTGATGCGCTGCCCGCGCGTTGTCTCCACTCCTGTGCAGTGTGGGGGTGCATTTGTGGCACGCCAGGGTTTGGTTGTCACAGATAAACCTGAGACAGAGAAGGAACTCCACATCAGGTAAACCCACACACAACACCTATTATCATAGGGTTAAATAAAAAAAAATATATATATATATAAAAGTGTGGAGCTTTGCAGTATTTTTAAGAGTAGCCTAGTGAAAGCTGACAGGTGCAAGCTGCCATCCTCAGCTTTCTAATTTTACCTTGTCTGGCAAAAAAATGTGCGGACTCCGACCTATTTTTAATTGCCAGCCAAGGTAAAATTAGGCAGCTGTGGGCACGTATTCTCAGTGGGGTGAGGACCCATTGTTGTAGGCCCACCCCCACACTAAATAGCAGCCCACAGCTACCCCTGAAAATGGTGCATTCATAAGAAGCAACATTTCCAAGCACTTTACCAGACTCTTCCAGAGTCCCTGGTGGGGGAAGCATGCTGGTAAGAAGGGGTTAATACCAGCTTTGTTTTGCCAGCTGGTATTAAGCCCTGAGATTCTTTCTTGATGTCAAGCCAAGTTAGACATGACCATTAAGAATATCAAATAAAAGATTAAAAAAGGCAAAACAGAGACAAATTATTTTTTTTAGAAATAAAAACATAGAGAAACTTAGTGTCTCCACCTTTAATACCCCCTCCCCACCCTCATACCCTCCACAATCCTCATCTTTTGTCTTCCTAGACTCACACAGCTCTGCTACATCAGAGATCATGGGAGAAAGAACACATCCACTCTCCGTGGTCTCTAATCACTGATTGACAGCACTGAGAACTGCAGCATGTTACTATGTGAGCGGTTTCTATGTCAACGATGTCCTCAGGTCATCTCAGTTAATTCCCTGCTTACCCCACCGCTATCCCCAATACTCCTGAATGACCCATGGAGATAGCAGCCGAGTAAGTCGGGAGTAACTGAGTTCACCCGAGAACACATTGCTATAGTAAACGCTTGCTCAGTTACTATGATAATGGTGTCCTTGGTGAGGTCATAACTTGCCATGCCTCAGGTCTCAGCACTGTCATTCAGTGACTAGAGACCACGGTGAACAACAGATGTGTTCTTCCTCCCTGGAAATAAGGTGGAGCCCATGCATTTTCTTTGCCAGCCATGATAACATTAGGCAGCTGAGGATGGCAACTTGCACATGTTTTTTTTTATTATTTATTTATTTAACACACTATGATGGCAGGTTGGTTGCCACACACTAAAGCATATGGCAACCAAGCACAATCACCAGATGTTGCAGACAACGTTTTCTGTGCACTCAGCTAAAGTGCAGTCCACATAGCTTTGTGTACGGCTGTGTAACCAAGGTACACATCGGGTAACTAGGGGCAGCGTTTTCCAGAACCGCATAGCTTCACCGCTATGCGCTTCTGGAAAATCTCCTAAGTGTTAACCGGATTGCAGTAGAATAGAGTATAACCTGCAGTGTGGCCCTAGCCTTTCTCATTCATTAACATTGGTCAAAGTGCAATGCAAGATTTTTTTCGCATTACACTGATCAGATTTCAATGCCCATGTGTCTGAGCCCTTACTCAGTGACTGTGAAGTTAGAAAACAACTCCATTAGTGAAACTTCTCTCCACTGGGAACCACTGATTTTTCAAATCCCAGCTACTAGCCCCCACTGTACAATGCATGATGATCGGCGAAATGTCATAGCTGCAGTTTATTATCTGGAAATCCATGTGGCCATGACATTAGCTTGCTTTTTGGTGCTTCAGTTTGGTAAAAAAAAATTGTGAACACAAATTGAATCTCAGTGAGTTCACAAATCCACATGAACTTCAACACAAGCTAGATCTTCCATAGGGCCACTTCACACACAGATATCTGTGCAGATATTGTTCGCAGATCTCTGGTTGCAGTGAAATCATGGACACATTGCTCCATTTTGTGGCCGTGTACAAATGTAACAATGTGTCCATGATTTCACTGCAACCATAGATCTGCGAACAATATCTGCTCAGATATCTGTGTGTGTGACGTGACCCATAGATGAATCTGCTCATCTCTACTCCGATGATTCCTCTAGCCTTTCGAATATGAAGGCTCATGTTCATATTGCATTTGTCCATTATTTAAACCAGTTACTTTGCAGATACAATGACCATAAAAGTTTTTTGTACAACTGTTCTACATTTGACTATACTCTTCTTCTCTTGAAAAAAGGGGTGTCTGCTTGCAAATTACCACTATTACAAAGTCTTTGAAAGGTCATTTCATGTGCATTAATCTTAAAGTCACATGTCAAACTTTGATTAAATGCTGAGAATCATAATTGAATGTAAATGGGCACTAATTTGGGATTTGACTCTATAATTTACTTTATTAATTGACCTCATAAGTCTGCTGTGAAATCAGATATTAAATAGTGAACCTGCCTTAGTGTTTATAGCCAAATAATTGTGACTGAAACACCTTTACACTTTTGCAAAACTGTTCAATGATGATGGACATTAGATATGCAGAACTTTAGTAAAATACGACAGTGTATTTCATTTATCGAGTATTTTAAATAAGAAAATTTAAAACATTTTGTTATCTTTATATGAATTATACAATAAAGTCTTATTTGCATGCTTCATAGATTCGTAGTTTGAAGATTGAGGGAAGACTGTTGAATGTTAAGGCCCTGTGCACACAGTGCATTTTTATGCGTTTATGTGTTTTTACATGCAGATTAGTCACAAAACTGCAAGCAGATCTTTATATCAGCAAAGTCAATGAGAATCCTGGAGTTCTGTGCATGTTACTTATTTTTCCCTTGCAAATTTGATACACAAATAAATCTGCAGCATGTCAATTCTTGCAGTGTTTTTTCTGAATTTTTCTACCGCAGAATGCATGAAAAATGCATGGAAAAAACGCATAAAAAAATGGCTAAAATATCCATCAAAATGCACTTCAAAAACGTGCATTTTTTTGTGCCAAGCGATGGCGCAGATATTTTGGCAGCCAAACACTTACCGTAACATGCGTACATACTCTTAGTCTCCCAATTAAACTATAATATAATGCTGAATGCATCCTTCTGTCCAAAGCCGGGATTGAACCCTAGCTCTGCCCTATTAGGCTAGGGTCAGATTTGTGTCTCACTCTAGCCTGGCGCATCTGTTAAAAACAGTGCCAGGCAGGCATAGCGCATAGAGTTAACTGCAGGTAACGCTATTCGCTACCTACCTGTGCATTACCATGGTTACCTTATGGCTCCCGCACCTGCCGGCTCCTCTGAGAAAACCTGGTTATGCACTCTTGATCAGCACATAGGAAAATGCTGCAGACCGCGTTTAGTTTGCACTGATCAGAAGCACATATCCGGGTCTTGTCAGTACTACGTTTTTAATGGATGCTCCAGGCTAGGCCAGACGCAAGTTTGACCCTAGCCTTAGGCTTTCACCAACTGGCTGTTACCAGGCACTTTGGAGCTTTCAAATACATTACCTTCACTCTGTTATGTATTAGGCTAGGGTCACACTTTAAACCTTAATTGCGTTCACCGCATCCAAATCCGGATGCGGTGAACGCAATTGTCATCATACCTTCAGCAATCCGGAAACCGGATTGCTCAGGATGTGTAATCCTGAGCAATCCGGTCAGTGGATTGCGGATGCTTAAACCGCTCTGAAAACTGCAGCCTGCAAGATTTTTACCGCAGGCTGCAGAGCCGGAGACGGAAACCGGATTGCTTGTGAAGCAATCCGGTTTCTAGCATTGGCTCCTATGAGGAGTGTTTCCTGATCCGGTTTTGAGCTTTTTGAAAGCTCAAAACCGGATCAGGTTTAAAAAAAAAAAAACGTAGATGTGACCCTAGCCTTACAAAAGGAACAATAGTTTTTTTTTGTTAGATTTTTTATAAAAAGATATACAGACTAAGCAGTTACAGCATAACATTATTCGTTCACTAAAAATGCTGTTGAAGTGCCAGCAATTACCCTCTGAGGAGGATACTCAGGCAAAAAATGCAAGAAGAGTTCAAAATCTTCATAGAAGGTTACAGAACAGCAGCTTCAATGGCAAAATGAAGCCAATGCTGTCAGGAGAGGGGCCACCCGTCAAAATCACATGGAAGAGGAGTGTCAGCAGATGAGTGTGGTGCCCCAATGGTCAGGCATCACAATTGGGGTACTGCACCAATAAATGAGTGTGCGGATACCCCTGTCACAGTGGGAATGCAGGGTTTGTTGGAGGCTCCCATCCCAGCACTCCCACACACCCACTTAGAAAAATGGTTTGGGCCCTGAACCTGGGGGAAGAAGTAAGGGGAGGAGGGAGGTAGCAAAACGGGGGATTCTAATTTTGCCTCGAGGGAAGAAGGAGCACGGGAGCCCTGAGTGAGAGAAGAGAACTCCAAGAGAGTGGGCTTGGAGAGAGGGAACACGCAGCCCAGACTGAAGGAGGGGACCCCCAGATCAGAGCGTCCATACTCTGGGAGGGAACCCTTGTCCATTTACTGGAGTGCCGGTTCCGAAGACACTGCACAGGGAGTTCAGCCCCTGAGTCGTAACACCGGAGATCGCGAGCTGGTCTATTGGCCCCAACACCCTGTCAGAAAGGGAACCAGTCACACCAAGATAACCCACCAGGGTCGAGATCCAGTGCAGAAGAGAGGAGAGCGGGAAGCTGGGATACTCAATACTCAGAAAGCACCCCAATCGGGCCTGGTACTAAGCGGGCTGTTCCCGGACAGGCAGTAGCAGCAGGACACGGGTCAGAGCAAGGAAAGCATACCACGGGAGACTCCGTGAGACCTTGCAGCCCACTGTGACTACCTGGCCGGCTACCTTTACCTAACGACTGTTATCCACTGTGAACTGTATCTCCACCAGCATTGTTATAGTAAAGTACCCGGATAGAGTGACAGAGTCTCCGTGTGCTTATTTCACTGCTGCACAGCAACTTGTTTATTTCCATCATCAGCACTTCCATCACTACAGGTGCATCCGTGCCCCGGAGGGCCAGCTCCACCTGAAGGGAGCTGTACCATCTCGGCTGCTGTACCATCGCCCTCCAAAGGTCTGAAGCGGCACTAGTGCTTAATCACTAGAATGTGCGGGTGGCATCACGTGAACTTTATTCCCATTTCAACTACCCCTTTTTATTGACCACCAGGGCCACGGAACAGCGCAGGCCTCCAGTGACATCCCAAATGCAGCAGAAGGCCCAGACACCCGAGTCCCCTTATAACCCTGGGCGAGTTATGTACCAAGCTGACACTGTACAGCATAGATCTGCCCGACAGAGTAGGTAACAGTGTTCGCTACTGCCTAAAATGGCAATAGACCACAGAGTTTACACCAAAATATGGTTTATGGAGACGTTTTTTGCAAAATAAATAAATTTTGTTTTTAACTACCGTATATACTCGTGTATAAGCTGACCCGTGTATAAGCCGACCCCCCTACTTTTGCCCCCAAAACCTGGGAAAACCTATTGACTCGTGTATAAGCCGAGGGTGGACCCCAGCACAGGTATACAGCCCCCAGCAGTTGAATACAAGGAGAACAATGAGTACTATGCAAAACTTATCATTTATTGAAAGACGTCAATAAAACAAATAGTAAGGTGGCAAAAAACAGTGCATGTACATAAAACCCCAGACAGGATAATGGGGGGCACATAAATAGTATAGAGTATCAAAAGGGTATACAGCTTTTCTTAATACAGTACAGAGTCCAGCAAGTACAATGCTAAGGAACAAAAAGTTCACTAAAGTATAACAAAAAAAGGCAAAAAGTACATCAGAGTATGATCACATACAATTAAAGTGCCAGTGCAGCGTTTAACAGGGAAAATACATAAATCCCAAAGTGGTCATACTAAAGCGCTTTCTTTTGAGGTCAAAGTAAATGCTTAACTCGCTCAAGCCAGTAATTATAGCATACCCATATTGAGTCCAAAGGTGATCAGAGTGCCCTCCGATACTCCTGTCTGGCTAAAACCCCGACGCG
Source organism: Allobates femoralis (assembly GCA_033576535.1). Classification (NCBI taxonomy): domain Eukaryota; kingdom Metazoa; phylum Chordata; class Amphibia; order Anura; family Aromobatidae; genus Allobates; species Allobates femoralis. The sequence goes on along the minus strand of JARQOC010000005.1, from coordinate 412,576,979 downwards.
GCGTTTCGCTGCATGAGCTTGGTTGCTGCAGCTTCCTCAAGGGGATGTGTTGTGCGTCCTGTGACTACCCCCATCTAATGCCCATCTTATATGCAGCCGTAATGACTTTCTAAGACGCTTCAGCTGTAATTACGCGTCATCTCCAGTCGCCGCGCTCCAGAAGTGACGCCTCAGACTAACGTGACGGCCGGCTCTGACGCGCGCACGGCGCCATGGGACGCGTCACCATGGCACCGACGCATGCGCATCAGGCTCGGCTATCCTGAGGGCGGTACTCCGTGCGCCGCGATGGAGAGAGCGTAGTGAGCGGGGAAGTCATGTAGTAACGCCTACTAGTATATCATTAAGGACCATAGGGGAGACACAGGACATCACCTAAACAGAGAAAAGTGCAATGGTAAAAGCAAACAGGCAGCCTATCTTAATTGAAATCCCGAGTTGTATTTGTCATACTGGTAATCATCCAAAGCGCATAATTACACAGGGGGAGGGAGAAAGTAAGCACAAAAAACATGCAATATTATAACAAACAGTAAAATAAGCCAATCAGGACATGGGGGCCCTTATTTACGGGGCCCAACTCCAAATCCCGCGGCTTAAATCCACTCCAGAATTAGACATAGATCCCCCTGTGTATAGAAGTTGACCAAGGCATGGATGAGAACACTAAATCGTCCATCATTCAGGAGACCAAGAAGAAGAAAGAGGCTGAAAGAATAAAAATTAAAAATGATTAAAAAACTTTCCCAAGATAGGTGGGAAGAGTGCATGCACAATATCACACAGATGCAGACTAAGTGTAATATAATGACCAGCCTCACAGATAAGACCTAAAGGATAAAGACTCTTTGATCCCCTTGGGGCTGAGGGTATCCAAGGTCACTCTCCATTTTGCCTCCATCTGAGCGAGGCATTTCTTGAGATTACCGCCTCTGTTTCCTGCCCTTACCATGTCTATTCCCCTAAATTTTAAACTAAATGAATCGCAATTGTAGACCTGCCAAAAATGGCGTGGCAGGGTCCGCAATTTGCTGCCATCCTGTGAGTTTTGGGCCCCCTCTATGTCGCTTAGGTGTTCCCGTATTCTCTTTCTAAATTCTCGGGAAGTTAGACCCACGTATATTTTTTGGCACCCGCACGTAGCGTAATAAATGACGTGCGTGGAGCCGCAAGATATACGCTGTCTAATGGTGTACTGTTTCTTCCCATCCGAGGATTCAAAAGTACGGCTCCTTAGAACGTTATGGCAAGCGACACAATGGCCACAGGAGAATGAGCCATCGGCTGGGCCGGAACTCCCAAAGGTGTTTATTCTTGGTGGTATGTAGTGGCTGTGAACTAGCCAGTCCCTCAGATTTTTAGACCTCCTTGCCGTCATCAGTGGACGTTCTGGGATGCATTGTGAGAGAATGTTATCACTCCTGAGGATGGCCCAATGGCGTTGAAGAACTGCCTGCATTGAGCTCCATTCATGGTTATATGTCCCAATGAACCTTACGGGTGGATCTTCCGTATCTCTCTTGGGGTTATATCTCAACAAAACATCCCTAGATGTGTTCTTTGCCCTCCGGTACCCAGCCCTTATACCTCTATTGCTATACCCCCTGACGCCGAATCGCTGCTTAAGATCAATAGCCTGTCGTTCAAAACCAGAGTCCGTCGAACAAATATGCCTCATGCGTAGGAACTGGCCGGTCGGGATGGCGCGTATAGTAGAGGGGTGATGTCCAGAGGTTGCATGGAGCAACGCATTCACAGATGTCTCCTTCCGGAAGACATCTGTCCGAACACCACCTACCTCATCCAGGGAGATCTCGATATCTAGAAAGTCTATTTTGTTCTTGCTCACCCTGTGGGTCAGCCTGATATTCATCTCATTCTCGTTTAGTCGACCCACAAAAGAGGTGAACTGCTCCGCCGAGCCCTACCACACAATAAGGACGTCGTCTATATATCTAATCCAAGCCTGCGCTTGGGCGCAGCCCGATACGCCCTCATCGCCAAAGATGTTACGCTCCCAATAACCAAGGAAGAGGTTGGTGTATGAGGGCGCACAGGCCGCGCCCATCGCGGTACCCTTCTTCTGAAGGTAGACGACGTCCTTAAATACGAAAAAGTTGTGTGTCAGGGCAAAGCGGAGCAGCTCCAAGATGAGATCTCTCATAGCGCCACCCCGACCTCCAACCTCCATGAAGAAGCGAACCGCCCTGAGACCGTCCTCATGGTTGATGCAGGTATACAGCGATTCGACGTCAATAGTTGCTAGTAGGGTCCCTTGGTCCACAAAAATGCCATCAATCCTATTCAGGACGCCCGTAGTGTCTCTGGCATACGACGGGAGTAACTCTACCAACGGTTTGAGGTAATAATCAATAAATTTGCAGATGGGTTCACATAAACCGTCGATGCCAGACACTATAGGGCGCCCCGGTGGATTAAGGGCATTTTTGTGGACCTTGGGTAGCAGGTATAGGGTGGGTACCTTCGGGCAAGACACTAGTAAACCGTCCACCTCCCTCTTGGATAGGATGCCTTTATCCCGGGCACTATTCAAAATCAGCTTCAACTCTCCCAAAAAGGATGTTGAAGGATTACTATCCAGTTTTTGATAGGTTACTTTATCCCTTAGCTGTCGTTGGGCTTCCCTCTCATATAGTTGAACCGGCCAAACCACTATGTTCCCCCCCTTATCTGCTGGTTTAAAAACCACCCCTTCCAATTTATTTAATTCCTCCAGGGCTTCCCTTTCTTTCCTAGTCAGGTTATCAAACCTCCTCCTGCCTGAGATCTTCCTAAGGTCGTCAGCCACTACCTTCAGGAAGACTGCAACGGCGGGGCATAGGGAAAGGGAGGGGAACTTCGAAGACCGTGGTAGTAACTGTTTTGGGAACGCACCTGTACCATCGGCCGTTTGCTCCTGTATGAGTTCTTCCAAGACTTCTAGGGTTTCTTTTTCAATTGTTGAATCAAGAGGTATACCTGATCTCTTAAAATGCAGCCGCTTCAGAACTATTCTCCTCAGAAACAGGTAAAGGTCCTTTAATGCTGAAAAATAATTATAAGAGTTGGTCGGACAGAAAGTTAGACCTCTGGAGAGTAGTGAGAACATGCGTGGAAAGATTTATTACCTGTAAATGATGTCTATTTCGTTTGGCATTTGGTGGTGGGGAGCGACCTCCCAGCTGTCCACGTGGTTTTCCACTTCTGGTATACATCCCAGAGCCAGGTTCCCAATCGCTAGCTCCCACCGATTCAGCAGCTGAACTCTCGTCTCCAGAAGTCTGAGATTGAATGGAGGGGGACCTCAAGGGAGGGATATCTGATGGTCCTGGTAGATCCCCAGGTACCTTCGGTTTGGGTTGTTCAGGTCTAAGGTCATCCGGTTTCTTCGGATATTTTGGTGGTCTACCTCTTGGTGGCTTATTCTTCCATCTATACACCTTGTTATTAGTAGAATCCTGATGATCCCTTATTAGTTTTTTAGTTTTGAATTCTCTGACCTCCTTCTCCCATTTAATGTGTCCCTCTCCACTTCCTCATTGAATTTCTTCCATTGATCCGCTGTACTCTTAGCTTTAATTAGCTCCTCCAAACTTTCGAGGTCCTTCTCCATCAGAGCTAAAGAGGCTGCATTTTGGTCTTTCAACAATTGTATGAAGCCTTTGGAACACTCATTACAGAACGACTCCCACTGGGATTTGAAATCATCATCTGGAATCTCATAGGAGGGAAATACTTGAACCCTCAGTCCCCGGGGATTAGGCCCTTCTCCAGATACTTGGCTAGGAAAGCTTTATTCCACCACGTGCGAGTTCTTTTACGCACTAAAGTCTTTATATCTCGAGGTCAAAGAACTGAGAAGCTGGTCATCATCTGCTGCTCCTGTGTTTGTGCCCTCCTTTTGGAAGACGTTGTCCAATAATCTCATCCACGCTTGGTCACGTGATCTAAAGGTCATTGGTGCCCTGGGAGTAGCTGTGTGAAACAGAGAAAAAACAACAATTAGAAACAGCGCCCAAATGGGCTTAGGCATAAAGGACAAAAACCTCCACATAACGGTTTAAGTGGGGGAAATGTCTAAAGCATAAAGGTACTCGGATGAACATTTGAATACAAGGAGAACAATGAGTACTATGCAAAACTTATCATTTATTGAAAGACGTCAATAAAACAAATAGTAAGGTGGCAAAAAACAGTGCATGTACATAAAACCCCAGACAGGATAATGGGGGGCACATAAATAGTATAGAGTATCAAAAGGGTATACAGCTTTTCTTAATACAGTACAGAGTCCAGCAAGTACAATGCTAAGGAACAAAAAGTTCACTAAAGTATAACAAAAAAAGGCAAAAAGTACATCAGAGTATGATCACATACAATTAAAGTGCCAGTGCAGTGTTTAACAGGGAAAATACATAAATCCCAAAGTGGTCATACTAAAGCGCTTTCTTTTGAGGTCAAAGTAAATGCTTAACTCGCTCAAGCCAGTAATTATAGCATACCCATATTGAGACCAAAGGTGATCAGAGTGCCCTCCGATACTCCTGTCTGGCTAAAACCCCAACGTGGCGTTTCGCTGCATGAGCTTGGTTGCTGCAGCTTCCTCAAGGGGATGTGTTGTGCGTCCTGTGACTACCCCCATCTAATGCCCATCTTATATGCAGCCGTAATGACTTTCTAAGACGCTTCACCTGTAATTACGCGTCATCTCCAGTCGCCGCGCTCCGGAAGTGACGCCTCAGACTAACGTGACGGCCGGCTCTGACGCGCGCACAGGTGCCATGGGACGCGTCACCATGGCACCGACGCATGCACATCAGGCTCGGCCATCCTGAGGGCGGTACTCCGTGCGCCGCGATGGAGAGAGCGTAGTGAGCGGGGAAGTCATGTAGTAACGCCTACTAGTATATCATTAAGGACCATAGGGGAGACACAGGACATCACCTAAACAGAGAAAAGTGCAATGGTAAAAGCAAACAGGCAGCCTATCTTAATTGAAATCCCGAGTTGTATTCGTCATACTGGTAATCATCCAAAGCGCATAATTACACAGGGGGAGGGAGAAAGTAAGCACAAAAAACATGCAATATTATAACAAACAGTAAAATAAGCCAATCAGGACATGGGGGCCCTTATTTACGGGCCCCAACTCCAAATCCCGCGGCTTAAATCCACTCCAGAATTAGACATAGATCCCCCTGTGTATAGAAGTTGACCAAGGCATGGATGAGAACACTGAATCGTCCATCATTCAGGAGACCAAGAAGAAGAAAGAGGCTGAAAGAATAAAAATTAAAAACCCCCAGCAGTGTGGTATACAGCAGCCCCAGAGGTATATACAGCAGCCCCAGTGGTAGTATACAGCAGCAGCCCCAGTGGTATATACAGCAGCAGCCCCAGTCGTTATTATACAGCAGCCCCAGAGGTGTATACAACAGCCCCAGTGGTAGTATACAGAAGCAGCCCCAGTGGTTAGTATACAGCAGCCCCAGAGGTGTATACAGCAGCCCCAGTGGTAGTATACAGCAGCAGCCCCAGTGTTATATACAGCAGCAGCCCCAGTGGTTAGTATACAGCAGCCCCAGAGGTGTATACAGCAGCCCCAGTGGTAGTATACAGCAGCAGCCCCAGTGGTATATACAGCAGCAGCCCCAGTGGTTAGTATACAGCAGCCCCAGAGGTGTATACAGCAGCCCCAGAGGTAGTATACAGCAGCAGTCCCAGTGGTGTATACAGCAGCCCCAGTGGTAGTATCCAGCAGCCCCAGTGGTGTATACAGCAGCCCCAGAGGTAGTATACAGCAGCCCCAGAGGTAGTATACAGCAGCCCCAGAGGTATATATAGCCCCAGTGGTAGTATACAGCAGCCCCAGTGGTAGTATACAGCAGCCCCAGTGGTAGTATACAGCAGCCCCAGAGGTATATACAGCCCCAGTGGTAGTATACAGCAGCCCCAGAGGTAGTATACAGCAGCCCCAGAGGTATATACAGCCCCAGAGGTATATACAGCCCCAGAGGTATATACAGCAGCCCTTAGGTAGTATACAGCAGCCCTAGTAGTGTATACAGCAGCCCCAGAGGTAGTATACAGCACCAGCCCCAGGGGTGTATACAGCAGCAGCCCCAGAGGTATACAGGCCCCCCCATCAAGATCCAGGGCCCCCCCTCCTTGCTCGGCAAACCTGTAAAGTAAAATCATACTTATCACTGTCCTGTCGCGCCGTCCCGCCGCTGCCGACATCACGATCCCGAGCTTCATTCAGCGTCTTCCGACTTCCTGTGGTCGCGGGCAATGACGTCATTGCCCGCGACCTGCCGCACCTGCCGCAAGTACGCCTATACTTTGCATGGCGTTTACCGCAACCGCGCCGCAAGTGCAGCCGCTATGCGGTAATTGCGGCAGATGCGGTTTTTTCACCGCATCTGCCGCAAATTTCAAAAAACGCTGATGTGAAAGGGCCCTAACACCATCATATCAGAAAAACACAAAACTCTTCCCCAACACAGACATAAGAAAATTAAAAATGCATGTAGAGGATACACATTGATATGGCACTCTTTCTTTAAACAGTCTATTAGGATCACTCTATCTACCAGTGGAGTTTATACACCCTGATTTGTCATGGTGTCCCTGCTCCCCAGACACTGACCCTGCAGACCCTACCAAGTTTGCCTAGGGAATAACAATATACTCAATAGTGAAAATCTTCTATCAAGTACCCTAATGGAGCACAATCTTACTATATAGAGTTGTAAGATGCAACATTCAGGTGTCCTTTTCCACACAACTTAAATCACTCCTTGCCTGCCCTGGGATCCTATAGTTTGGTAAGAAGTCCGTGATCACTTTTTGAGAGTGTTCCATCAAGAAGACATCTTTGATTATCATGGAACACTTTGCAATAACTTATCTTAAGCAAAACCAGTGCTGGAACTCAAATGTAACTATGCAGTAGGTGCATGTTCTCATGGGCCTTAAAATAGCAAAAACATCAAGGAAAAAATGTGCAAATACCCTAAAATAAAATAAATTAAAATGCCATATTGCATAAAAATAAATAGGGTACTGGGTGACATTATTTTGATTTAAAAATGTGCAGGCCATCCCAGCACAAGTTGGTGGGAGAGGACACAGGAGGTAAGCTCGATGTTTTTACGGCGCCACCAACACAACAAAGATTTGGGCTTCATGGATACACCAGACACCTGAGCACCTATTTGCTGCAGTATTTTCAACATGATTCCCATATCGTTAGGATTCGAATTAGCAATGACTACTCGGTTGCCACTCTGTTGGATCCGCAGTACAAAAGTAAATTTAGCCAGATGCTTCCCTCCATGGACATGGAATCAAAAAAAGCTGGTAGACAATGTTAGGACTAGCTTTTCCCAACACATCAGCAAGAGACACAGAATGTATCGCAGATGTACACATACAACCCGGGAGACATCAAGATGTCAGCGTAGAAACAATAGCAGCAGCAATGTAACTGTCAGAAGCAATTTCTTGGAGTCCTGAACAATATTTTAGACCAGCCCATTCACTGGTAGAATTGAGTACAAGTCTGACATATAGTGAATATGTAATAGAGAAGTTTTGCTCACTATATACAAAGGTGGGTGTGCAGAAGAAAAGGCCAGTTCAATCAAAGATTATTTCTGGCACACCAAAAGAAAGGAGGAATTCCCACACGTAGAATCTTTTACTGATGGTGCTTTTATTCTAGACTCTTTTTAACGTAAACAATGTAGTCTCTTTTAACGTAAAACGTTTTCAGCCCTCACCGGGCTTTCTTCAGTACAAGTTACAATGTTCTCTTTGTGCATGTAAATAAACAGAAATAAAACACATTCAGAGTTGTACATGAAAAACCAAGTCAATACATCAAAGCACCATTGGTGTCGTTCTACAACAAAAGAAAATGGAGGAAAACATCTTTACAGACAGATGATCATAATACAAAATGACTTGGATTGATACAATGAATTTAACGAAACCAAAAACATATCAATACACCTCCCTGGTGTAACAGGAATGTGTTGTTGTTCAAGTATCTTGTGGAGATGGATCTGTGAGATAGATTAAAGGAAAGAATGAATTTCTATCATCTCAGGAATGAAAGTAGAGAATGAAAGTAGAGAAGAGAGTGGAAAGTGTTAGAAAGATAAACGATTAAGGTAAGTAAGGCTAGAATGGAGGGGGAGCTCAAAGTGACTAAATTATTAAGTATAAGTAGATACTAGGGATGGGCGAATCTACTCGTTAGGACTCGTTACTCGGCGAGTAGTAAGGGACTCGCAGGACTCGGTACTCTGCGAGTTTCCCAGTGATTACTCGCACGAGTCCAATGCAAATCAATATCAATCCTAGTTTTGTCAGAAACGCTGACAAAACTAGGATTGCCATTGTTTGCATTAGACTCGGCTACTGTGCCAGTGATAGCAGGGAAACTCGCAAAGTAACTGCTGTTTCTTTGCGAGCCGAGTCCAGCTGTCTGCTCTGTGCAGCTCCAGGGTCCTAGAGCCCGCCTGCTCACAGACATGATGTAGCAGAGCTGAGATTGTTCTCAGTCTGCTCATTCCCTGTGCATAGACATCTATCTATGCACAGGGGATGCAGCAGAGAGGACATCGCGTTTTGGACTACGTCGGACGGAAGAGGATTTTTTTAATTAAAGATGGAGTCCCTAATGGCTTTTTTTTTTATTTCAAATAAAAAATTTTCTCTGTGTTTGTGTTTTTTTAACCCTTTATTGGAGATTCTTAGTGGCTGGGTCAAACGTGGCCTGACATTAAGAATCTCGGGCTTAATACCAGCTTGTATAATAAAGCTGGTATTAACCCCTTTATTACCCAGCGTGCTACCGCCACCAGGGCCGCTGGAAGAGCGGGGTTCAGCGCCAGAGGATGGCGCTTCAATGAACGCGCCATCTTCTGGGGCGGCTGCGGGCTGCAATTTGCAGCGGGGGGTGCCCAGAAAGCTTGGGCATCCCTGCGCTGCGGATTCCAGCCCCCAGCTGCTTAGCTGTACCTAGCTAGACATAGAAATTGCGCGGAGCCCCACGCATTTTTTTTTTATTATTTCATGAATTTCAGAGTCAGAGCCAGAGTCAGAATCTCAGAATTTCATGAAATAATTAAAAAAAAATGCGTGGGGCTCCGCGCAATTTCTATTTCTAGCCAGGTACAGCTAAGCAGCTGGGGGCTGGAATCCGCAGCGCAGGGATGCCCAAGCTTTCTGGGCACCCCCCGCTGCAAATTGCAGCCCGCAGCCGCCCCAGAAGATGGCGCGTTCATTGAAGCGCCATCCTCTGGCGCTGAACCCCGCTCTTCCAGCGGCCCTGGTAGCGGTGGCACGCTGGGTAATAAAGAGGTTAGGGCCAGCTTTGTATTATCAGCTGGCCCTAAGCCTGAAATTTATGGCGGTCACGCCAATATTAGACATGACCGCCATGAATTTCTATTAAATTGTTTTAAAAAAAACACAACACAAAGAAAATTTTTTATTAGAAATAAAAAAAAAAGCCAGACTGAGAACAATCTCAGCTCTGCTACATCATCTCTGTGCACAGACATTCATGTCTGTACACAGGGAGTGAGCAGACTGAGAACAATCTCAGCTCTGCTACATCAGGCAGCAGGCTGGCTCTAGGACCCTGGAGCTGGCAGCCAGCACACTGAGCAGACAGGACTCTTATCTGTGCGAGTTTCCCAGCGATTACTTACAAAGTAAACGAGTCCAATGCAAATAAATGACAAAACTAGGATTGCTTCAGGCTGAAGCTTCCGAGACACATCTGCGATTTGTAAATCTCACACTACTCGCTATTACTCGCTTCCCCATTCATTAACATTGGACTCGCTAGACTCGCAACGAGTAGCGAGTCCTGTGCTCAGACTCGCTAGAGTCATGCGATTCCGAGTAATTTAGGATTCGCCCATCACTAGTAGATACCTTAAGAGACTGTGTAAGGATATTATAGGGAATAGTTGTTTCCCTATGCTGTCAGCACCTTCTTGGTTGGAAATCCTAGTAATAAAGGCAGAGTGTGATAAAATAAAACAAAGTGATTAATATGGTGGATGTACTTTTGGGAGAAATAATGACTATATATGTATTTACCTGTATGAGGTGTCAATCTTTAATAAACGTGGCTCACTATGTAATTGCCAGCTGGAAAAAGGATATGGTGCTCTCATTAATGAACATATAATAATCATACAGCAGTCCAATCTTGGTGTGCACATACGAAGGGCTTTGTGATAATTAATGTGGGGTAATAAAGATGGGTCAGTGCCAGTGTCCTTGTCAGCAGATGGGACACATAGTGAATGACTGGAAAGGATGGGGGATGGATCTAGAGCTCCACATCCATGCCATCAGTGGGGATGGATTTTGTATTTTGAGCTTCAAAAATGGAGGAGTGGCCTGAGCTCTCCAGTCAGGCCTTGGTGGTTTTGTCATGCCCAGCAGCCAGTGTACTCTCAGAATGCGCCTTCAGCACTGCTGGTAGTATCTAAATGGATAAGCACTTCCAGCTGTCTCCTGAAAGTGAAGACCGCCTAACTCATCAAGATGAACAAGTCATGGTTCTCCAATGGCCTTTTCAAACCCACTGACAGAGTGCTCAGAGTAGGTGATGTACTTTCAGTGTGCTATACTGATCTCTTCATTCTACTATTTTTATTCTGGGTCAATTGATGCCACTTTGTCAAACATTGTCCTGTTACTAATGAATGTTTAAGCTTGAAATGCTAGGCCAGACCCTGTGCTATGCATGCAGGCTGCACCATTCTCCAGTTTTTATTTTGGGTCAGTTGATGCTACTTTTGGTGGTATCTGGCCCTAACTGTTTGTAATGTGGAGCCTCTTTTTGGATTGAATTTGTTGTGTGTTTCATGAATTTACCAAGGCTCCTTCAGCTCCATGCTTAGGCCTGAAGCTTGAAATGCTGGGCCAGACCTTGTCCCATGCAACCATTATGCACCATGATAAAAATGATAACTCTGGGGAATAAATGGCACTTTTTCTGGTGTCTGCCCTAATTTGAGCTGTTTTGGCAGCTTTTGGGCCCCTTTGAAGATGTTTTCCAGGCCTGTGATTTTGCCTCCCATTGATTTGAATGGGGTTCGGATATTCGACAAACTGTTTGGTGAATTTATGCCCGATCCAAACTGACTCCAAACTTCAAAAGATTCGCTCACCTCTACTCTTGAAATAATTAATTACCATGCCAGGAGATCAGTAGAAGCTGCAAAGGATTCTTTAATCTAACAGTAGATGGCCACCAGCTCAGTGCTAGAACCATTCAGCTGGAGGGAAACACTAACCTTTGTTGTTGTGTAAGTAAACAGGAATGTGACAACCAACTGTTCCAATCTTGTCCTATCAAAGGTAATAGCATTGCATTAGGCCATGCAAAGATAAAATGGATTTTACAGGAAAAATATTAGGAAACAGTCTTTCCTGTACAATGACGTGTATATAAGGCAAAATTAAAAATAGAGTAAAACCCACCGCTTCCACTCCCTTAAATGCCGGGCTGTCTCTCCCTGTTGCCTACATAGGTAAATTTAATTTAGCACGTTCCCACCTTATTTGGACATGTGTTGTGTGACATTGTTAGATACATCCTGTTTCATTTATGAAGGAGAGACTCTGATACTCACAAAGCCTATGTTTACAATACAATGACTGGCAAATATTTGAAGGAAATGAGACTTTGATACACCCTGTGTTAGACATAAAGGAGGGTCTCATACACATTCTGTTAAAATTGTCAGGTAGTGGGCCTCCTAGACTCCTAAAGCTGAAACATCAAGTGCAAGGGCTATAAAACATTGTAGAGGTAGGCCTAATTCACATCCTGAAAAATATTATAAAAGAGTGCAACATGCACACCTGTGGAAAAATTAAGACTGAAGGTTGCATGTTCACCCTTTTAATTTTTCTGTGGTGGCAACCCATTAAGGCTCTTATATTTTGGAGCAATAGTGGTCTGATCATCCTCCAAAAACATAGAATGAGGGCCACCCATTTAACCTCTTAAAAATTGAAGCAAAGGTGGCCTGATGAGAGAGAATCCAGGCAAAGAATCTAGAAGCATTTCAAACAACAACATGGATGTGACCGTTCAACCCTGCATGTGCGTGGTATTGATTTCCAAGATTTGGGCATCACAGGTGGCGGAGTTACAAAAAAATTGGCGCAATTAGAAAACAAGTGGATTTGGACTCTTATGGTGCGTTCAAATGCTGCATATTTGCTGCGTATTTTTATGCAAGTGTTCTGCCAGTTTTTGTAGCCAAAATCAGGAGTGGCTGATTAAAACCAGCAGTGGGTGAGTAAATCCAGAAGTGGAGAAATTGTTTCTATTAGACTTTTCCTCTGATTGTTCCACTCCTGGTTTTGGCTACAAAAACTGCAACAGCACTCACGTAAAAATATGCAGCAAATACGCAGCATGTGAACACACCCTTTGAAACAGTCCATCCACTTGTTTTAAATGAACACATAAGTTTAGTTCCCTATTTGGGAGGTTACAGGGCAAGGTATGTGTCCCACTGACGTTACTACCGCATCATGGCTGCCATAGTAACATAATGACGCGGCAGCCGCATCAGGGATCATATGCGTCCGGATAAGGGGAAGTGCCTTCAACACAGCCCTCCCCATCCAATCATCTATTGGGAGTCTCCTGACGTCGCCACCGCGTCATATGCCTCCACGGCAACTAAGCGGAGGCGCACAGGACCTGATAAGTCCAAGTAGGAGGAGGTGTGTTTTACTACATCCAATCGTCATGCCCCATATCCACTAACGTCACCGCTGCGTCATGCCTGTCATGGTGATGCTGCGATGCGCCGGCGTCACAGACCATGTGAAATATCGCATGACCATCCAATGGATCAAGACGCCGCCGCGCACGCGCACACTGCAGCCAATGACCGCGTCACAACATGGACACAATGCAGAGGATTAATACATCATACAAATAGGGGAAAAGAAAGGGAAATTTAACAACAGTATTTATTTGGAGATCTTAAGGACAACTACCAATGCACAGTAATAAGATGGACAATAAAGTATATCAAAAGTGCACTTTTATGAGGCAGGAATGTCATGTAAATTTAAATAAATAGGTATATATCAACTAACTCCCTGTATAATTATTAGATTTAAAAAATAGTTACAGGACCTATCTTATTACATTATCAGCCAGCATAAATCAATCACATATAAATACTAGCTGATATATTCAATGTACCTCACACTAAATGCATAGGTGGCAATCAAAATCCACGCATCAATCAACATAATAGTGACACAGAAAATATACAAAATCAAATTCAATGGAATTGCATATAGAAAGTTAGAGTTATTGATAGAAGATATCACATATGCTGTGGATAGTAGATACACCGGATGTACGTCCTCACTCAAATAGTCAAATTTCACAGGCTTAATAAAATTAAAAAAAGAAAGTAAAAACATGAAAAATGCCAAAATTTAAACAATAGGAACAAAACTAAGGTGCTCATTCAATCCATAAGGATGAACAGTATGCAATGTCCAAATCCATTTAGTTTCTTTTTGCGCTAACCGTTTACTCACACTGCCACCCCTAATTCCAACATTGAGTGGATCGATTCCTTTAACCCTAAGTAATCTGCTATCACAGTCATGATGGGCAAAGAAATGACGTGGTATAGTTTCAAGAGTGTTAATGTCTGTGGTGGTTGCAGCCGCTTCAATACCCAACACATGCTCAAGTACCTTAATTTTAAGTTGGCGAGTAGTAAGCCCAATGTAAATCTTATAAAAAATAGTAATGGCGGTCTGATTAGGAGCGCTCTAAGGAACAAGCAGACATGTAAGATGTTTTCATGAATGGCAAACCTTTTATTAACTTCTTAGCTCCCTTCACAGCTCCACAGAGAGGTAGTGCACATACCGCCGGCGGTGGAGGCTGGTAAACCGGATTGCGCAGGACTTCCACAACCCGATAAGGTGAGTGACCACCTACGCACACCACTCAGACGTTTTTAATAAGGGGATCCTACACATGTGCGCCCCTTTTCCTTTTTGCTTTACAATGTAAATCTTGGGGCAAGGGCAAGAAGCAAAGTAGATTACATTTTGTGTTGAGCAAGTAATTTTGTGTCTGATTTTAAAAATCCTTGACCCAGCAGAATTAGTAAATTTATCATTTTGTTCAATGTTTGGGCATGTGACACAACTACCACATGGACTGCACCCAACAGAACATTTAAACTGATGTAAAAATGTTTTATGCTCTATACCATGATGATGACTGTGTACTAGCAGATCGCGTAGGTTATTTGACCTTCTAGCAGTCAAAAGAGGCCTCACTGGAAGAATTTTGCGTAGAGAAGGATCCGCCAATAGAATTGGCCATGAGTTGGTCAAACATTTCCGAATATGCTCAAAACCAACATTAAATGTTGTGAGGAACCGGAAACTATTCCCAGCATCATTTTTATTGCGTGGCTGGTATAACAATGAATCACGCATGGAATACTTTGAACGATGATATGCTTTTTTCAAAACTCTGCCGCTGTATTCTCTTTCTAGGAATCGATTTCTCAATTCAGTTGCTTGAGTTTCAAATTCATCATCCGTGGAACAGATCCTCCGAATTCGGAGGCACTGGGCCACGGGAATTGATCTTAGCATAAATTTGGATGTGCAGATGTAGAGTGGAGCAATGTATTAGTAGTCGTAGGCTTCCGATATAAGCTTGTACGTAAACAATTCTAGCAGTCACGGCTAACTTTACCAGAAAATCAACCATATTCTCAGAGTAATGGTGAGAAATATGAATATTATGACTGTTGGAGTTTAGATAACAAATAAATTCCTCCAATAACTCAATCGATCCCTGCCAGATAAAGAAAAATATCATCGATGTACCGTGTCCAAAAAAGGACACGGTCCATCATAATAGATCTATCCGACAGAAATAGGTCCCTCTCCCACAGCCCCAGGAACAAATTTGCATAGGCGGGTGCAAAAGAAGCCCCCATAGCAGTTCCCTGGAGCTGTAGGTAGAAGGACTCTTTAAACAAAAAGAAATTATGAGTTTAGGAGAACTCCAACAGTAGCAATACCAGTGTCTTAATATCTCCCAAAGAACACGAGTGATCCATGAACGAACCGATGGCCTCTAACCCGTCAAAATGACGTATGTTAGTGTGGCGCCCCTGCGACCAGGGTGGCCACAGGTAGAAACTGCAGCCAGCCAAGAGGGTAGACAGTTTGTTTAGCACATATCCACTGTCATGGGGATCTAACCCTGAACCTGGGATTCTAGGCAGGCAAGGGGTAGTAGGTTAGATATGAGTGGATTGAGCATAGTCATGGTAACGGATGAGTATATAAGGGAGCAACAGGAAGTGATTAGCCAGTAGGCAGGTGCCGAGCAGCAAAGACAAGACCAGTACCATCAGGTCCAGGGAAGACGTGAGGGCCAGCAACTAACTGACAGGAGAGCCTCCCTTAATATACTAGGAAGTCACACGGGAAGAGAAGGCCCCAGTGATCCCTTGTGATACAGGGTTACTTGGGGATAGGCTGAAACCAGAGTGTCAGCTCTGAGGGGGACTGAAGATTGAAACTAGCGCTCCAGACAAACTGACGGGGAACACAGATTCCAGATCTGTATTCCCACCAGAGGATTGGGGACACAGCAGCGACTGAGAGGACCCGGCTTACCGCCGACAGATTTAGGGGGAAGCTGCTTTAGGGGTCTGAGCTGCCCCTCCGCAATTCACTTTAAAAGGAAACACCGAGAATAAGCCTGAAAGGACACATAGAGGGACTGAGGAGTCTAGGAGAGATAACCTGGCTGCAGTGCGTTCAGCATACCGGATTCAATTGAGCAAGGTTGTAAAGAACTGTATTGTACTGTGTACTATCTGACAAGAGAGATGGAGAAGTAAACCCAGGTGAACCCTGCTACGTTGTCTGTGTCTGATTTCAGGTATGAAGAACTGTCAGTCCTCCATTTGACCCTGTCAGGAGCCATCTCCACATCATCCCCTTTCCCTGCAACACCTAAAATAACCATCACAGACTTTAGTCATCACTGCCCTGGGGAACCCAGTTCTACCCACAGGAACTATTCCATCCTAGCTGCTATAACATCATCCCCGGAGGTTCTGCAGCAGCGGTGGTCCCCATTATTGACCACACAATGTGGGTGGCGTCACGACAAACCAAATTCCCTTGTAAATAACCCCCATTTACTTGTGTGAACCTGGGACACGGTCCGGACCAGGACCGCCGTGACATCCCCCAGCAGTACCCCGGACCGGCACCGAGTGCCCCGTCCCAGTGGGCTCTAAAACCTGGCATCACGAACAGGATCTACTGTGCCCAATACCGGGCATTGTGTGCCGTGATTAGTGACCGTTTTGAATCTGCCGCCATTGCTGGGCGCGCGGCAAGCTGAATTTTAACTGCATCACAGACACTGTAAATTTCAAAATCCGCCATTACAAAGCGCGCGACGAGCGGGAAGAAAAACCGCTCACCGCTCTGACGTCATCGGGTGGAAAGAGAGAGTCCCTGTCGCGCTGCAGAATCCAAGATGGATCCGGTCCAAAAGAAAGGAAGGGTCCACCCTGGCTCCCCTTAACTCCTGGGGAGCCAGCCATCAATCCTGGGAAAGAATTTCCGTCTCAAGTTGCAACAGCCAGTAAGAATATGGCGAGAGAGGAAGTCGTCACCCTGGAAAGCCGGGACAGGAAACCGGATGTGGAACAGCCGCCATTACAGTATACCCGGACGGAAGAAAAAAAACACTGAGGAGAGTGCTGCAAAAGACAGACCCCAATTGATCCCGGAGGGCCCACTGAACGTGAGTGTGGAGGAACCCGGCCAGGGAGAGATCTTGGGTGGTTACAGCAGTATGGCGGAAGGTGGAAAGGAATGTCCACGAGTCCAAGACACCCAGAGGGGTGTAATGCAGCTGCTGCCCCTGCAGATAACCCGAGCCCAAATAGAGCAAAGAACCCGGATACAAATTGACTTTTATCAGCATCAGCAGACAATGTCAGTGCAGCCCGGCTGGGCTAGCGACTTCAATGCTACCAGGAGCAAGAAAGTTCCAGGGACAGAAGTTCTGGTCGATGTGTCCATCCCTGAGGTAGCACCACAAAGTACTACCGGAGAATTTGACCTGCTTGGAGCCTTGAGTGAGGGTTTCTTGCAGTCACCAAAGCCTCTGATACCGGCCCCTGCATCCACAGAGGTGAGAGGAGAGCAGCTCCACTGTTGGTGGGAACGGGACAAGAAAGAGGAAGACATGATGGGATTCCCTGGGGACCCTGTTAGTGATGCGGGCCCCGTAGAAATAATAACTAGAAACGAATACCTACGGAGATGTGCCCAAAAATGGGATGAAGAAGAGGCAATGAGATTAGCCCAAAAACAGGCAATGATAAACCGTGTTCAATATCTAAAAACTGTTGCCCGGCGAGATCCAAGTATCACTGGTTCCCAGCGACATACAGGAAAGGTGGTAAAAGTTAAACCAGACTTGGGATACGCGTTTGCTCGTGAACTGGGAGCAGAACGAGATATATTTATTAACCGTGGGGACATAGAAGAACACCTTACACTAAAACACCCGGACAGGGAATTGTAGGTTGGAGAATGGGTCTCCTACATAGTAGTGCCTGGAGAAAGAGGCCCTTATGGAATAAAAGTAAAGAAATTATCGCTACAAGCTCCGGAAGACGGTATCTACCATAGGACGTTCCGAGTAATCTACAGATAAGGCTACTTTCACACTACGATTTTCTCTATTCCGATGCTGTCCAATAAAAATCGGACAGCATCGGACCGATTTTGGCCCCCATGCAGCCCTATGGGCATCGGACCGTATCGGATGTGCACTAAATGGCATCCGATTTGGTCCGATCCGACTCTGTCCGATTTTTTTATCGGTGCAAAAATTGGAGCATGCTCTGATTTTTGCACCGAAAATAAAATCGGACAAAATCGGATTGGACCAAATCGGATGCCATTTAGTGCACATCTGACCTGACCCGATGTTTTTAACATGGGGCCCTATGGAGCAGGGTCCGAGGAAACATCTGATGTGTCCTCGGACCCGATTTTACTGTACTGAGCATGCTCAGTACAGTAAAACTGCTCCTAACTAGGAAAGCAGGAGTTAAAAAAAATATATATGTATGCTCACCTGTCCCCGAGGCCCCCGTCATCTCCCGCACGGTCCCGCAGGCTCGCGGTGTTTTCCCGGTATGTCCCATATCTGCAGAGGTCTTCTTCTTCAGAATAGGACCTGCCGTGACGTCACAGTCACGTGACCGTCGGTTACACCATGTTAACAGGCGGTCACGTGATTGTGACATCATGGCAGGTCCTGTTCAGAAGAAGAAGACTTTTGCAGACACGGGAGACACCGGGAGGACACCGAGAGTCTGCAGGACCGTGTGGGAAATGGCGGGGGCCTCGAGGACAGGTGAGCAGACATTGTTTATTTTTTTTTATCAGCCCGGAGGAAGCGTTTTCTGTCGGAATAGGATGCCTATTTGGCATCCGATTCCAGGCATCAGAAGGAGCCGATGCTGTCGGACAGCATCGGCTCCCTCAAAAATCGTAGTGTGAAAGTAGCCTAAGATATCCTCATAAGTAGTGTATATTCCTATAAACCTATGTTCTGAAAAAACAAACATATGTTAACATTGTTAAAGTGAAGAATATATTAATGTTTTGCATCATGCACATTTCTGGCTGGTTGATGTTGGCAAAACGTCAGAAACATTTTTCTGCTGGACTTGACAACTTGCTGACAGTAGATAAGAACTGTATATTTGAAATATGCTTGCTTTCATTTGTAAGTAATTTGTTGATGCAACTCATTTGGGGTAAGAAAATAAAAGTTGCTATCTGAAAACAGCGGGAATGAAGTAAGTCTGACAGAAACATGCTGCAACAATGACAGGTGTCAATGCATACAATGCAGAACAATAAAGGGCTTTCATTTAGATAGAGACATATTGAATCAGAATTATTATAGGCCTCATGACAATTCATGTGTTAAAAATATAAGTCAAATAAACAAGAAAATATTATTTACATCATTATATATATATAATTAAAGGAAATAATTATTTGATCCCTTATTGATTTTGTTAATTTGCCCACTGACAAAGACATGGACAGTCTATAATTTTATGAGTGGGTTAATTTTAACAGTGAGAGATAGAATATCAAAAATAAAATCCAGAAAATCACAAAATTGCATTGTCTAAATTATATCAATGTATTTGCATTTTGAAGAGAGAAATAAGTATTTGATCCTCTACCAACCATTAGGAGTTCTGGGTCTTACAGACCAGTAAGACGCTCCTAATCAACTTATTACCTGCATTAAAGACAGCTGTTGTAAATTGTCACCTGCATAAAAAAAACTCCTGTCCGCATACTCAATCACTCAGATTTGAACCCCTACAACATTGGCAAGACAAAAGAGCTTTGAAGGATGTCAGGGTAAAGATCCTACACTTGCAAATGGTTGGAATGGGCTACAAAACTATAAGTAACACACTGGGTAAAGAGACAACTATTGGTGCAATAGTAAGAAAATGGAAAAAATACAAAATGAATTTCAGTTGACATGGGACTCCATGCAAAATCTCACCTCATGGGGTATCCAGGATCACGAGGAAGGTGAGAGATCAGCCTAACACTACACGGGAGGAACCTATTAATGATCTCAAGGCAGCTGGGACCATTGTCAGCAAGAAAACCATTGGTAACACATTACACCATATTGGAATAAATTTGTGCAGTGCTCAAAAAATTCCACTGCTCAAGAAGGCATAGGTCAGGAATAAACAGCTGAAAAGAAGGATGGGCGCACAATAGTGTATATCTGTCGGATAAAAGTCTGTAAATAAATGGTTGATTTGCTCACCTGTTTGGGTTGTGAGACGTCACAACCACCCTTTGACAACTTAAGATGTCAACCTTTCTTCATGGTCTGCAGCAGTCCTCCCTCCAGTAGTAGTCCAGGAAAGTAGATATAAGAATAGGGACTTGTGGCCACGCTCCCGCTTGAACAAAATCCAAAAGTCAAGGGTTATTTGAATTCATATGGTGGTGTTTATTTCTACGTGTTTCGGGGTAAACCCCTTCCTCAGGAATACCACGCCAATGGGTACGTCCCATTGGTGTGGGATTCCACGTTGAAATAAACACCACCATATGAATTCAAATAACCATAGACTCTTAGATTTTATTCGAGCGGGAGCGCGGCCACAAGTCCCTATTCTTATATCTACTTTCCTGGACAAGAAGGCATATGTGCAGGTCTGTCTGAAGTTTGCCAATGAACACTTTAGTAATTCTGAGAGTGATTGGGAGAATCAACTTGCCATGTTTGGAGGAAGAAAAATGCATCCTTATGACTCAAAGAACACCATCCTCACAGTCAAGGATTGCGGTGGAAATATTATGTTTTGGGGGTATTTCTCTGCTAAGGGCACAAAACTACGTCCCCGCATCAATGGGAGAATGGATGGAGCCATGTAACATAAAATCCTGAGTGACAACCTCCTTCTCTCCACCGGTACATGAAAAATGGGTAATGTTTGGGTTTTACAGCATGACAATGACCAAAAACATACAGCCAAGGCAACAAAGGAGTGGCTCAAAAAGAAGCACATGGAGGTCATGGAGTGGTTTAGCCAGTTTCGAGACCTTAATTTCATAGTAAACTTATGGAGGGAGCTGAACCTCCAAGTTGCCATGTGACAGCCTCAAAATCTTAATGATTTAGAGATTATCTGCAAAGAGGAGTTGATCAAATCTCTTACTACAAAATGCAAATACATTTATATAATTTAGATAATGTAATTTTCTGGATTTTATTTTTGATAGTCTATCTCCCACTGTTTAAATTAACCTACCCTTAAAGTTATAGACTGTTCATGTCTTCATCAGTGGGCAAACTTGCAAAATCAGCAAGGGATCAAATAATTATTTCCTTCATTCTGTATGCTAATATATATTGTGAGGTAACTCTTACTTAGCGTGTTGGGGAACACTCACTTTCTAGCAGAATGACGCACACAGTACTGATTTTCTACATAACTAGTTCATTCAGTTTATTACAATCATTAACTACTTAAGCCCAGAACCGACATTCAGACCATTAGCAATCTGCATACAATCATGTAACTTCAGCAGGTAATAACAGCAGAGTCCCCATAAATCATAGTCCATTACCTTTGCTGGGTCTGGCGGCTTTAGTGTTGCTGTTTAGCTCTGCTCCGTCAGAGCTGTACCTTTAAGGTTCTGCAGTCCATTTTCTGCTTGGACATCACAGGGGGTCATAACAGTTTCCTTCACTGTCTCCAGACAGGGCATGGCTCCAGGAGCTACATCAGACGCCAAAACACATGCTTCAGTCCAGTGTGTCTGCAGGAAGATGGTCTCCCCAGCCACTCCCTAATACAAAGAGCCCTTTCTTGCATCAGAAAAATATATAAAGGAGACAAACAGGCGCAGATTGTGTACTATCACTTATGACAGGTAGAGGTGGCCCCAAAGGGTTGCTTGCTCACCTAGTCAGGCTGTGATCACCGACAACCAGCTTGTACACCTGAGATGCAGCTGCTGCTGGACCCACACGTGTACCGTGAGAAACGATCCAGAAATCCAAACAGGGTGTAACCCTGAGGAAGGTGCCAGGCTTGCACCGAAACACGTTGGTGATAGGTTGAGTAAAGGAGCAGTATAATACAAGCATCGTCTTCTTGTGCATCATTACGGACAGCAGCGCGTACCAGAGGCACCACTCCTGTTTGGCTTTCTTGCATCAGAGACCATGTGATCAGGAAGGAGGCAAACCATATCAGATGTGACACACCCATGGGGAGGTATGTGGCTAGCCAGGTCAGTCCTGCCCTCAGCAAACATATTGGCTATGCAGCAAGTATCTGCATCACATATCCTCCCCCTCTTGTTTTGTTCAACCCTGTGGTATTGAACACATGATATACACAATCACATTATATGCCACAGTTCAAACAAAGTCCATGTACTTGTCTTTCATGCTGCTCAGCTCCTGCAGAACATGAGTCATCAACATTAGGCCATTCAGTAGGTAACTACATTCTGTCATTGTCCCTGACTTTTCCTTTGTGAATAACTCACTATCAGACTCTGTCAAATCATATTTCTGAGCTGTAACCTTGTCAGACCTCTCCACTCCAGCAGTCAATACAGCAGTGCGAGTCACTTGTCGCTGTGTCTAAGGTCAGTTCTGATTCTGTACTATAACATACACTATTGGGTCTTCTGTTTAGGCCTCTCAAACTTGATTTGCTGGAGGATTCACTACCTTTAAACCCTACCCCCTTTCCTAAGGATGTCTTGGAAGGTCTCTCTGTTGGCGTTTTTCTTCATTGCATTTATTAACTAGAGAACCGTTTTAACTAGAGAACCATTCCATCATTTGTCTCTTCTTTTGGCTCTAGCTCCTGATGTAGCTATTGCATTTTTTGGAGGGCCCCTCCATTGTCGGATCTCACAATTTACAGACGGCTGCCATGTTCTGCTGCTCAGATAATGCTGTTTCTCCACTCGCAGTCTTGCAAGACTCAACTGTCCGATCTCTCGCAGGTAGGTTACGTGGTACTACATCAGCATTCATATATATCAAAGATTTCTTCTGTTCTACACCGGAGAACAACATCATACCATTTTCATCAGGTATCCAGTCTTGGTGATCACGTGGACCGCTTACTTTCATCACACTTGACTTCTTTACCATTATTTGCATGGCTTGAGCATTTCTCCCAATGATGGCCTGTTCACATCATGTTTTTGCTCCGTTTGAATGCAATGAGTTTCTTCTGGTGCAAATACACTTAAAACATGGTAAGAATGCATGCATTTTTGCACCCATAGACTTGTACAGTATAGGAAAACGCATGTAAATGCGGTTGCCTGCAATGTTTCATGTATGCTGGGTAAAAATGCATGCGTTCAAATGCAACAGCGGTTTACAATGTGTTTTACCCCGTTTGCATGCGTTTTCCTATACAAGTCTATGGGTTCAAAAACGCATGCTTTTTTACCACGTTTTATGTGTTTTTGCACCTGAAAAAATGCATTTGCATCCAAACGGAGAACAATCTCAGCTCTGCTACATCAGGCAGCAGGCGGGCTCTAGGACCCTGGAGCTGCGGCAGCCTGTACAGAGCAGACAGCCGGACTCTTATCTGTGCGAGTTTCCCAGCGATTACTTGCACAGTAAACGAGTTCAATGCAAATCAATGGCAAAACTAGGATTGCTTCAGGCTGAAGCTTCCGAGACACATCTGCGATTTGTAAATCTCACACTACTCGCTATTACTCGCTTCCCCATTCATTAACATTGGACTCGTTAGACTCGCAAGGAGTAGCGAGTCCCGGGCTCGGACTCGCTAGAGTCAAGCGATTCCGAGTAATTCAGGATTCGCCCATCACTAGTCTCCAGATGAACATCCGGCTCAGGTCTCAGGACTGACTGACTTTAAGCTTCTTCACCCTGCTTGACCAGGAAGGACACTTGTCGTTCCACCTTTTCTAAGTCTACCTCTTTCATCCACAATACATCATGCAAAAAAGGTGTCTTTTAAAGTTACACCTATAGATTTCATACATGAATCTATCCCTGACAGAGATCGAACTCTGTCATGGAGAGAGGTTTACTGGATTTATAAATTAAAAACATTGGTGCCGCAAGGATGGAATGAAATAAGCGACCTATTCAGGTGATTGATGTTATCCTGAAGGTTAGGATGTCTTCACGCTTATAATGGGAGCCTGAGTCATGATTGTGTATTCCTCCCTCTGGAATCTAATTGTCAGCCACATCTGAGATGGCTGAACTAATAAGGGCATATGGAAAATAACCATAGGGACTGTAACCTTGTGAGTTTGTGTCCTTTAATCTACCCTTTTTTTTTTTCCCTCTTAGAAAAAAGTGCATTGGATTGAAAGAATATGCTAATTGATTTTAATTGACATCAGGATGGGATGATGGGAGTGCCATTTACTTCTGGGTTCTATTTATAGCCTGTTTTTTTGTATATGTCTGTAAACCTTTGTGGATCGCTGATGAAGTGGTCTGAAGTACCACGAAACACATAAGAATTAGACATTAAAGGTATAGTTTTTAACATCTTGTGATTCCTTGAATTTCTTGGAACCAACGGACAGACGGCAGCGCACGAATTACCACCTTTCATCTAATGCTTTAATCTGTACTGTGAATAAAGAGAGGACTGACCTCAAAAATGCATGTTGTTGTGTCACTAACCAATCCTTTAGTTTGCATCTTGTCCGGAGAAAGACTTTTTTTTAGTTCTTTTTAAAGGGGTTTTCCCATGAATAAAGTTAATTTTAATCAATAGATATTGGAATAATAATAATTTCCACTAATGGATGTGTTTAAAAAAATGTTCCTGTGCTTAGATATTGTTATAAATGTGCCCTAGCTATGTACAGTTTAATTTTTATTTCTGACCATGCACGGAATACGGTCTCATCTTACCACATTCTCCTGGACAGAGGAGGAAGGAAAGAGAATATGGCTGCCACCAGGTTCACACCATTATCACACATGGCCTTCCCTGGCTCCAGGTTTAGCAGAGACAGCCATTGGTCAAACTCGGCCTGCATAGCTGACCACAACTCTTTAGATGTATGACTAAGGCGGCTGTCACACGCTGAGATATCCTTAGCGATATTGTAAGCGATCACGTGCACGCGCAATCGCTTACAATATCGCTCACATCGCTGGTGAGATGTCACACAGACAGACTCACCAGCGATGCGGAGCCGCGATCTCGCTCGTTACTATGGTACACATCGGGTAACTAGGGCCGCGCGTCGCTTAGTTACCCGACGTGTACCATAGTTACCATCTCCCAGCATAGGCGCGGTCGCTGGGAGATGGATCATCGTGGTGTCACACACCACGATGAAGGAGATCGTTGCATCGTTCATCGCTAGATCTGAGAACCGAACCTCAGATCAGCGATGTCACGATCAAGCGATGTCACATCGTGAATCGCTTGTTTACATGCAACGATATCTTGCCCGATATCGCTTAAGCGATCAAAAAGGAGATCGCTTAAACGATATCGGGCAAGATATCGTTCCGTGTGACGGCCGCCTAAAAGGTATGAACCACTGAGGACTCTCAGATTGCAATATATTTTTCTCACATCCCCAAGACATTTCAATTTAAACACTGCCTGATGATGGAGAGCTCTGGCAGCGTAATATGGAGTGGAGGGGATACAGTCTGAAGTGATGCAATATTAAGGGTGAATTTGAGGGTGCTGCTGAAGACCCTAGAGGAATTGGACAAGGCAGAAGCAGTGGATGAAGATGTACAGGCATTCATTTCTCCCAAAAGTCTTGAGGATTTCAAGACTTGAGGAGTAGGCCCTTCCCTGCCTGGTCCACAGCCACCAGAGTCACCCAGTGGCCAGTGAAGGAGATGCAATGTCACTGGTCATTTTTGCTCGTCCAGGTGTCAGTGGTGATATGCACCCTGTCACACACAAAATTTCTCAAGGAACAGGTGATATTGTGTGAGACATGCTAGTGGAGTGCAGGCACAATTTGCTTCGAGAAGTTGTGACAACCGGCAACTGATACTGCGAATCTGCAATGGCCATCACCTTTCAGAAACCATCTGTATCTAACAGATGGAAAGATAGCATTTCCATGCCCAACAAATAGGAGGTGTGCTGTGTCTGGGACTTGTCAAAACCAGCAGGCGTGTCACTAAAGATGAGCAGACACCTCAGGGTTTTGAATTCGGCTGCATTCACCGAATGTGGGGTGTTCACGAATTGTTAAACAAGCAATTTACTGAACACCTTGAACACCATTGAAATCAATGGCAGGAAACATTAAATGCAAAGAAAACAACTCCAAAGGTGTCCAAAAGCTGTCAAACACAGACACACAGTGTCTGTACCTTTTTCCCGCTGTTTGCTTGCTTCCAGGTATACTCTCCCACGCTTCTTGTAACTCACATTCGGTCCTGTCCATTAACCTTTCTGCATATTCACTTCACTGACTCAACAACTGCCAATCACACATGCTCATGCTTTGTAAAAGCATCTGTGATTGGCTGTTGCAATTAGTCTGCATTTTCACAATCTGGATGGTGTCTGTGCTTGGTTGTCATACACATTAGCATATGGCAACCAACCTGATGTCATAAGGTGTAAAATAAATATATAATTGGGAAAAAATGCACAGGGCTCCGCAGTATTTTTAAATTTCAGTACAGATAAAGCAGACAGCCACAAGTTGCCAACCTCAGTTGCCAATTTTAACCTTGGCTGGCAAAAAAAAGCATAGGGCTCCATCCTATTTTTAATTGTCAGCCAAGGTAAAACCATACACCTGAGGGCTAGTAATCTCAGCTGGGTTCGGACTGATAATTTTGGGGTCCCACAAGCTAAATAATAGCAGCCCCAGACACAGCACAGGGCCCCAGACAGCGCACGGGGCCCCAGACAGAACATGGGGCCCCAGGCAGTGCACAGAGCCCTAGGCAGCACATGAGGCCTTAAGGGTGCACGGGGCCCCAGACAGCATGCAGGGCCCCAGACAGCGCATGGAGCCCCAGACAGAGCACGGAGCCCCAGACACCATGCATAAGGCAGAGACAGCGCATGAGGCCCCAGATAATGCATAGGGCCCCAAACAGGACACAGGGCCCCAGACAGCGCACAAGACCCCAGGCAGCACATTGGCCCCATACTGTGAAGACGGCCTGGCACACTGTGTAGTTGGGTGCTCAAGGAAAAAAAAGAAGAGTCAATACAGTATGGAGACCCTGGCACATCAAAATGATTAATTAGTAATCCAAAAAAGGAAGCAGGAGAAAGTTCTTGATTCATATGCTTTTTAATTTTTATTCAGTAATCCATATATTTCAGTTCATAGAGTTGTAAACGTAATGTAACCACGCCTTTTTAACTTTTCGGCGTTATCTACGCCTTTTTCAAACATTTCTTAAGATCTACACAAAAATAACAAATGAATACATATTATGACATGTGATTTTACATGGTATACATAACAAAAGCATCATATTGTAACCATCATCATGTATAAAAGAATCAAATTAAGACATCACATGCAAATAAATTCAGGGTCGCGTACCTCTATGAAAAGGGTTCCAAAACCCACTATATTACAAGTCGGTTTTACAGGTATGTGGTATAACCTATAGGTAACATGAAAAACATAAAGTAGGTTGAGATAAGAATTTCAGAGTATATAATAACACTTGTGTATATAAGCAGCATGGGGAAAGATACAAGGACCCATGTAGAAAGGATTGAGTTGCAAAATCTATAACGTTCCATATTAAAGTTTTGTTATAGGTATATAAATAAGGCTTACCAAAGGAAAATGTGGTTAGAGGATTAGACCATGGGGTACCCAATATCATGAAAATGACAGATCCTCAAGTTGTATACCTGTAATGTCAATATTATCAAACATCAATCAGTATATGAGCTGTGTTATTCATAAAGCGAAATCAATATGATAATGTATGAATTTACCTGAGTTTCAGCAAGATCATATGTGTACGGTGCAGCATCTGTGTATGTAAATATTTAGCAATTGGTATGTTAACTGGTAATATGCCTAAACACATGAAAAAAATTAGAACAGGTGCTCCATTCACATATGCAATAGACAGCACCCAGTGTTTAAAATTGTGATCACAAATGTGTATTAACCGAGTACCATTTCACCGTTCTATATACGCTCTCTACATGTGAAACCATAGTGTTAAAAAAACACTGCAATATGGGGGATCTGGTTACAATCCAATATGTGCACCTGTAGTGAACTAGTAAGTCCACAGTAAGCCCCAACTCACTCCTATTGGTTATACAGGATCACTGAATTTCAATATGATTAGGGAAGTCTGTAAAAAGAATCAAGCAGAGAACCAGAAAAGTTCCTTGTGAAATCCTAGTCCTTCTGGGAGACCTCATGTGACACAGAGATTACCTTGATTCTGGCGCTGGAAGCGTCTAAAGGTACTTTCACACATAGCAATTTTGCTAGGCAAATTCACTGGCAATTTGCTGGTTGCAGTGAAATCATGGACACATTGTTCTATTTTGTTGCTGTGTACAAATGTAATAATGTGTCCATGATTTCACTGCACCCAGCAAATTGCCAGTGAAATTGCTAGCAAAATTGCTGTGTGTGAAGGTACCTTTAGGGATCATGGGGACCGCTGTGTGTATGTGGCAAGTATTTATGGTGTGGGGGTATGTGTGCAAACCATCTGGTGCGGCTTCCTGCTTCCTGCATGTGGACCGCAGGAGCTGCCGACCTGGAACGCAAGCCTGCGTATTGCGCATGCGCGGCTCATGACGCGATCGTCACATGATGCATATGAGTCATATAACCTAAATAAATGCCCACCTAGCGGCCGATCAGGTTCTCTGTGAAGGGAAGGGGAAAAAAACAATATTTAAGAGAGCTTGTACCCACTTTGTGCTTAATCAAAGTTAACATTAACCATGACAAGGAATGAATTTATGATATAGGGCATGCCAGTAGATACCATAATGCTAAATTATGCACCAATATACCCCATTTTCAGTGGCCGAGAAAGTGTTTTGCCAGGATCTGTTACACATCATCTTGACTAAAAACTATTTCCTATTTCAGGATCAATTTTATGTCCAGCTAAAAGGTACTGCAATGGGCAGTAACGTAGCACCGCCATACGCAGTGGCGTAACTTCATTGGAGCGGGCCCGGGTGCAGGATTTAGTCCGGGGCCCCTTAGGTGAGGAGCGAGGGAGTGCTGATAAAAGATTTTGAGGAGCGGGGGTTGATCGGGGGGTAGCTGCTGAAAGATTTTGAGGTGCGGGTGGGGGAGTGGTCGTTGTGCCGGCGGGGCGGCCACCGTGTGTACCTGTCGCAGCTCTCAGTGACTCCCGCAGTCTGCCGGCCAGCTTCTGCGCAGAGGAGAGGAGGGGCATGCACAGCTGCAGGAAGTGAGGCTTCTCTCACTTCCCGTCCCGTCCTCCCTCCACTCCTCGTCCTCGGGACAGCACTCCCGCGGTCGTGGCGGGCGGCTGGAAGCACGGGGCACAGGGCCCACCGGGGGGCTCGGGGCCCCCCTGGTGGGTGTGCCCGGTCTCAGCCGCGACCACTGTGACCGCAGTAGTTACGCCACTGGTCATACGCCAACATTTTTATGGTGAAATTTGAGGCGGATTATATCTACACACATCCCATCTACTCAGAGGTATTGGTATGGCAGCTCTACATTGACGATTTGTTCATGCTCTGGAAAGGTGACGAGGAGTCCTTGAAAATTTTTTTACAGGACTTGAACACTGATGTTACTGGCCTTACCCTCACTGTCCATACTGACACATCCCAAATCAGCTTCCTGGACACTAAAATCCTGATTGATCCCTTAGGGGGCTTATCCACAGATTTATTCACCAAGCCAACAGACCGGAATAGCCTCTTTCACTATACGAGTTGCCATCCCCCACACATAAGAAAAGTTTTACCCAAATCCCAACATGTACGGGTATGTCGGATTGTGTCTAATCGTGATGATATCCAACAAAGACATAAGGAAATAACAAGGAAATTCCTGGCCAGAGGTTACTCTCAAAACTATGTGTCACCACAACTAACACCTCGACGTATAGGGATAGACAATTCACAAAGAGTGTCGTATAACTCTTACAACATTACGTTACATGGTATAATAAAGAAACATTGGCCCCTATTAACAACCGCATACCCGGACATTAGTGAATTTCAAAATCCACCATTAATTTGTCATAAAAGACCCAACAACATTAAGAATCAACTTGTCAGAGCCGATATAGGCCCATTAAAGTAAATTCCTACAGAAAGATTTCCTTCCACCCCAAAGAATGGCACTATCCCTTGTCTGGGTTGCGTTCATTGCTCAAACATTACCAGTGGATCCTACTTCACTCATCCAAGGACAGGCAAAACTTATCCTATAAAAGGTTTCTTCACGTATGACACTACTTTTGTTGTCTACCTTATTAAGTGTCCATGCGGCCTCGGGTATTTTGTGGAGACTACCCAGCATGCTCGGGATCGCATGGGAAAACACAAATCCACAATTAGATGTGGACAGAACATTTTACCAGTACCTAATCACTTTAATTCACACCGACACACCATAGTACAGTTACGGTATCAAATCATTGAACAGGTACATGTGGGATGGAGGGGTGGTAACAGGGTCTTGAAGTTGAAAGAAAGAGAAGCATACTGGATCCATCAACTGCAAACACTGGAACCATTCGGTATGAATAGAGAACATGACATACTAGGCTAGATCCATAAGACATATCCATTAACTATTAAAAACGATCTAACATGTCTAAGATACTTCTCCTAATGAGGGTCACACATCCATTAGTATAGAGGGAGATGTTATTCTGCAATTGTTAACTTACATCTTTACACCCTGACCTGGTCGTGTGAGCATTCTTTATGTGTCACCTAAACATATGAATTTATACAAAGCATTGTATCCCCCTTTTTTTTATAAAAATAATGTCGGATTACTAAGGGGCAATTGCCACTAGATACCTATAATCATCCTTTAAAGCAGGGGTCTCAAACTCAGCTGGGTTGGTGGGCCGCACATAGAAAAAAAATTATATCGGGGGGGCCGCATCCCTTGTAGGACTAAGTGATATTTTTAGTAATACCATAAAATTTTGCTTAATGTAGTAAAGTACAAATCCTGATCCCCTTCTTGCAGTAATGTCCCCATCCTGTAGTAATGCCCGGTCCCAATATTGTAGTAATGTCCCCATCCTAGTGCTCTTCAAGTAGTAATGACCCCATCCTGGTCCTCATCATGTAGTACTGTCCTTATTCTGATCCCCTTTCATAGTGATGTCCCCGATTCTGATCCCCTTTTCTAGTGATGTCCCTCCTTCTGATCCCCTTTAGTAGTGATGGCCCGCATCCTGATCTACTTGTATAGTGATGCCTCCATCCTGGTTTACCTTCTTTTTACACCCTCACACACACCCTCTCACACATCCTCACACACACACACACACACACTTTCTTATACACTCATCTTCCTACGTTCACACACACCCTCTCACACACACACACCCTCTCACACACACACCCTCTCACTCACACACCCTCTCACTTTTCTCTCTTTAAAGATGCATCGCTCCAGTGCAGGGTGCTGCCGTGGTCCCAGCTGTGCTGATTTCCAGCCTCCGCTGTGCTATGACTTCCTCCTGCCACCGCTCAGACAAGCTCTGTTCCTCAGCAAGATCAATGCAATCGGTCAGCCAGAGGCCAGCAGGTGACGTCATACGCCACTGTCAGCTGCGGGCCTCTCATTGGCTGGTGGCTTGTATTGATCTTGCTGTTAGTGCCGCGGCCGGAAGTCATAACATAGCGGGGACTGCAGCGGCCCACTGCACTGGGGCAATGCATCATTAAGTTGTCCAAGGTGCCGCGGGCCGCACAGTGAAGCCCCAGGGGCCGCATGTGGCCCTCGGGCCTCGTGTTTGAGACCCCTGATTTATAGCATCTACCACTTCCATATTATTAGTGTTTTTGGCCTCTTTCCCTAGTAAATGATTAGCCTCCTAGCTTTTCCCTTGGTAAATAATTGGCCCCTTTGCTCTTCCCCTGGTAAATAATTAGCCTTTTTGGCTAATGGCTTAATGGCACTTATCTCAAGGGAATAATAGAAGCCTAAATGCTGCTATAACCAAAATGTAATTGTTATTGCTAGAGAGACCACAACAGACCTGCACAATATACTGCTTATTGATCATTAGTAACATTAAGAAACCTTATATTTGTGTTTGTGATTATTATGTCATACTCTTCCTATGGTGTACCATGAGCAATTCACAGTATATATTTTATTCCAAGGCAACTCTCATAAGGTTTAGTAAAAATACAATAAATCATTGTGAGAGTTGAGACTATTTGGACTCCGAAAGTCCAACTGAAGGATCCAATATAATTCCCTGTTATGCAGGGTGCACTCCCAATCCTCGCCTCAATAAGGGTGGTGTTCATGCTCAATCCCCTTCACGGAAAATGATGTCAAATCCCCGCTATAGATGTCTCGTAATTGTCGGGACAAGATAGACATATCCGTTCTTGGGGTTTTGGAGTCAGGTTTTGCGGCAGACATTTGTTTGGCCAGACGCTTTCTTAGGGTTTGAATAGTATACCCCACACAATATACGTCACACACTGTGCATCCAGCCAGGTACGCAACGTGTGTTGTTTTACAATTTATGTATGAACCAATTAAAAATGTATTTTTCATGATGTTATTGTAAAAGACGTTACGGACATCTATATGGCAGCACAAATTACACCTGTTACCACCACATCTGTATGACCTCTTGTATGTAAGCCATGTGGGCTTACTAGGGATATCACTTGAGAAGATGCTAGGTGAAATTAGGCTGCCAATGTCCCTGAACTTACGAGCTACTGGTCTTCATCCTTTTGATAATATTCTCCGAAGAGAATCATCCTGGAATAAAATAGGGATATTTTTATCTAGTAATTTTTTAATACTTGTGAAATCACTGCTGAATGGGGTAACAAATGTAAGCAAATTGGGACTAGATTTGTTAATTATGTTTGGGTTCTTATTATCATTCCTATTTTTGCCACCAAACAAAAGTGATGATCTGTTCCTTTG
This sequence comes from Allobates femoralis, assembly GCA_033576535.1. Taxonomy (NCBI): domain Eukaryota; kingdom Metazoa; phylum Chordata; class Amphibia; order Anura; family Aromobatidae; genus Allobates; species Allobates femoralis. The sequence goes on along the minus strand of JARQOC010000005.1, from coordinate 412,544,165 downwards.
GACCATGATCTTACAGGCCCGTTCAATCAACCACCCTTTCCCTCGGTCTCTTATCTGTATTCTCAGCCTCTAAAAGATAGTCTTGTTCAACTGAACAGTTTCTCCTAGAACACACAAATTCTCCAATTAGATTTTTTTGTGACATGCTTTGGATGTACTGTTGGCTTGGAGTACTGTATTTCCACTGATGGCTTTATGGTAGAGTTTGGAGTTAATGTCACCCGGTTTGTCATCTCCAACAAATATTAAATCAAAAAAGGGAGCACAATTACCATGGACTTCCATGGTGAATGACAGATTATAATCGTTGTTTTGAAAATAATTCATCAACTCCAATGGATCATGGACGGGAGATATATATCTCGGACCACAAGACGCACTTTTTTTCCTCCAAATTCTGGAGGAAAGAGTGGGGTGCGTCTTATGATCCGAATGTACTTTGGCTGGCTGTGGGGAGGGGGCACCAACAGAGTGGGAGCATGGGGGAGGCCGTAGAATGTCCCCACTGCTGGATCCGTAGAATGTCCCCACTGCTGGGGAAACCACATGGTGCCGATACTTAGAATGGAAGAATATTCATTAGCCTCATCCCCGCCCACATGTCAGTGCTGAGTAGTGAGCGGGGAGCAGCTAATGACTATTCCTCCACTTGGAGGAACGACGTAGTTTCCCCAGCCCTGGATCCAGCAGTGCTTGGGAGAACGGGAGTCCACTGTTCCAGAGAGAGCAGGCAGAGCTGGGATTGCTGCAGATCGCTGCATACCTTTGGAGAACAGCGTGTGCAGGGGCGTAACTACCACAGGTGCAGGGGTTGCGATCGCACCCGGGCCCTGCAGCCTAGGGGGCCCCAAAATTCCCTTTGGCCCATAGAAAAAGACTAATTCTATTAAAGATTTGCAATAATTGGGGGCCCCGTTGGACCTTTCGCATCGGGGCCCCAGGGCATGAAGTTACGCCACTGAGCGTGTGCTCACATTAACTGCTGCTGTCACTGTCATCTTGCAGCCCATCTCTTACACTTCTCTCTGAAATTGCAGGACCTGTGATGAGGTAATGAAGTGGGCGGGCTGGAGCATCACATGTAATGAAAAAGTAGTGTGATCATGTGATGCTTCAACCCGCCCTCTTCACTACCTCATCACATGTCCTGCAATTTGAGATAGAAGTGTTATAGATTGGCTGCAGGATGACAGTCACAGCAGTAAGTTTAAAAACTAAGAATGAATAGTAATTGTTAATAAAGAACTGTACCTACAAGCTTTCTACCACTCCTGCTGATGTTGAGGTATATGAGTATATATTTGGTTAAAACAATGTATGAGAATTCTGTATATATTTGGTTAAAACAATGTATGAGAAATCTATATATATTTGGTTAAAACAGTGTATGAGAATTCTAGCAACATCTATTGACATACATGAGTACTCACTGTATAGGTCCCTAAGACACTTTGGTACAATTACTATGGGCAATATATAAGAACATAATCGCATTTACTTTGTAGTGTGCCACACGTATTCTAATTTGTATATTGTATACTTTACATTGAACGCTTTGACAATACAGCGGTTAAATCCTGGTCTGTTTTTAATTATTGATAAATTTCTGGAGGTGATTGAAAAAAGGGGGGTGGTTTTGTATGTATAAATTTTGTGGTTTTTATTAGTAATTTGCTAATCATTAAGAAGGTTTCATCGAATCACATCTAGCGGTCCCCCATGCGGACCTTATGATGCTTTTAATTGTTAAAGATTAATAAAGAACCATTAATAATAAGAAAAAGCACCAGTTTCCTTCACTAATTTCATTCTAAAAAAATACCTTCTGTCAGTCCCCCACTGTTCCAGTCTTTGTAGGTAACGATCTAAAGCTGTGTCTTCACAGCCGGCACAATGAAGTGACGTCATAGCATGCTGCACTGAGCTTTGTCAGATCTCAGACGCAGTGGAAGAATGATGAAGGATGGAGCGAATCACATGTTTTCCACATAACAAACCATTCATTTTAGTGTGGGATGTCACATGGATCACAAGGACCCATGTGTGTGTGGCGCACCCAGGGCCGGGTACTCAGCTCTCAGGCTGTTGCAGTTCTGGGATGTCACGGGTGGCTGCCTAAAGCTGTGATCTTGGTGGTCAATGAATAAAGGGGGTTGAAAATAAAATATATACAAGTTTGTGACGCCACCTGCAGTGTCTGGTGATGCTCACCAGCGCCGCTACCGTCCTCCGGTGGTCGATGGTATTGCGGCTTGGATGGTGTAGTCCCCCGCAGGCAGGACTGGACCGCCGGGGCAGCGATTCTGTAAGAAAACAATTTATGTAGGAAAGAATGCAGCAGAGGCGATAACTCACTTCACCGGGTACTTTTACTGGAAAACCTCAATCAGCAGTACAGTCTTTCAGTGCTGTTGATGTTACTTGGCAAATGGCTACGGGTGCTGCAAGTGAAATTTCTGGCTGTTGGATGGATCCCTCACTGTGTACTGTTCTTGTTTTTTCTTTCCCTTGCCTCCCAGTGGCGGTGAAGTCTGATCTCCTAAAGATGAAACTTACCTCCTGCTCTTCCTTGTTCTCCTCTCCCTTCTACCCTTCGGGTTAACCTTTTTGTGGGCTCCTTGCAGTCTCCTGCTACTCCTGGCTCCCCTCTTTCTGGGATCTTTGGGAGTCAGAGGCATACGTATAGATACCCCTGTTCTTCGGATTGTCTGTGAGTCTTAGAGAACTCACAGGTACGGGCTCTGTTACCTGATTTCTTTCCTGGGGCAAACTCTCGGTTACTCTATTCCCCACAAGAGTGAACTCCTGTTCTGAGTTACTACTCTCTCGCTTTCTTCCTTCTGGGACCTCTTCTGTCTTCCCTGGGCCTCTCAGCCGAAGAGGCCCTCCTCGCTCCCTCCAGGCCAGCTGCCTGGCTCTCTCCAACTCCTTACTGCTCCCACTGACTAACTAACTAACTCTCTAGTTCCCCCTGGAGGCCACTATATACCCTCCCGGGTTCCCTCCCACCTACTGATCTAGTGTGTGGGTGTTAGCTCTAGGGTTCCACCTACTGACCATAGTTCCACTTGCAGTGGAGTGACTACACCGCTTTTATGGGTCTAGTACCCCTTTTGTGGCACCTACATAGTGGGGCGCCACATGTGTGTGTTCACAGGAACACATGGTCCATGTGAAAACATGTGGTGCGAAGATCCCTATGGAATTTAATTAGTGTTCATCTGAACATGTCTTCAGTATGTGTGAAAATGGACGCCACACTCACTGGATGCAATGATGTGTAAAGGAGGCCATATTCTTTTCCTATAGGAAATTATATTGGGTTAAATAGAAATATGGTACAGCAGAAAAATATTTATTTGCATTGTGTCATGCAGATAACAATTTCTTTTTGAAAACACATCTGCTTTCATCTTTAATACATTAATGATTTTTTTGTATCCATTCATACAGCGAGTGATGTCTTTTTTTCTCACTGGACAGCATTGATGCTGAAACCTGATTTCCTATTTTGCATAAATGTAATAAAGTGTGAGTGTGTAAGCTGAATGCACTGACATTCACATTGCAGGTTGTCAGAGCTCATGGAATCTCAGCATGGAACAAATGTTTTCCTAAAATTGCCTCAGCACATAAACTGCTTTATCTTCGGATGGGTTTGTAAGCTCACACAATAACAGAGGGTGTTAAAGTGGATAGTTGAATGTTTCGGTGCAGTAAAAATTTGCTTTGAGCTCAGTTTTACTTAGTCTATAACCTTGGGTAATAACCTTTTTTATTGATCAAACCTACATTTGAAGCTTGCTTTTAAACAAAATGATCAATATAATTGTAACAGCTGAGAAATGTATTCTTTGCATTTCCTTTTCTCCCTCAAACGTACCTTTACATTATTCTCTAATCCATTGAAATTTGTGAATTCAAATAATATTTGTATCACCACAGCACTTTATTTAGTTCATTGTTATAGATATACTTTTCTAAATAAAGCAACCTACAGTAAATATATAATCTTTTTGAGATTTCCTTTTAAATTACAGTATAAATTGTTCAATAAAATACCAATAATTTTACGGATTTCAAGTTTTCCTATTCAGACACTTAAGTATGGATGCCTTCAGATTTCCAGCTGCCTCCGCAGCGTTTTGCGGAGGCATCTGCAAGCATCTGCATGCAGACCGCAGCCCCTATGTTTATAATGGAGCGCACGGCGGTCTGCAGATGCTTGCAGACCGCCGTGCGCACCCATTCACTCCTATATGTGTTCTGTGCGCAGGCGGATGCCTGCGTACAGATCACACACTCTCGCCCGCACCAGGGACGCAACATGTCGCGTCCCTGGTGCGGACGAGAGTGTGTGATCTGTACGCAGGCATCCGCCTGCGCACATAACACATATAGGAGTGAATGGGTGCGCACGGCGGTCTGCAAGCATCTGCAGACTGCCATGCGCTCCATTATAAACATAGGGGCTGCGGTCTGCATGCAGATGCTTGCAGATGCCTCCGCAAAACGTTGCGGAGGTATCTGCAAATCTGAAGGCAGCCTATCTAATTCAAATATACTTTTGTTGATGAAGTCAAACAAACTGCTGCAAACCTTGTTGCACAGGAGTACTATTGACCTAATGGATAAACAGGGGCTGGCTTGCAAATTTTGTCCTGGGGGGAAGCACACACAGTAGTGGCCCATGAGTAGTGTCCCGTCCTTAAAGGGGTTGTTTAAGATTAAACTACAGGTCTACAGGCACTACATGTGACTGCAGACTTATGAATTCACACATCGCCCCTCCATTGTGAGGACTCTCTGGCGCCAGGCGTGTGATATGCTCACTCCCAGTTAAATGTTGACCATACTGTCTCCAGCCCTTCTCAATACAGTTGCAGTAAGTGATGTTTGTAAGTCTAAGGACCCTTTCACATCAGCGTTTTTCGTAATTCGCGGCAGATGCGGTGAAAAAACCGCATCTGCCGCGTTTGCCGCATAACCGTTCCACTTGCGGCGCGGTTGCGGTTTTTCCCATAGGAAGTATAGGGGGACTTGCGGCAGATGCGGCAAGTGCGGTTTTGCACTTGCGGCAGGTGCGGCAGCGATAAAAACCGCGGCTGACCGCTGTTTTTTTCGCTGCCGCACCTGCCGCAAGTGCAAAACCGCACTTGCCGCATCTGCCGCAAGTCCCCCTATACTTCCTATGGGAAAAACCGCAACCGCGCCGCAAGTGGAACGGTTATGCGGCAAACGCGGCAGATGCGGTTTTTTCACCGCATCTGCCGCGAATTACGAAAAACGCTGATGTGAAAGGGCCCTAATAAGTATGTGACTGCATGTATGCAAATCCCACACTTGCGGACACCTACCAAATCATTACAACATTGAGTGCAATATGGGGATTCAAATGTCTTCAGTCTATAGAGTAGTAAAAATAACTGTGCTCTGCTATGACAAATAGAATACAGAAATATTTCGGTTAAGCAAAAAATGCAAAAATTGAGACATAGCTTTATGAACATGGACATATTGATAAACCACCCAGTCGCAGCGTTGAGGCATGTCTCCTTGACCAGGTCCCTAACCTCCATTTTCAACCTCTATCTGGGTTAAAAACCTCATCATTTATAGGCAAACTGGAAAAAACATACCAGAGAACACCTCCTATACGGGCCCAGGGAGGAGAAAGGACTTCATTCATACTACAATTTAGACAAAACTGGTGCACTCAATCCTGTCAGTGTGTACAGGTGCATCGCCAAACACCATAATTACAATAGTAAAAAAAGACATCACTTTGCTATGACAATTAGAATACAGAATTATTTCAGTTAAGCAAAAAATGCAAAATTGAGACACTTAGCTTTATCAATATGGTCATATCGATAAACTGCCCAATTGCTCTGCCATGGCATGTCTCTTTGACCGGGTCTCTGTCTTCAGTCTATAGGGTGACTGCAGAAAGGTAGCTTAAAAGTGGAAAATCCCTTTAATATGACTCCTCTGGCTGCTTCAAAGGTGTATTGCCAATCTAAATATGGATGTTTTATAACCTACACATTGTAACATATCGTTCATACACTTTGATATGGTGTGCTTAGTGATCAGTGAGTGGTGTAGTTTTCGCACTCACTATACTCGTAATGTGTAGTTTTTAATACTAGCAAAGCGATTTTAGTCAATTAGTGATAGGCTCTGCCCACACACATGTGGCCATAAAATGAATCTTTCCTGGACAGGGCAGGAGGGTAGGCTTTTTCACATTCATACTGAATAAAACACCTCGCAGTGCCCCCAGAGAGACCCTAACATTCAATCTGCTCTCCCTGAAGTGCCAGCTCACTTTGTGTACTGAAGGGAGTGGCCAATCTTGTCTGATTGATAACGATGGACACATTACTCACGAGCACCTGCAATACTTGCCAAGTAAGTATCGCGAATAGTAACGATTACACTCGCTCATCACTAGGTGTGGTCATTTTGCCAAGGGTGGAATTTATTATACATTTTGATACTAACAAACCCTTGTGATGTCTGTTGTCCACAAGTGAGAGTTTGCTTTGTGTATACAGGTAGACAATGTTCATTGTAATAAACTCTGTGATTTGTTTGACTTAGGGTGCTTTCACATCTGCGTTTTTCGTAATTCGCGGCAGATGCGGTGAAAAAACCGCATCTGCCGCGATTACCGCATACCGGCTGCACTTGCGGCGCGGTTGCGGTTTTTTCTATGCAATGTATAGGCATACTTGCGGCAGGTGCGGCAAGTGCGGTTTTGCACTTGCGGCAGGTGCGGCCGCGAAAAAATATATTTGATCTTGATTTGTATATAATTGACCACTGTGATATTTGCTTTGAATAAACAAACAGACAATGCGGTTATTGTAACTAAACCACGTATCCAAATATCTGGTGTTGACTTATAAGTACATCATCTATGTGAAATAAGTCAATCTGATAGACATCCAGATCCAGGGTTGAGATTTCCCAGGAAGCTCTATGTCTCTGTTGTGGCTTCTCTAATTGATGTTTAGACAGATGATGAAATAATAATTAATAATAATGTGATGTAATAATAATAATAATAATTTATATTTATATAGCGCCAATATATTCTGCAGCACTTTACAATTCAGAGAGTGTACGATACAATAATTTATAATAAAATACAGTACAATATGAGACAATACAAATATAATACACTACAAACCATATGCGACGAAAAGAAAATAAATACATCACTGAGCCCATTAGAAGTGAGGTCCCTGCTCACAAGCTTACAATCTATGAGGAAATAGGAGAGACACAAAAGGTAATAGTAACAAATGCTGTCATATAGGTCCAGCCATTAATATAATAAATAGGAGATTCACATAATGCTGCATGAACCGATCACAAGCCAGGATCTGTACAAATACAGATAAAGTGCTATAAAATGCATGGGGGTGTAGAAGAGGCCAGATTTGGAGAAGGACAGAATAGGAATAGTTACATAGATGAGGTGAGGTAGTAGGCTACTCTAAAGAGATGTGTTTTTAACACTCACTTAAAGCTATGAACATTTTGAATTAATTGAATTGTTCTTGGTAAACTGTTCCAGAGAATTGGTGCAGCTCGTGAAAAGTTCTGGAGATGGGAGTGGGAAGTTCGGATTGTAGATGATATCAGTCTGAAGGTACCGTTACACGGTACGATGTTGGAACGATGTCTGCAACAATCTTGTTGGCGCGTGGTCTTTGCAGACATCGTTTTCACATCGTTGGTGAGTTGTCACATGTCTAGATACTGTGGACAACTCACCAACGATGTTGTCAGCAGGGATCGTTCGCAAACCATGTGAACGATCCCTGCTCATTGGTGTCAATGGGAGAAGTTGTCCATGACATCGTTATCGAGTTGTCACACACAACGATCTACCAGGTTGGTGGTTCGTTGATCGTCAGGTTTGAGAACATGTTCTCAAACCTGCAATGAATGATCCACCAACTTATCGTTGTTGAATCGCGGTGTTACACGCAACGACATCCTAACAATGTCGCTGGTACGCCTCCAAACCCGTGATGTATCAACGACATTGTTAATGATGTCGTACTGTGTAACGGGGCCTTTAGGTCTCTTGCGGAATGGAGAGCACATGTAGAGATTAGGTAGGAGATTTAGGGTAGTGCAGAACTGTGGAGGGCTTTGTGGGTCAGAGTGATAATTTTATTTTGCATTCTGTAGCAGATGGGCAGCCAGTGCAATGACTGGCACAAGATAGAGGTCTCGGTGAAGCACTTAGAAAGGAAAATAATCCTGGCTGCTGCATTCAGGATCGATTGGAGAGCAGATAGTTTAGTAAAAGGGATACCAATTAGTAGAGAATTGCAGTAATCCAGATGAGAATGAATAAGGGTGAAAATTAGTTTTTGCAGAGTCAACAATAAGAAAAGGTCAAATTCTAGAGATGTATTTGAGGTGTATGTGACATGAGAGAGCGACCGGATGTGGGCAGTAAAGGAGAGATCAATGTCAAATATAACCCCAAGACAGCGGGCATGCTGCTGAGGAGTAATGGTAGAACCACATACAGAAATGGCAATATTAGGTTTGAGAAGATTAGTAGATGGAGGAAACACCAGAAGTTCAGTTTTTGACAAGTTCAGTATAAGGTAGAGAAAAGACATGATGTTAGAGACAGCAGAGAGACAATCACTGGTATTTTGTAGTAACGTGGAGGTGATGTGATGTCAGGAGTAGAGGTGTATAACTGGGTGTCATCAGTATAGAGATGGTAGTGAAAACCAAATCTACTGATGGTTTGTCCAATAGGAGTAGTGTATAAAGAGAAGAGAAGGGGACCTAGGACTGAACCCTGAGGAACTCCAACCATAAGGGGAAGAGGAGAGGAAGAGGAGCCGGCGAAAGTTATAGTGAAGGAGCGGTCAGAGAGGAAGGAGGAGAACCAGGAGAGAGCGGTGTCCTTAACCCCAAGAGAGCAGAGCATTAAGAGAAGGAGCTGGTGATTCACAGTAACGTATGCAGCGGAGAGATCCAGGAGGATCAGTAGGGAGTAGTGACCATTAGCTTTAGCTGTAGATCATTAGAGACTTTAGTGAGGGCAGTTTCAGCAGAGTGTAAAGAGTGGAAGCTGGATTGCAGAGGGTCAAGAAGAGAATTGTCAGAGAGATAGTGGATCAGATGGGAGTGGACCAAGCATTCCAGGAGTTTAGAGATGAAGGAGAGATTGATATGTCAGTATTTAGCAGCAGAATTCTTGGGGAGGGATGTTTTTTTTTAATAATGGGTGAATGCTGGCTTGTTTGAAAGAGGAGGGGAAAACACCAGATGAGAGGGAAATATTAAATATTTTAATCAGGTGGGATGTGATAGCTGGGGAAAGGGATTGAAGGAGATTTGAGGGAATAGGGTCACTGGTGCAGTTAGTAGGATGAGAAGATGCAAGGAGCCGGGTGATTTCTTCCTCTGTGATCGGATCAAAGACCGAAAGTGAGTTGGATGAAGTGCAGGAGGGAGGACAATGAATATTGTCCTGAGGCTGTGAGAAAATTTCCCATCATATGTGGTCAATTCTGTCTTTAAAATAGTTGGTCAGATCGTCAGCTGTGAGGCTGGTGGTTAGGGCCTGTACTCCTGGACTGAGGAGGGAGTGGAAAGTGTCAAATAATCGTTTAGCTCATATATAGGGAAGATGGTGTGTCACGGTCCGCGCTGCTGTCTCAATGGAATCACAAGGGATGGATGTCTCCAAGCAGAGGGAACATGGGGTACAGTTTGGATTTATGGAAGGACACTATGGAGTGGTGGCAGCGTAAGGACAGTATTGAACAATACAGCTGACCTCTGCTGTATACATGCTTCAATGTTCTTGCAGCATGTCTATAAGAGGTAAAAAGTGAATGAAGAACAAGCATTCTCATCTTTGCTCTAAGTTACAGAGAGTGCATGCTGAAGGAAAGATGAATGAGGTCTGAATATAAGTCGCATAATGACCAGATATTGTCTTATTCACACACAAGATAACTTATTCTTAATAATACTTGAAAGCACAGTTATACTGTTTAACATTAGTTAATGTGGTGAGAAAGACCTAAAGTTGCTTATAAGTAATTATAGTTTTTTTGTGACTTGGTGTATTGTTTAAAGCCTTGCTCTCATGGGCGTAACTACAACAGTTGCAGTAGTTGAAATAGCACCCATGCCCTGGGGTCTAAGGGGCCTCAAAAGTCCTTTTGGCCTATTGAAAAAGACTAATGCTGTTAAAGATTTACAATAATTGGGGGCCCTGTTGGAGCTTTTGCATCAAGGCCCATAAGCTTCAAGTTACTCCACTGCGTGCTCCCATGGTGATGTTTATTGGTCAACCACTCCTGAAGAGGGTATTAATAGACTTGAATTTTCAACATATTCATACAATCTGTCTGTGAATTTTTGGAGTTAACACTCTTCAGAGATGGTTTTGTAACCTTTTCAAACCTAATGAGCATCAACAATTTAACTTCTAATCTCCTTTATTTGTGACATAATACACTTCCACAAACATACAAACCACAATCCAATCAAGGTATGATTGAATAGGCAAAAGTGATTGAAGTTAGATAAAGTTAAAATCAACTTGTATTAGAGGTTGGGTAAAATAATAAATAAAATGATGTATAAAATAGCGTAAGGTGATTCACAGAAATTGGCGGAACAATAGGCCAGCACAATAATTCCAAGAAATACATACCAATTATTAGAAATCAGGTACATATACATTAATATCTACACTTGATAAATATTACAAGATTATATTGCTCCAGTAATATATACCAATGCATTTGAAATAAGATGCATGTGCAGTAATATCCACAACTGATAAATATTAAGGTAATATTGCTTCAGTAAAATAAATAGTAGTAGACATTGTTGTTGCAAGTAATATAGCAGAGGAGACTGACCTATAAAGTTTATGTGCTATAACAAGAAGGTACAGATGTAAAATTACATTTGCATATATTAGCAGACAGTGGCTTAGGAGTCATAAACACAATACACTTAAATCCACAACATAAATCAAAATGTAAATGGTAACAGCGACAGATAGGCAACTCAGAAATGAGCTATAATAAATATCAGGGAAGACTTCAATATAATGTGAAATATCAGTTACCTTAGCTGTAGTAACTGGAGCATTTGGGGATGTGTGCTGGTGCAATGTTCCTTCACCCAACTCACAAATCACGGCTTATTCTGTCACTTCTCTAAACCCGACATACAATTGAACCTGGTTTACAGAAAAATTAACCCATTCAGACACATGATGTCATGTCACCATGTATCCAGGGGAGAGAGGACAACCCCTGGACAGATGGTGTCATGACACCAGCGTCCCATTAACCCCTTAAAACCCCCTCGGCAGCACAGTGCAGAATGTAGTCCTGAACAGCCGACATGGTAAAAACATGTCAAATCAAGCTGATAGGTGTAACTTTGCAAAAAATAATAAATTATACATACAATAATGCTTCACTGCTGCTGTCACAGCAATGAAACATTATTGTAACTGTATGGGGACTGCGGGGGGCCAGTGATTTTGACAGCACACGGCTGCGACTCTCGCACCGTGTGCTGTGTGGGTGCGAGCTAGACTCGCACCCATATACTTTTAATGGCCCCTCGCGCGAGGCAATCGCAGTGCAATCGCAGCTTGCTGCGATTGCACTCGGATTGCTCTCGCAAAGCGAGTTTAATGCCAGAAACTCGCATTAATGTGACCTGTATCATTGAAAGATACAGGTCCAAGTTTAATGCGAGTTTTTCTCGCATTAAACTCGCGCGAGTTCAACGCCAGTGTTCCTCCACCCTATTCGCGAGTCCCGAATACAGTATATAGGACTCGGATTCGTAGACTTGCTCAGACTCGCTTAGACTCGCTCAGACTCGCTGCTGACAGCGGGTATCCGTGAAGCGGTGCGATTGTTTAAACGATTTGGGGAGATTCAAGCTACATAGCGATGTGATATAGCGAGTCTAGCGAGTGAGAAAAAGTAAACTCTGACAAAACTAGGATTGCCATTGACTTGCATTGGACTCGTTACTGTGCGAGTAATCGCTGGGAAACTCGCCGAGTACCGAGTCCTGCGAGTCCCTTACTACTCGCCAAGTAACGAGTCCTAGCGAGTAGACTCGCCCATCCCTAGCAGATGCCCAATGGAAAGAGAAGTAAGTGATGTGTGGTCATCTGATGTTGTGCTGTGCATGTGACTGCAGCTAGACCATAGAGAGTAAAGTGACTTCCTGGCATTGCAGTTTGGCGTCACGTGATCATAGGTAACCACGTGTTAGTGGCAAGAACAAATAAGTCATTTGAGACAGTGGTCGCAAGGGTGGAAGACAGGATGGTGTTTTGCTGGCATATCTGAGGAAAACATATTGGTACTGGACAAAGAGAGCTTTATTTTCTTTGAAGCACACTATGCTATTTTATATATGATTTTATTTTTTTTTAATTAATCCCTAATAAATGTTTATTTTAATTTTATCTGACTTTAGTCACTTCCGACTATTCGATTGTATCTTGATTGGATTGTGGTTTATATTATTATTTTGAAGTGTGGTCTATACTTTGAAATACCCTAGGACAAATTAGTTTACCACTTTCACAAACATATTGTGAAGATTAGAGAATGATAGATCGCTATTCCTTAAATAATATAGGTCACACACTCCCAACCCCTCCTCATCATTCCATTAATCACTCTAATTGAATCTTCAAATTATCTAATAATCCTTAAGGTTCACATACTCTTGCAACTGAAGTGTCCTAAAGGGTGTTAAATAACTCATACGTTTGTTTTTCCGAGCTGCTCTCAGCCGATTTATGAGTATAAAGTTAAGCTCAACTATAATTTAGTTATTATTGTGAGAAGTTACACCATCTGTAACTTGATGCACCAATAAAAGCCGGAAATTTTTGGATCCAATCCGTGTGCCGCTACTTTCTACAAATATAATTTAGTTATAAGTCAGCTAAGATGAGCTCAGATAACGGTAATTTAAAAACTCCCATATTAACCAGCTCAATGGTAAATTACTAGTTACCTTGTTCAACAGCTAGCAATAAACAGTGCCACATACCAAAGTCGAACTGAAAAAAATTGTTTTAGTAAAAAAATTAAATTTTGGTTAAAAAAACAGAGGCCCCAAAGATGTCCTTATTTTATAATCTGCTTGAGTCAGGATAAGTGCAGTTTTCTCATATGAGAAAATCGGATCATTTCTCCTAATCACACTGTGATCAGACTCTGGTCAGAGTGTGATCTGATTTTCACAGAAATGGAGAAGGCAGAAATTTTTTTTTCTATTTTCTCCATTTTGTAGGTCCGTAAAAATTGGACCGTAATCGGATGTCATCCGATTGTGGTTCAATTTTTTTTTCTAGCCTAATGATATGCTTGGTGAAATGTTATTTACAGAGGTAACTTAGGCATGCAGTGATTTTTATATCTGGCAGACTCTGTTCTAAAAAAAAAATCAGACTTGTTCTCAGGCCCATAGAATAAAATTGGGACCACACTCGGATCACAAATATGGTCATGTGAACATATCCTTGGGTTGAGTTGCAATTTTTAAACAAAAACAACAGGCGAAGAATAATGCTATTTGAGAGAACCATTTGATAATCCTAAAAACTCACCTTCAGCCACCCATGGTGGGTCAAGCCAAAACTAGATTTAAATTTTTTTAAATCAAAATTTGACAAATATGACCTAAATTACTGTAACTTTTAATACTTTTCCTCCTAATACTAACTATGGAATTTAATTTATTATGCAGTTGTGTTCAATAGGAGTGTGTTCAAAAATATGAGTTAAGCCTAAATTGGTTAGAATAGTCTTTATTTCCATGCACATTGCACACTGCTTTACCAAGCAAAACATGAAGAGAAATGTATATAATTTTTAACTACTTTACCGAAAAGGACAAAACATGAACAATAGGCTATTTAAAAAAATAATATTGCCTGCATTTGCTTGTGCAAACTCAAAATATGTACTCTTTTTCTTCAGAATTTAGCATTCCTTGTAATCAATAATCTAATATTTCGTTGTACAACCACAGTTTTTTAGAACTGTTTCACATCTATGTTGTATAACAGGCAGGGGCTGGCTGGAGCCTCTATACCCGGGTGGCAGATTTCCATTGCCGGCCCCGACTTCAGGAGCGGGGGGGGGGGGGGAGTGGTGGTGCTGTCAGCCTGACTTGAGGACCGGGGGGGGGGGGGTGCTGTCAGCCAGCCACAGCCCTTACCTCATCCCGGACCTCCAGCGTCATGTGCTATCGCCGCGCCGGCCGACTCCCGACTCCCGCGGCCCGTTTCTGTAGGGGGCGGCCCGAAATGTGGACTATACCACCAGCCACCTGGGCCAGCCCGCCCCTGATAAAGGGCCATTTGGAAATTTAGAATATCATTCGCGGGCTGTATAACTTTATTAACTTAAAAAACATTGCTAAACTTACATCTGCTGGCGGTGTCGGTGAGGAGAAACAGCTGATCTGACAGGTGTTTGAATGTTCCCGCGCCGACATCTCCTCTCTTTGTCGGCACAGGAGATTCAAACAGCTGTCAGATCAGATGTTTCTGCCCGCTGACAACGGTCGGAGCTTACCAGGGGCCCGGAGGAGATCTCTGCCGCTGATCTCTGTCTCCGGCCCACCTCCCGAGCGTGCCGATTGGTTGGCCGGGCTCCATAGTGATGTGTCCGCAGGAGGAAATTCTCCGCTGCGGACACATCATTATGAACAAAAATGACCCTGCTTTCACTGCGTTTGTGTCTGCATGCCCTCTGCATGCAGACACAAATGCAAATGTGAAGGTAGCCTAACCCCATTTCTGGGGCCTGAGGTATACTGCACATGGGTAGATAGAGCCTGAGGTAGACAGCACAAGGGTAGACAGAGCCTGAGGTAGACGGCACAAGGGTAGGCAGAGCCTGATGTATACAGCACATGGTTACACGGAGCGTGAGGTATACAGCACATAGGTACACAGAGCACGGGGTACACAGCACGTGGGTACACAGGGCCAGAGGTATATGGCACATGGGTAGACAGAGCCTGGGGTATACGGCACATGAGTACATGGAGTTTGAAGCTTACGGCACACGGGTACACGGAGCACAAGGAATACGACACATGGGTACAATGAGCGTGAGGCATACGGCACTTGGGAACACAGAGCCTGAGGTGTACGACACATGGGTACACTGAGCCTGAGGCGTACAGTACATGGGTACACTGAGACGGAGGCATATGGCACACAGGTACATGGGGCCAGAGTCATACAACTCATGGGTACACAGAACATGGATACACTGAGCCTGAGGCATATGGCACATGGGTACACAGGGCCTGAAGTATAAGACACACAGGTACACAAAGTACAAGGTACAAAAAGAGATCCAGCAACACATCCAAATGAAGGTAGATAAAAATCAATGTGGACATATATGATTTTAACATGGCTTCACATGATTTTTATCTCCCTCCCTTGGCTATGTTTCTGGATGCAGCTCCTTCTTATACTGCTGACAGTTTTCATCCCTGCACAGCCGACGATCACAGAGCAGACACTTTATTTATTTACTTATCTGACACCTTTAGATTTACTCACGGACTTCCCGAGATGGAGGAATTGTTTATTTAAGATAAGCAGGAGGTGATTGTAATCCTCCCGGGAGCTGAGCTGGACAGTGCAGAGGCTCCTGCTTCACAGAACGCCTCACGCTGACTATGTTTCAGGTCGGAGACAATTCCGGCACGCACCGCTGCTGATTTAAAGGGACCGCGCTACAAATAAAAGCAAAGTGGCCACGGGCCGCATCAGGTAACATGGCGGGCCGGACCCGGCCCGGGGGCCGGACGTTCTCCACCACTGTTGTATAGAGTCAACTAAATTCTGGCACCTGTCAACTATTATTCAAGCCCAGGATGTTTTGACTACATCCCGCAATTTATTTGCATTTCCTGGCTTTGCCTCAGAAACTGCATTTTTGGTATATCTGAGGAAGGCTGTTTTTATGAAAAATTTCCAGCCGAAACGCATTGCATCTTCTGTACCTACTTGCTAATTTATTTTTTAATCATTGATAAAATAAAAAAACCTTTTTAAATATATGAAATAACCTGGACTTCCTGCTAATGGGAGCGCCCTTCATTCCTCCTGGATTCTCTTCTATGAACTGATCCTTCACAGCCACAAGGCTAAGTGTGCTGCATATCCAGGACGGGGCTGCAGACCATAAGGAGAACTGAGACCAAATCTGGTCAGATGAGCCTGATATAAAGACCAGCACAAGGTGAGCATTTATAATCCTTATCGCACTTGGAATAGTAAATACGCTGCACTGACATCTGTGCCCCTGTTTCTCTTGTTTCTCCCACCACCATACATAATCCATAGCCTTGGATATCATCTCCTTGTATTTCTAAATCATTCAAATTTTGAGGATATCGCTTCAGCTCCCCGCATACGTTTTATATGGGATTAAGATGTGCAGACTGGCCAGGCCACTATGTAACCTTAATGTGCTCCTTTTTGAGCCACTCCTTTGTTGCCTTGGCTCAATGTGTTAGGTCATTGTTGTGCTGGAAGACCCAGCCACGACCCACTTTTAATGTCCTGGCGGAGAAAAGGAGGTTGTCATTCAGGGTTTTACAGTGCGTGGCTCCATTCATTGCCCCATTGATGCAGTGAAGAAGAGCTGTACCCTTAGCAGAGAAATGCCCCAAAACATAATGTTTCCACTGCTATGCTTAACAGTAGGGATGGTGTTCTTTGGGTTATAGGCAGAATTTCTCTTCCTCCAAATGCCAAAGAGCCCATTTTTTGTCTCATCTGACCACAGCACCTTGTCCCAATTTCTCTCAGAATCACCAAGGTGTTCTTTGGTAAACTTCAGATGGGCCTGTACATGTGCCTTCTTGACCATGGGGACTTTACGGGCACTGCAAGATTTGAATCCATTATGGCATAATGTGTTTCCAATGGTTTTCTTGGTGACAGTGGTCCCAGCTGCCTTGAGATCATTGACAACTTCCCCTTGTGTAGTTTTAGGCTGATTTCTCACATTCTTCATCATCCTGGATATCATGAGGTGCATGGAGAACCAGATCGATATCGATTGACACTCTTTTTGTATTTCGTCCATTTTGTTATTATTGCACAACAGTTGTCTCCTTTTCACCCTGCATCTTACCTATGGTTTTGTAGCACATTCCAGCCTTGTGCAGGTCTAGAATATTTTCCCTGACGTCCTTAGAAAGCTGTTTGGTCTTGTCCGTTGTAGAGGTTATAGTCTGACTGATTAATTGAGTGTATTGACAGGAGTCTTTTATAGAGGTGACAATTTCAGACAGCTGTCTTAATGCAGGTAATGAGTTGATTAGGATCATCTAACTGGTCTGTAGGAGCCAGAACTAATGGTTGGTTGGGGATCAAAAACATATTTCTCTCTGCAAAATGCAAATACATTTATAAAATTTAGACAATGTGATTTACTGGATTTTATTTTTGATATTCTATATCTCACTGTTAAAATTAACCTACCCTTAAAATTATAGACTGTTTATGTCTTTGTCAGTGGACAAACTTACAAAATCAGCAAGGGATCAAGTACTTATTTCCCCTACTGTAAGTCTGGAACAAACAAGTGAAAAAGAAGCTAATAGATGAAGAAATTAAAGGAGGTGTAAAGTTTGGTGGAGAAAGCCTGATGATATGTCATTGTTTCACAGTCAAAGGCATTGGATACTTTACCAGGAGCAGTAGTTTTTTCAATACTGAGCTTTATGTGAGCATTCTACAAGACGAGTCACTTCATACACTCAATGGTTATTAAAATGATGGGTTATATTAGGAAAGGGGAAATGGAAAAGGCATGGCTCACCACAATATCTTTCGGATTCTGGAGCACACAGTACAGCAGAAGACGTCTTCTCAGTAGAATAAGAAAATTAGAAGAATACGAGTGCTTTATCTTCCCAAAAAGAAGGCTTTATTTATTTATTTCAAGTAGTCATCCATGTATAAAAACATCCTAGAGCTGGATGGCTCTCTGCCTCATGCGTAGCGGAAAGCAAGTTTGAGCAACTGCTGAAGACGTTCCATGAACATTTTAATCAGTTTCACCCCATCATCAACTTAACACTGAACTACTCCTGCACTGAAATAAACTTTTTGAACACTATCATCAAGCTACAAAACAATGTAGAGACATATGTGTACCGGAAGACAATTAACTGTCCAACATGTCTTCAATTGGACAGTTTTCAACCAAAACACAAAAAAACTCTATTGTGTACAGTCAGGCCATCTGATACAATCAGATATGCTCCAACCCTACAGATAAAGACAATCACCTTGGGGGCCTTGGAAAAACCTTTTTGAATCAGGGCTACCATCCAAGAGCAATTGAAAACCAGATTTCAAGAGCCACCAGAATATCAAGAAATCATATTCTACATTACAAATCTAAACAAGAAAGCAACCAGGTCCCTCTCATAATCACCTACAATCCAAATCTGGAGGTGTTAGGAGGAGCTGCATGAAAACTACAACCACTACTACAAAAAGATCCCCAACTAAAATCTATATTTCCAGGCCCCCCACTTCTATGTTTTAGGCGGTCCCTGAATCTAATAATCATCATTGTCAGAAGCCCCCTGTCCTCTCCAACAACAGCAGGGACATTTCCTTTCAACCAGAACATGTGCAAAACCCAGCTCACATCAGAACTATAGGATCAAAGATAACTTCAGCTTCATCACAACCAATGTGGTGTACTTAATTATATGTGCAAAATGTTTGAGTGGGAACCTGTATGTAGGGGAGACACGGCAGAAACTTAGAACAAGAATGAATTCTCATCGCCACACAAAAAATAAAAAAAAATGGATCTACCTGTGGCCAATCATTTTTGTAGCCATGATCACACCAGAATGGACATGAAAATACTAGTTTTGAAGGATAATTTAAAATTTTAAAGAATCAGGAGAGTCTGGGAATATAAACTTGTGATGAACTTTGACACATTCAGAGCGGTAATGAATGTGTCGCATAGATTTATGACTTTTTACATCAATTGAGGAATCTTCAAATCTTGGCCAAACAACTAATCAATAGGCATAAAATTATGTGCTTTTTATCGCTAACTTTTACTGTCCCAGATGCTCTATCCCCCCTCTCAACTCTGACCATTCTATATAATGCTTCACCTCATTTGGTTTATTTATTGCATTATCCAACCCCCTATTTGTGTGTATATGTGTGTACATCCAGAGTTTGTGTCATTATTAGCCTGATGAAGAGACCTTAGAGTCTCAAGAGCTTGGGATTATTTACCATCTTTTCACTTAGCCATTAAAAGGTATTAACTAGGGATGAGCGAGTAGTCAAATACTGGGACTCGCTATACTTGTATCGAGAAGATCGTAATACTCGGGTATTCGGTACGAATAGTGACTCCAATGTTAGTCAATGGGAAATGCGAGTAATTGTCTGCTGGACCCAAAAAAGCGGTCTGGGGGCAGAGGAGAAGGCTGAAATGGGTGCATGATTGCTGTAAGAGTGAGTGATGATTGATGAGATCTTCTGACAGCTCACTGTGTAAGTCGTGTAAAGAAAGCGATCTGCTCTAGGGGCTGTGTGATGGTTAACGCAGGAAGAAGCCACCCATCATCATCATCACAAGGGCTTCACAATTATAAAGCTTGGACTACTGTCATTGTTGTTCCACTGCCACTGTGCAATGTGCAGGCATAGTGTCTCCAATGCCCCGATGGTCATCAATCAACCAAGGGGGCCGGCCAAAGCAGGAAGCTCCAGGAAATACGCCCAAAAAGAGCAAAGGTGCGACTGTAAAAGAAGCATGGGAGACAACAGCCAATATACTTGGTGTAAGGCCGGCTACCCAACTGACAGACCTGATGAGAGAGGGGGAGCAGGGATGCCAGCGCTGCACGTGGGGATCCAGAGTCGGTCTCTCTCCTCACCAATGAGGGAGACGCGGACTACTGGAGGGACGCCTTCCAGGAGCTAAGAGAGACTTTGGCCAAAACTGTGGAGTGGGTCGTCCGCCGCTGGAGCGCGGACATGGCAGTGGAACTGATAACCCGGGCAATGGAACAAGAGGCCCTGGAGGTTGCGGCAGCCACACAAGCTGCAGCAGAGATCCTGGCAGCAAGCGGTCACCCGGCCGGGTAACCGCAGCCTGCGCAGACCGTGGATGCAGGGGTACAGACCAATGACCCCATAGACCTGCCTGCAGGCCCTGCCGGCGTCCCAGGACCAGAGACCTCAAACCCCGCGAGAACCCGATCCCGAGCAGGACCTGATCATCGAGGCCAACGAGGGGGGCCAAAACCAGTCCGGCTCCGAGGAGGAGGATCCATTCCACGACGACCAGGAGAACAACGGCAGAGAGACTGGAGCAAATGGTGTGGAAACGGCCTGGTGGAGTGGTGAGGAGTTTCAGAGAGGGAACGGGAATGGGTTACACGCTACCGTCGATGCCCTACCGTGCGCCTCAGGACCCGTTTCCCCGCCACCAGAGTACTTTCCCCCAAGTAAGCCCGGAGGACCAGGCAGTCTGACAACGCCGCCATGGGGAGTGGTGGCAGTGGGAGATGGAGAGCCGCCAAGCCCGCGACGAGTCTCGCCGGCAACCCCCGTTAGCATTGGAACTACGAAAGGCAGGCACCGTGGTGTCTTTCCACATAGGGGACGGGTGGGGATTTATCAGAGAATCGGAACTAAAAGACGAGGTTTTTGTGGGGAGAAGAGACGTTAAATCGCATCTCCGCAGAGGTCACCCAGAGCAGGACTTAAACCGAGGAGACCAAGTAACATATGAATGCCATGCAGGGGCTATGGGGAGGTACGCCATCCGTGTGTCCCGTCTGTACAATACAGAACTTTACCGCATGAATGTTACCAGGAATGTAGACAGTTAATTATGTGTTGAATCTTTACTGAATAATGGAGACTCATAAAATTTCGTGAGAACTCTGAATCCTTGTTTACCCCGGTTAATGTTTAAGCCTGGACTGAAACAGTTAAGCCAGAGACTCTTGTGTGATATCATGTTTGATTCCAAAGCAGCCCAGTGGTGACATAGGACACTTGCTTGGTGACGGACAATTACCGCTGAGTCTGCACTCGTGAGGCCGACAACAGTTAATAATGTTGCAACGTTTAAATATGGTGCCTCACATAAAGGGAAGAAGAACAATGCATAAATATTGTAGATAGTACCTGTTGATGTTGTTGTTATTAAAATATAAAACTTTTGCTCTACACCTGTACCAGGTAGACACACTCGCGGACAAGTGTATTCCACCAGGGGGGAATGTGGTGCCCAACTGGTCAGTATGCCACAGTAGGGGAACTGCACCCACAAATGAGTGTGCTGTTATTCCTGTCATAGGGGAGAGTAAGGTTTGTAGATGACTCCCAACCCAGCACTCCCAAACTTGAGCCTAGGCAAATGGTTGGAGCCCAGTTCCTAGGGGAGAGTTAGGGGAGGAGGGAAGTCAGACAGTGGAGTTCTTGTTTACACTGAGGAACGAAGCAGAGGGGAGCCTCTGAGAGAGAAAAGGAGACTCCCAGGGAGGGGGCCTAGAGAAGAGGCAGCATGGGAAAAGAAAGAGGGACCCCATACCGGAGCGCCCATACTCCGGGGAAACCCTGGTCCATCTAACGGCTCCGAGGATACGGTGCAGTGAGTTCAGCCCCAGAGCCGTCTATACCGGTCATCACGGGTCAGTTCATCAACCCTGACACCCTGTTTAGAAAGTGCAGCCTCGCCAGGATCACCTTCCAAAGGTCGAGCATCTTCAGAGAGAGAGAGAGGGAATCTCACACCACTCAAATGGGCCTGGTATACAAGAAGGCTGTGCTGTGGCAGGTTTTAGCAGCAGGACACGGGATTGACAAGAGAGAGTATACTACGGGATCCGCTGAATGTCCTTGCAACCCTCTGTGACTATCCGACCAGCTACTTGATTATACACTGTTTGTGTTGTAACCTGTACTGCCATCTGAACTGGTTTACAGATTAAAGTACCCGTGTAGAGTGACAAAGCCTCCGTGTGTCTGTTCATCTGCTGCACTGCTCTGCAGTTTATTTTGTTTCTGCAGCACCACCATTACTGGTGCATCCCTGTCCCGGAGGCTCAGCTCCATCTACAGGGAGCTGCTCCATCCAAGCTGAAGTACCATCTCCTCCGGAGGAATAAAAGGGTGGAAATCGATTTGGCTCTTTGGTGAGTTTATTTAACCCTGAAGCAGCGCGGACCGTGAGACACCAGCACTCCCATCATTTCTTTGATACATACCACTATCCAGTGGTTGGTGGAGGTCCTGCAGCAGCTGGAACATCGTTTCCAAAAACGCCTTCAAACCAGTTGTGGGGATCACAACTGGACCAGGTGAGCAGCTTCACAGCACCACCACTGTATATAAGTGTCACTAGTGATAGGGCACTATTGCGCCTCTTGTCCCCCTCCCTATTTTATCTTTATAGTACTGCTTTGTGTTTTACACACAGCACTGCAACAGCACCAAATAAATTGCCTTGAAGTTTAAGGTGATATATTACAGGCGCCAGTCACCACACAAGACAGCGGTTCTGGCTGCGTGTCAGTTGTGTAGTACCATGCGTGCTATTCGATTTGAACACGGCACTGTAGCGGCACAAAAAATTGCCCTGAGGTTTGAGGCGATATATTATGCGCGCCAGTCCACACACAAGACAGTGGTGTTGGCTGTGTGTCAGTTGTGCAGTACCGTGCATGCTATTCAGTTTGAACACAGCACCGCAACGGCACAAAAAACGTGCCCTAAGCTTTAAAGCAATATATTAGGCTAAGTTCAGTGTTACCTGCTGGTAACTCTATGCACTTAGCCTGCAAATTTCTAAGTTTTCAGCGCATCCACCAGGCTAGGGGCCGACGCAAGTCTGACCCTTGCCTTACGTGCGCCAGTCACGAGATAAGACAGCGGTGCAGTACCGTGCGTGCTATTCAGTTTGAACACAGCACCACAACAGCACAAAAAAATTGGCCTGAGCTTTAAGGCAATATATTACGCCCGCTAGTCACCACACAAGACAGTGGTGCTGGCTGTGTGTCAGTTGTGCAGTACTTTGCATGCTATTCTGTGTGAACACAGCAATGCAACGGCAAAAAAATTGGCCTGCAGGTGTAATTGGAACCCCAAAAGTAGCTGGGAGAACTGTCACTACTCCCCCAACTTATACTTTCAGCTCTGAGAAGAGCTGAAATATTGCTGACTGTAGTATGTGGTACTGTATCGCTCCTATCTGTCTCCCTGCACTACAGTCACCTAGTACTACAATACTGGTAACTCTCACAAGAGCTTTTGGGTTTTACAGAGGATTTCTGTATGATTTGCACAAGCAGAACTCTCCCTATCAACTGCTCACACTCTCCAAACACTAGCTGTGTACTGCATGCAATGTGCAGAAAATGGTTGCTGCATGACTTATATAGAGCCTATGAGTCATAAGCTCTGACTCATGTATGACGCTGGGTTGCCAGCCAATCATAATGCCACAGCCAAAAATGCAGCACAGTGGCTCAAGTGGTTAGCACTGCAGCCTTTGCAGCACTGGGATCTTGAGGTCCTGGGTTCAATTCCCACCAAGGACACTAAGGACAACATCTGCAAGGAGTTTGTATGTTCTCCCCATGTTTGCGTTGGTTTCCTCCCACATTGTAAAGACATACTGATAGGATATTTAGATTGTGAGTTCCAAGAGAAACAGCATTACTGATGTATGTAAAGTACTATGGAATTAATAGTGCTATATAAATGAATAAATTATTACTGTGATTGGCTAATGCTGGGCGGGAGATCTGAATATTGCGAGGCAAGTAGTGAAATACTCGCTATGTTCCAAGTACCGCGTGTATCCATTACTCATCAGTGTTTATATTAACTAAATAGTCCGAATTAGGAAAAATAATTGTTGGGGTGCTTTTTTAAGAACAGCTTAGACTCTGCAGTCTTTGAAAACTACAGAAATTGATGTCTCCCTTTACTTCTTATACTAACACTATCAGACTGTTTTACACCTTTTATATTTGTCCTGCAATGATGTAATATGTTTCCATTTTATGTGGCAAACAGATATCAAAAGTTCCTGTGAACATTTAAAAAGTACCATTGTAAAAATTCAAAAGGCCAACTGGGGAGTTGGGGAACGAACAAGAAAGAAAGCAGAACTGAAACGCATCAAATAAGAATGCTGACAATTTATTGAGAGATATTTAACTTGGCTTTCAAGTGTGAGGCATTTGTGTATAGAAAGGTATTGTGTGCTTCAGCAAGGCTCTCCTGTCACATAAAATGCAGTTCAGAATCACAGTATCCTTCTCATTTTATAAGCATAAAAAATAGTTTTTTTTAACCATTTAGTCACTAGAGCACAACAATTAATTTACATTTGTCTGCAGGGAAATATTATACCCTACCTAGTGAGGGAATACCTGTACCCTAAACTATTCAAACTAAAACGACGACACAGACGACAGAATTTCTAATGTGGCCCAATAACCTGAAAATAACAATCAATGGGCAAGGAAGACTGCCACCAAGGAGGAATAGTAAATCTACACTCCACTATGAAAATCAACATCTAAGGGTGCTTTCACATCAGCGGTTTTTGCCGATCGCGGCAGATGCGGTGAAAAAAACGCAACTGCTGTGATTACCGCATAACCGCTGCACTTGCGGCACAGTTGCGGCAAACCCCATACATAGTCTATGCGGGCTTGCGGCAGGCGCGGCTAGTGCGGTATCGGCACTTGCCGCAGGTGCGGCCGCAAACAAAACCGCGGTGACCGCGTTTTTTTTTCGCGGCCGCACCTGCCGCAAGTGCCGAAACAGCACTTGCCGCACCTGCCGCACACTTACCGCAAGCCCCATAGACATTGCATCGCAACTGTGCCGCAAGTACAGCGGTTATGCGGTAGTCGCGGCAGTTGCGTTTTTTTTCACCGCAACGGCTGTGATCGGCAAAAACCGCTGATGTGAAAGGGGCCTTACACCCACAAAGTGTACTTTGTTTCTGATTCACAAATGGTTCCTGGGAATAATGTTATCACAGTGTTACGCCTATAAACTAAACTTAAATTGGATTGTACAAGGAAAAATATTAAGAAACTTTATTTCCTGCAAAATCACTTGCATAAAAGGCAAAATAAAGAAGAGAACAAAAAAAAGACCTAAAAAGACCTTCCCCTTTAGCGTATGTTCACACTTAGCGTTTTTGCTATTTTTTTTCCTTTTACGTTTGGGAGGTTTCTCACTTATACTTTATGTATGTCCCATACATAATTTTTTTTTACGTATTCGCCAGCACTTTACAAGGCCAGCTACAGATCGGCCATTGCTATTTTATGCTTTGCTCTCCTCCTTTTCAACACCACCTTGCATGTCAATATGCTGCCTTCAACCAGCAGGTGTTTTGATACCAGAGTTTTGGTAGGGCCTTCCGGTGGTTCTCCATCATACATTTGGAAAGGTCTGATCTCACTCATACATTTGGCAGGTCCCTCGCTCATTATTATTGAGATAGTGGATTACTTATTTTCCTGCCACTTAGTTAAGCCAGCAAAAACATGCCTGTTGTTAGTTTGAGTTTTTCCCACCACCTCCTTCACCACCACCATCTCCATGTCATTATACAACCCTCAATTCAAATTTTCAGAGAGCCAGCGGGTGTCATAAAACTTGAGTTTTGTGAGGGGACTCAGTTGGCCATTTACCATACGGGATGGAATGCTCTAACTCATACATTTGGGAGGTTCCTCCCTTATTCAAAATTGTAATTGAGATAATGGAATACATATTACCCAGCACTTTACAATGCCAGCTAAAACAAGCCAATTGGTATTTTGGGCTTTACCCTCCTCCTCCTCTTCCTCCTCCTTCTCCAACACCACCATACCCACCCAGTCATCATTCAGCCCCTTACTTCTAATTTTGAGAGGGCCAGCGGGTGTCATAAAAAACCTGAGTTTTGTTAGGGCCCTCAGATGGCCCTCTTTTAAACATTTGGAAGCGACAGTTCTCACTCATGCATGTGGGAGGTCCCTACCTCATTCAAAAATGTTATTGAGTTAGTC
Organism: Allobates femoralis; assembly: GCA_033576535.1. Classification (NCBI taxonomy): domain Eukaryota; kingdom Metazoa; phylum Chordata; class Amphibia; order Anura; family Aromobatidae; genus Allobates; species Allobates femoralis. Next base: position 412,517,984 of record JARQOC010000005.1, on the reverse strand, counting down.
AAACAGATATTCCACAGTACTTTACAATGCCAGTTAAAATATGCCCTTTGGAGGAGAGCAAAGCCCATAATACCACCACCGCAACTAACACTACCATTTCATTCTGCGGCTCTCAATTCAAATTTTGAGAGGGGTAGCATATGGCATGAAACTCGAGTTTTGTGAGGACCATAAGGTTGCCCTTTATCATTACTTTGTTAATCTGAACTTGCACATTTTGGTGGGCTCTCACTCATTTAGGAGAGCCCAGTACAGGCCATCTACCATTTCTTTTGGAGGGTACAGGAATTCCATAGCTGTAGAGTTTGGCAATGGCCTTATTTTTGTCATGCCCCACTGTTAAGAATAGTGGCACCAGCAAAGCCATGGTTGATTCCACTGAAGGTCATCTATACATTTCGAAGGTCCCTCCTCTATACATTTTGGAGGGTCCTCTCTCACTCATTTGGGAGGGCCCACAGTGGGCCCTCTACAGGTACCCAGTCTAGTCTGAATTTCCCTCCCAATTTGTCTCAAGCATTTGTACTAAATTTTGAATACAGTTCAGGCAATTGAGGGCCTGTATTGTAGTCAGCCTGTCAGGATGGAAACTCATGCCAGGAAAATGCCCAAGCCTCGTTGTACTTTGAACCAGCCTCCTACAGGGAAAGAGACAGATTTGTCATAAACCAATCAGCACAAGCCTACGCAGTTCTTCTGGCAATGCCAACTACGCAACAAAACAGAATGTCTTCCTTGCAGGGTCCTGGACAAAGCAAAGTAATTACAGGATATGTCCCAGAGAGAAACAAGATATGCTAAGCTTATTACACAGGTGACAGACACTGGTACTGAGCTCACGTAAAGGGTTGAGCTTGGCAATGCCCATGTTCCAATATGTGTAAGGCTGTGACCTAAATAGGTCTGTGAAGTGTATTACCCCAGTTTCTCAGGCCTCGATGAAATATCCTGTAAATGGAGTCTACTCAACCCTTCCAATTCTTTTAGTAAATTTTGATTACAATTAAAGGAAGCAATGATGTAGGGACAGTAGTCTAATTTACCATCTAGTAATATGTTTTTGCCCACAACAGACACTGGCTAGGGTCACATTTGCGATGTGCCCCTAGCCTGCCGGATTCCGGTATTATCTTAGAACATTTTCCAGTGCCGCATAGCGTTTCCGCTATGCGGTGCTGGAAACCGCTGCCCTTAGTTACCCGCTGTTTACCTGCACGACCTGTCACACAGGCAGCGGCTCGGAGGGCGTTTTACAGCGCCGCACAGGAAATCGTGTCTGCAACGGTTTCCTGTGCGGCACTGTAAAACGCCCTCCGAGCCGCTGCCTGTGTGACAGGTCGTGCAGGTAAACAGCGGGTAACTAAGGGCAGCGGTTTCCAGCACCGCATAGCGGAAACGCTATGCGGCACTGGAAAATGTTCTAAGATAATACCGGATTCCGGCAGGCCAGGGTCAAAACGCAAATGTGACCCTGGCCACTGTAAATTGCTACTGAATATGTTAAGGTAAAGAATATTTATACCGTGTTAGCCAGTAGATAGAAAAATATATTGCAATCTGAGAGTCCTCAGTGGTTGATACCTTTTAATGGCTAACTGAAAAGATGGTAAACAAAGCAAGCTTTCGGGACGCTGAGTTCCCTTCTTCAGGCTGATAATGACACAAATTCTGAAGACACATACATTATGTATAAATGTATCTGTCTTCAGAATTTGTGTCATTATCAGCCTGAAGAAGGGAATTCAGCGTCCCGAAAGCTTGCTATGTTTACCATCTTTTCAGTTAGCCATTAAAAGGTATCAACCACTGAGGACTCTCAGATTGCAATATATTTTTCTACTGAATATGTATAACCTATCTTAGTAACAATGAGGGACAACACAGAACAGTTCTTTTTCCAGCAACTTTCACTGTAAATTGCTATGGAATATTTATGCCCTATCTAAGTAAAAATGTGGGACAACCCTGGACTGTTCTTTTCTCAGCAACAGTCACTGTAAATTGCTATGAAATATGTATTCCTTATCTAAGTAACAATGAGGGACAACCCAGCACTGTTCTTTTGTCAGCAACTGCCATTGAAAATTGCTAAATAACAATGAGGAACAAACCATGACTTTTCTTTTGACAACCTTGGATAATGTAAAATGCTAAGGGATAGAGATGAGCGAACCTTTCAAAGTTTGGTTCAGTTTGCTGAACTTCCAGAACTTCGCCGAACAGATTGGCAAAAAGCGAACCTCCCAAACCCCATTAGATTCAATGGGAGGCAAAATCAAAGGCAAAAGTTACACCTTCAGGAAAAGCCACTGTGCCACGAACGCAGCTCGTGGGCATGGGTGGTTGCATATCCCTGTTTAAATCCTAGGTGTCCCCACAGGAGCGGAGACACTGCATCCAGGACATTGGATTGTGTGCACATACCATGAAAGTGAGAAATTTAGGTTTTAAAAAAGAAATTGTTCAATATAAGATAAGATAAGATAAGATAAGATAAACTTTATTGATCCCGGAGGAAATTACAGTATTACAGCAGCAGAACAAAGATCAAGAACATTTCACACTTTACAAAATAAGTCTATATGGACAGCAGATGCGGGTAGACTGGTACATGTACCTCACCTATTCCCCCCATACACATAGAACTTCACATAGTCTTGGGATGCTTTACACTTATACATTTGTTAAACATCCCCACAGCTGTCGGAACAAACGATTTTCTGTATCTTTCCTTTTTACACATTAGTTGGATTAGACGCTTGCTGAATGTGCTCTTCTGCTTCGCAAACAGTTCAGAGAGCGGGTGTGTATTGTTGCTCATTATAGCCTTGCATTTCTTATTAATTCTATCCTCTAATACCTCCTCGAAAGTCCTAAGTTGTAGACCCACCGCCGCACTAGCCTTCTTGATAAGTTTATTCAGCTTATTAGCGTCAGCTGTGCGCACACTACTACCCCAGCATATTATTGCAGCAAAGATTGCACTCGCCACAATAGATTGGTAGAACATTTCAAGCATTTTGCTACACACATTAAACGACCTTAATTTCCTTAGGAAGTAAAGTCTACTCATCCTTTTCTTGCAAACCTTCTCCATATGGCACCTCCAATCAAGCTTGCTGTCCAGGTGAACCCCCAAATATTTGAAATTCTCCACCATCTCCACATCCTGACCATCAATAGTGATAGGTAAGCAATCCTTCCTGCACCTTCCATAACTCAACACCAACTCCCTGGTTTTCTTTACGTTGAGTTCTAAATGGTTAGCCTGGCACCAGTCAGCAAAGTCCGAGACCACCCTTCTGTATTCCTCCTCCCCCCGGTCTCTCTCAATACCTCCGACTATCACTGAGTCATCAGAGTACTTCTGAAGGTGACAAAGGTCTGATTTATACTGAAAATCAGCTGTGTATAACGTAAAAAGGAATGGCGACAGCACCGTTCCCTGAGGGGCTCCAACACTGCTCCGAACACTATCCGATACGGCCGCCCCCAACCTTACGAACTGTGGCCTGTCCGACAGGTAATCAATGATCCAATTCACTAGTCCCTCATCAACCGCCATTTCAACCAGCTTTTTACGTAATAATAGTGGCTGTAAGGTATTGAATGCACTGGAGAAATCGAAGAACATGGCACGCACAGTGGTTCCATCATTGTCCAAAAAGAAATGTACTGTTTGTAGCAGATACGCTACAGCATCATCCACCCCCAGACTCGCCGATACGCAAACTGAAGGGAGTCCGTAAAAGCAGACACCCTTGGACACAAGTAGGCAAGTACAATTCTCTCCAAGGACTTCATCGCATGCGATGTTAAGGCCACCGGTCTATAGTCGTTATGGGAGCTCGGGAAGGTAGTCTTGGGAACCGGCACCAGGCAAGAAGTCTTCCATGGAACTGGTACTCTCTGTGATTGTAAGCTCCAGTTAAACAGGTGCTGGAAGACAGTGCACAACTGATTTGCACACACTCTGAGGACACGTGGACAGATACCATCAGGCCCTGCTGCTTTACCAATGACCAGCTTACTAAACTGTTCCCTCACATCATTTTCTGAGATCAAGAAAGTCTCTACCTTCCTCCCCCCAGTTGATATTGCTTGTCGCTCCCCGGCCTTCTCCCCTGTTGACATTGCACATTTATCATTGAATCTGTTGAAAAACTCATTCATTTCATTAGCCATGATCAGCCCCCTATCCCCCTGATCTGACCTTGCCTTAAACCCAGTCAATAGCTTCATTCCCGCCCACACTTCTCTGGAGTTGTTGTGTGACAATTTATTTTCCAACTTAATTCTGAATGCTTCACGGGCAATTTTAATTTTCCCCTTTAAGTCTCTCTGTACAGTTTTCATCTCCTCCTTGTCTTTGCTGTTGAAAGCTTTTTTCTTTCTGTTTAGTAGATGTTTCAATTCTTTTGTAATCCAAGGCTTGTTGTTTGCATAACACCGAATCTCATGAATAGGTACAATATTGTCAGTACAAAAGTTGATGTAATCAGTAACTCTCCCAGTAACCTCATTAACATCATCATTATGTTCCCTGGCACATAACACCTCCCAGTCTGTACAATCAAAGCAGTCTTGTAACCTCTTCTCTGCTGCCGGAGACCACTTCCTTATCTGTTTAATTATCACTGGTTGTTTGCAGACAACTGGTTGATAGGCTGGAGACAATAGTATGAGGTTGTGGTCAGATTTCCCCAGGGGGGGCAATGCAGATGATGAGTAAGCATCCTTAACACTGGCATAGAGGAGATCCAATATATAATTGTCCCGTGTAGAACATTTGACATATTGATAGAACTTTGGTAATGAGATCTTGGCTCGATTAAAATCCCCAGAAATGACAGTTAGAGAATTAGGGTGTTTCGTCTGAAGCCAGGCAATCACCCCAGACAGTACTTCCCCAGCTGCCTCAGGATTTGCAGATGGTGGTATATACGACACCACTGCAATAACAAGAGAGAATTCTCTAGGCAGATAGTAAGGCCTGAGGCCCACTGCTAATAGTTCAATGTTTGGGCTACAATGTCTCTCCTTTACTGTTACATGCCCCTGATTACACCATCTGTTGTTAATGTACAGTATAACCCCTCCACCCTTCTTCTTACCGCACTTCACTCTGTCTCTGTCAGCCCGAACCATATGAAACCCTGGTACCGATACACATGAATCTGGGACGTCCTCATGCAACCAGGTTTCTGTAAAGCACATGAGACTGCATTCCCTGAACTCCTTCTGGGTCTTACTCAGAGCCAGCAGTTCATCCGACTTGTTACCAAGCGATCGTACATTACCCATGATGATGGATGGTACCTCAGGTTTAAACCTTCTCCTCCAGGACTTGATCTTCTTGCCTGCTCTGCAACCTCTGAAAGGTCTCCTCATTTCCCGTGGAACATGTGGTATTGCAACTGCTGGAGAAGACTTTGTCCTGCGTAGTTCCAGAAGACGACTCCTTGAATACACTACTCGTTTAGCGACAGATCTAGGGACAACCATCCGATCAGTGATTCCATCCATCCTACGAGGCCTCTCCGTGGCATATTGTATACGGTGCTCTCCGCTGAGCACATATGGCTGTATCATTGACACAGGCTGTGGGCAACAGCATACATCCATCGGTAGTATTAGCTGAGATGGACCATATAGTGTACCCCAAAGTGGCCATGCCAGCAGGGGACTTGTGAGTGGTAGTGGAGGATCCAGGTGAAAACCATATACTGTGTGCCCAGCGGCAGTAGAAAGTGTGGGGTGTGCTGCATTTTCCATCCCACAGCAGACCAGCATGCAGGAACATCGCAATCCACAAGATGAAAACATTGCATAGATCCAAGTTTGAAATTAGAGGTCCAAAAAAGACATCAGGAAAGGTACAAAGTCTGTAGCAAAACTGTAACAAACAAAATAATATCTGCTGCAATGGGCTGCCACTAGCAAGGCGCCCTATTGTTTCCACAGTCTGGCAGAGAGCAGACAGCACGTCTGCACACCTCTGAGTCCAGCTGAGAGTTGACTGTGGACGGGACAGGAGCGAGACCTGAGCTGAGGCCAGATCTCGTCGTCCGTGGGATTGTGTGGAATCCATTGGACTCGTGTGGACTATTGCTTTGTTATCTGGCACAAGGATTATCGGGAGGTGCCCCTGAGTCTGTTCTGTGAAGCACCGGTGGGTAGGGATGGGCGAATCTACTTGCTAGGACTCGTTACTCGGCGAGTAGTAAGGGACTCGGTACTCTGCGAGTTTCCCAGTGATTACTCGCACGAGTCCAATGCAAATCAATATCAATCCTAGTTTTGTCAGAAACGCTGACAAAACTAGGATTGCCATTGTTTGCATTAGACTCGGCTACTGTGCCAGTGATAGCAGGGAAACTCGCAAAGTAACTGCTGTTACATTGCGAGCCGAGTCCAGCTGTCTTCTCTGTGTGCAGGCTGCCAGCTCCAGGGTCCTAGAGCCCGCCTGCTCACAGACATGATGTAGCAGTGCTGAGATTGTTCTCAGTCTGCTCATTCCCTGTGCATAGACATCTATCTATGCACAGGGGATGTAGCAGAGAGGACATCGCGTTTTGGACTACGTCGGACGGAAGAGGATTTTTTTAATTAAAGATGGAGTCCCTAATGGCTTTTTTTTTATTTCAAATAAAAAATTTTCTCTGTGTTTTTTTAACCCTTTATTGGAGATTCTTAGTGGCTGGGTCAAACATGGCCTGACATTAAGAATCTCGGGCTTAATACCAGCTTGTATAACAAAGCTGGTATTAACCCCTTTATTACCCAGCGTGCTACCGCCACCAGGGCCGCTGGAAGAGCGGGGTTCAGCGCCAGAGGATGGCGCTTCAATGAACGCGCCATCTTCTGGGGCGGCTGCGGGCTGCAATTTGCAGCGGGGGGTGCCCAGAAAGCTTGGGCATCCCTGCGCTGCGGATTCCAGCCCCCAGCTGCTTAGCTGTACCTGGCTAGACATAGAAATTGCGCGGAGCCCCGCGCATTTTTTTTTTATTATTTCATGAATTTCAGAGTCAGAGTCTCAGAGTCAGAGTCTCAGAGTCAGAGTCTCAGAGTCAGAGTCTCAGAGTCTCAGAGTCAGAGTCTCAGAGTCAGAGTCAGAGTCTCAGAGTCAGAATCTCAGAATTTCATGAAATAATTTAAAAAAAAATGCGTGGGGCTCCGCGCAATTTCTATGTCTAGCCCGGTACAGCTAAGCAGCTGGGGGCTGGAATCCGCAGCGCAAGGATACCCAAGCTTTCTGGGCACCCCCCGCTGCAAATTGCAGCCCGCAGCCGCCCCAGAAGATGGTGCGTTCATTGAAGCGCCATCCTCTGGCGCTGAACCCCGCTCTTCCAGCGGCCCTGGTAGCGATGGCACGCTGGGTAATAAAGAGGTTAGGGCCAGCTTTGTATTATCAGCTGGCCCTAAGCCCGAAATTTATGGCGGTCACGCCAATATTAGACATGACGGCCATGAATTTCTATTAAATTGTTTTAAAAAAAACACAACACAAAGAAAAATTTTTATTAGAAATAAAAAAAAAAGCCATTAGGGACTCCATCTTTAATTAAAAAAATCCTCTTCCGTCCGACGCAGTCCAAAACGCGATGTCCTCTCTGCTACATCCCCTGTGCATAGATATAGATGTCTATGCACAGGGAATGAGCAGACTGAGAACAATCTCAGCACTGCTACATCATCTCTGTGCACAGACATTCATGTCTGTACACAGGGAATGAGCAGACTGAGAACAATCTCAGCTCTGCTACATCATCTCTGTGCACAGACATTCATGTCTGTACACAGGGAATGAGCAGACTGAGAACAATCTCAGCTCTGCTACATCAGGCAACAGGCAGGCTCTAGGACCCTGGAGCTGGCAGCCAGCACAGAGGAGACAGGACTCTTATCTGTGCGAGTTTCCCAGCGATTACTTACAAAGTAAACGAGTCCAATGCAAATAAATGACAAAACTAGGATTGCTTCAGGCTGAAGCTTCCGAGACACATCTGCGATTTGTAAATCTCACACTACTCGCTATTACTCGCTTCCCCATTCATTAACATTGGACTCGCTAGACTCGCAACGAGTAGCGAGTCCTGTGCTCGGACTCGCTAGAGTCAATCGATTCCGAGTAATTTAGGATTCGCCCATCACTACCGGTGGGTTTAAAATACTCACTATTCCCCTGCATAGAATTGTTGAGAGGTCTAGTTTGCACAATGGGGTCAGTTTTGGGGGGTTTCTGCTGTTTAGGCACCCTAGCAACCCTGCAAAGGTGACATGGTGCCTGCAATCTATTTCAGCTTTTCTAAAATCTAAATATTACCTTCTGAGCCCTCCGATTTGTCAAAACAGATTTTTTTTCGTCTTCTTCTGGGTATCGCCACACTCATAAGACAAAGTGTGTGGTCCATTTTTGGTGTTACCTCTTGTAAAAATGAGAAATTTTGTGCTAAAGCAACACTTTTGTGAAAATAAGAGTTTTATTACAACTTTCAATATGATGACCTATTGTTATCAAATTCTGTGAAGTACCTATGAGTTCAAAATGCACTCTATACCCTCTATAATTTTTGAGGGGTCTAGTTTCCAAAATAGGGTCACTTGTGGGAGTTTTCTGCTGATTTGGTACTTTAGGGGCTCTTGAAATGCAACATGGTACCCGCAATCTATTTCAGCAAAATTTGCTTTCCAAAATTCAAATATTGTTCCATCCCTTTTGAGTCCTGCCGTTTGTCTGAACAGAACTTTTTTACAACATGCAGGGTATCACCGCATTCATAAGAAAGTGAGCAAAAAACTGTGGGTCCATGTTTTGTTTCTTCCTCTTGTAAAAGTGAAAACGGTGCTAATGCAACACTTTTGTGAAGAAAAACAAAATTTTCAATATGACGACGTATTGTTATAAAATTCTGTGGGTTCAAAATGCTCACTATACCCCTAGATAAAATCCATGAGGGGTTTATTTTCCACAATGGGGTCACTTCTGGGGGGTTTCTGCTTTTCAGGTACTTTAATGGCCCTTAAAATGCAACATAGTACCCGCAATCTGTTTCATCCAAATTTGCTTTCCAGAATTCAAATATTGCTCCCTCTGTTCTGAGTTCTGCCGTTTGTCCAAACAGAACTTTTTGACTACATGTGGGGTTTTGGTGCTCTCAAAAGAAAGTGTGTAACCAACTATTTGGTCCACTTTTTGGTGTTATCTCTTGTAAATGTGAAACATTTCATGCTAAAGCAACACTTTTGTAAAAAAAAAAAAAAAAAAAAAATTAGAAGAAGAACATGATCAATTTTACCACCTATTGTTATCAAATCTATGAAGAACCTGTGGGTTCAAAATGCTCACTGTTCCCCTGTATAAAATCTTTTGGGCGTCTAGTTTCCAAAATGGGGTCATGTATGGAAATTTTCTGCTTTTTAGGTACCCTAGTGTCTCTACAAAAGTGACATGGTGCCTGCACACTATTTCAGCTTTTCCAAAATTCAAATATTGCTCTTTCCCTTCTAAGCCATTCAGCTGCCTTCATACATTTGCGTATTTGTGAATTTGCGTGGCGCTTTTATGCTCTTGTGTAAAGGCAGTCATAAGCAACGCTGGAAGGGCATGTCAGCAAAAGGTATGGCCTTTGCTGAGATGCGTGCAGACTCTGGTATTTTGGTATCATTTTGCAGACGCACTTTCACTGCAAATCGCGTGCGCAAAAAGAATGACTATGTCAATTCTTTACGCCTTTTTCGGCATGCTATTCCCATAGCCCACATTATAAAATGGTCTCGGAAAAAGCGCGGTGGAAAAAGCGCGGCATCTGAATGAACGCGCCCAATACGCAGCATGTGAACGTAACCTTACATTTGTCCAAACAGAACTTTTGTGTACATGTGGGGTATCAGTGTGTTCAGAAGAATCTGGAAAAGGGTGCTTTCACACTGGTGTGTTTGAAAAACTGCAGCAGATCCGGTCAAAAAACGCATCTGCCGCATTTTCCGCCTAACGGCTGCACTTGCTGCACAGCTGTGGCAAGCCCCATGTATTGTCTATGGGGCTTGCGGTAAGTGTGCGGCAGATGCGTCAAGTGCGGTTTCAGCAGTTGCGGCAGATGCGGCCGCGAAAAAGCCGCTGACCACATTTTTTTCGCAGCTGCATTTGCCACAACTGCCGAAACCGCACTTGCCGTGTCTGCCGCACACTTACCGCAAGCCACATAGACAATACATGGGGCTTGCAGCAACTGTGCTGCAAGTGCAGCCGTTAGGCAGAAAATGCGACAGAGGCGTTTTTTTGACCGGATCTGCCGCATTTTTTCAAAAACACCAGTGTGAAAGGGGCCTAACAAATTCTAGTGTCCAATTTGTCATGCTGTGCCTTTTAAACGTGAATAAATTAAGGATAAAGCAACATTTTTTGGTAAGATTGAAATGTATTTTTTAATTATACTTTGCATTCCTGTGAAGCACCTGAAGGGTTAATAATCTTCTTGAATGAGGTTTTGAGCTGTCTGAGATGTGCAGATTTTAGAATGCTCTCACTTGGAAATTTCTTGTAACATAAGCCCCTAAAAGTCACTTCAAATTTTATGTGGTCCCAAATAAAATGGTTTTGTAAATTTTGGTTTAAAAATAAGAAATTGCTGATAAAATTTGAACTCTTCTAACTTCCTAAAAAAATTGTTTACAAAATTGTGGTGTTGTAAAGTAGACATGTGAAATGTTATTTATAAGTTATTTTGTGTCATATAACTGTCTAGTTTATGGGTAAAAATTAAAAAGTAGAAAATTGCTAAATTTTCTAACTTTTTGCCTCAATTACATTTTTTTCACAAATAAAAGCAGAGCAAATAAAATCAAAGATCGGTGGATGCGATCCAGAGTTATAACCTCATAAAGTGACACTGGTCAGAATTGTAAAATTTGGTCTGGTCATTAAGGTGAAAATTGGCTACATCACTAAGGGGTTAAAAAGCATTACTTTTGCAAATTTTAAAAAAGCACCTGGTACATGATGTAATTTTTCACATTTATATTACACAAACACTGATCATTTTACAATAGGCACATATCACAGATTATCCCTAATAAATCTAAAAGACACATTTTATACACAGTAGATAAGTACCGTATTTTTCGGATTATAAGACGCACTTTTGTTCCCCCAAATTTTGGGGGAAAGTGGGGGGTGTGTCTTATAATCCGAATATGTGGAGGCACAGGAGGCTGGGGGGCAGCTCTGGAGCGTGTCCGCGGCTGGAGCGGGCTGGCTGCGGGGCTGCAGAGAGAGCGGGGAGATCTCCTGCTCCCGCTCATTTAATATGCACTGCTGCTGTCCACCTCTCAGTGCTGAAGTTGCACTGAGAGATGGACGGCGGGGAGCTGTGCATATTAAATGAGCCTGTACTCACCCCCCGCTCTCTCTGCAGCCCCTCCATATGCCCCCCCATGTCCTGTATATGGCTCCCCCACATAATACACCCACCCCCTCAATATGCTGCCCCCAAGTAATATGCTGTTTACCCCCCCTCCATTAGAAAGATGGTCCCTTGCCCTGCACTCCCCCCATCATTAATGCGCCCCCCACGCTGGCCGGCAGCAGATAGAATAAAAAAATCCTCCTTCCTCACCCGGCCAGCGTGGGGGGCGCATTAATGATGGGGGGAGTGCAGGGCAAGGGACCATATTTCTAATGAAGGGGGGGAAACAGCATATTACGTGGGGGCAGCATATTGAGGGGGTGGGTGTATTAAGTGGGGGGGGGGCCATCAATAGGGGACGTGTGTCATCAAGGGGGATGTCTGCCTGCAGTAGGGGACATGTGCCATCAAGGGGGACATGTGCCTGCAGAAGGGGACATGTGCCATCAAGGGGGACGTCTGCCTGCAGTAGGGGACGTATGCCATCAAGGGGGACGTGTGCCTGCAGTAGGGGACATGTGCCATCAAGGGGGGACGTGTGCCTGCAGTAGGGGACGTGTGACATCAAGGGGGACATCTGCCTGCAGTAGGGGACATGTGCCATCAAGGGGGACGTGTGCCTGCAGTAGGGGATGTGTGCCATCAAGGGGGGATGTGTGCCTGCAGTAGGGGACGTGTGCCATCAAAGGGAGACATGTACCTGCAGTAGGGGACATGTGCCATCAAGGGGGACGTGTGCCTGCAGTAGGGGACATGTGCCATCAAGGGGGGACATGGGACTGCAGTAGGGGACGCGTGCCATCAAGGGGGGATGTGTGAATGCAGTGGGGGATGTGTGCCTGCAGTGGAGGACGTGTGCCTGCAATGGGGGACGTGTGCCAGCACAAGGGGATGTGTGCCTGCAGTAGGGACGTGTGCCATCAATGGAGGACGTGTGCCTGCAATGGGGGACGTGTGCCAGCTATGGGGGATGTGTGCCAGCTATGGGGGACGTGTGCCAGCAATGGGGGACATGTGCCATCAATGGGGGACATGTGCCAGCTATGGGGGACGTGTGGCAGCTATGGGGGACGTGTGCCTGCAATGGGGGACGTGTGCCAGCTATGGGGGACGTGTGGCCAGCTATGGGGGACGTGTGCCAGCTATGGGGGACATGTGCCAGCTATGGGGGACGTGTGCCAGCTATGGGGGACATGTGCCAGCTATGGGGGACGTGTGCCAGCTATGGGGGACGTATGCCTGCAATAGGGGACGTGTGCCAGCTATGGAGGACGTGTGCCTGCAATGGGGGACGTGTGCCAGCTATGGGGGACGTGTGCCATCTATGGGGGACGTGTGCCAGCTATGGGGGACGTGTGCCAGCTATGTGGGACGTGTGCCAGCACAAGGGGGCGATATCCAATATAAGGGTGCCATATCCAGATTAAGGGGGCTAATTCTAGGATGAGGGACCATGTACCAGGATGAGGGGGCTATGTGGGACATATACGCTATATAATTTTGAAGAGAAGGCAGCACTCACCGCTGTAGTTTTTCGTGCAGTTTATTGCAGACGGCACATTGCTAGATGCAGGGAGGGGAGGGGGTGCAGAGGAGACGACGGCACCGTTTCGCGCTACAATGCGCTTCTACGGGTCACGAGTTAATGGCGTGCAGCTCACTTCCTATATAGGAGGAGTCTGCAACATGGGTGAACATCACCATTAACCCTTAAGATGTGAATACAAATAAATCTTTAAAATCAAGATTCCAGTAATTACTGAAAGTAAAAGAGAAGAACAGTGAACTTTACAAGCTTATACAGTTACAATTATTCTGTCACTATAACGAAATAACAACAGAAGGAGAACAGGTAGAGGAAGCAAAACCGGGCAGAGTTGCCATGGAGACCAGAACGCGGGCATAATATAGCTCGATGTTGTACAAAGTAATGAATCATCATTCCATACCGGCAAAAAACATGAGACGGTTAAGTCATAAAAAGACAAATTGTCCAATACTATCTCAGTAAGACACCATCTAAACAAGCTGATCGCAGAATATACTGGCATTATAATTTTGATTTGACAATAATTCCAAGTCAAGTGATCTAAATAACATCACAACTTAACTTCAAATACAAATACATAGTAGCCGCAAATAGGCTACAAGCCACTACATACCAGCAATCACCCAACTAGTGTTATGTTGTTTAAACTCCGCTCTGATCTCATAGACTCGTCCGCCCGGCAAATGCGACCGCTGCTTACTACTGGATCAGAAGTAGACAACCAATAATAATGACAAGAAATGAACATTCACGAAGAGACAAAGTGAGGCAAAACACAACAAGAAAAAGGAAAAAGAAAAAGAAAAAGAAAACTCCACATGACGGCAAACAATGGAGGGGATATTCATATATATACACAGTACAGCATAATCTTTAAAGCAGCAAACATGTAACCTACCGCTACCTCAGAAAACCGTCCTATAGAAAAACAGCCATATCGATCTTATCGTTCAAGCCGGCTGGACCCTGAGCAAATGAGTTCAAGATCCAGTTGGCTTCGGTTTGTAACAATTTTTTATGTACATCTCCACCCCTCCTGGAATGAAAAATTCTCTCTATGCCCGCAAACTTCAGCACTGTAGGGTCACCATCATGGTGATCCCTAATGTGTTGAATCAATCTCGGGGACCCTTTACCGGTCAATACTGAATTAAAATGCTCCCTTACTCTAACGTTCATTGAACGTATAGTTTTCCCGATGTAGTATCTTTGGCATGGGCACCATAGAATGTACACAACCCAGCTGGTGCGGCAATTTATGAATGCTTGTGTTTTATTAATAAGCGCCCCAATTCTTACAGTAGGGCCACTCTCTAAATACCTGCACCAGTTGCAGTGTGAACACTTAAAATTCCCTTTTAGTGGGTTGGAATTTAGCCAGGAGGGGCTGCCTTGTAATGGTTTAATCCTTTTTTGGACTATAAGATCACCGATATTTTTACTTCTCCTATTTGTCGTGACTAATTGTGGTGATACCTTCGAAAAGGTCTTGTCGTTTTCGATCACGTGCCAATGACGCTTTACTGCTGCAGTAATAGTACTGTACATCGGGCCATATTTGAAATTAAAGTAGAATTTTCTCGACTTTTTATTATCATTATCATTATCAGGAACCAATTCCGATCTACCCTCCTTCCTTATGCCGCCGTGTTGTTGTACTTTCTCTCTAGCTTTCTTTAAAATGTCAGGGGGATAGCCTCTGTAGGATAGATTTTTCACCAGAGCTTCCGCTTGAGATAAAAAACCTTCAGAAGTGTTATTTAGCCGTTTTAACCGCAGTAACTGGCTGAACGGCAATGCCGCTTTTGTATATTCAGGGTGCGCACTTCTATAATGAAGTAGGGAGTTGGTGGCTGTCTTTTTCCTAAAGACAGACCGAACCAGCCCCCGTCAGTAAGATCCAATTTAACATCAAGAAATTCCAGACTAGACCCACCAAACACTGACGTGAATGACATATTGAAGGTATTGTGATTAAGGTAGTCAACAAATTTATCGAAGGTTTTATCATCACCTTCCCATACCACCAACACGTCATCCACGTAGCGGATGTAGTATTTAATATTTATCAGAAATGGGTTGTTCTCCGTGTAGATATAAGTGTCTTCAAAAGCAGCCAAAAATAAATTGGCCAGGGTACATGCGACGGGAGTACCCATCGCTGTCCCTACCCTTTGGACATACCAATGGTCCAAAAAGTTGAACGCATTGTTCTCAAGAATAAGGCTCAGTGCATTAGAAACAAAGCCACTAACATCCCTATCTACCCTGTTCTTCTCCAAAAGATCATTGATAACTTTTACCGCCAAGGACTGAGGAATCCTTGTGTAAAGACTCTCTACGTCAATTGATGTTAATTTAAAGTTTTCACTCCAAGCTATATGATCGACTGTATTTACAAAGTCAAATGAATCTTTTACCAATGAAGGGACTGAAGCCAAATATGGGTGTAAGAACCAATCCAAATATTTGGAAAGTGGTTCGAACAACGAGCCCACTGCAGACACAATAGGTCTACCCGGTGGCTCGCTCTCGTTTTTATGTATTTTGGGCAAATAATACCAGTGTGGTTTCACAGGATTTTCTGGCAATAGTTTCTCGGCTTCGATCAACGTGAGAACATTCTTCTCCACAGCTGATCTCAATAATGATTTCAATTTATTCATATATTTACTAGTAGGGTCCGTAGGAACAAGCACGTAGGTGTTAATCTGATTTAATTGTCTTAACGCTTCCTTGATGTAGTCAGCTCGATTTAACACTACTATACTCCCACCTTTGTCAGCCTTCCTGAAAATAATGTCCTTCCACTGGCACATTTCTTTTAAAGCCCTTTGTTCTCCGGGAGACAGATTTCTAGCAGGTGCTGGGTAAATGAGGGCTCTTACGTCACGATCCACCAATTCGGTAAACAGATCTATGCTGTCGTTAGGTATCGCTGGGGGCATATAAGTAGATTTCACGCCCCCTTTAAAAGGGGGGCGGCAAGTATCTTTATTTATTGTTTCCCCAAATTGACTATCAGCGATACCCAAGAGCAGTTGAAGATCAGCTTGGGATTGAGGCAAGTTATCTTTTTCAACAAAAAAACCTAAGGGGCCGATGTTAGTGGCATTAAAAGACATTTTTGATTTTTTATGCGTATTATCAACGTTTAATGACCCTTTTTGGTTTTCAAAATGCTTAAAGAGACATAACTTTCTGGTAGACTTGAATAAATCAGATCTAAATTCTGCATAATTAAAAGTCTCAGCCATACAGTAATTTAGACCCTTGCGCAATACGGCTAACATGTCACTAGACAACTCATAGTGGGACAGGTTATACACTCGAAGAAGCTGCTGGTCTAGTCCCTCCAGGAGACTTGCTTCCTTTTGAGAGGCGGAGGAAGGATAAGATCTTCCACCTCTCCTCCTATTTCGTCCTCCTCGTCTCGTTCTCCGTCTAAAGGGACGTTATCTTCATCATCAACATCTAAGTCATTGTCATCTGGATTATCTTCTTCATCTATGCTTATACTTATAGGCTTTTTTCCTGTTTTTTCCAGCTTTTTGTTGGGACCCGGGTTGTTAGGCTTTCCTGGAGTCTTTGGTGTTTGTGGCGTTCTGGGAGTAGCACCCCCAGCATTTTTCT
The DNA here is from genome assembly GCA_033576535.1 of Allobates femoralis. Classification (NCBI taxonomy): domain Eukaryota; kingdom Metazoa; phylum Chordata; class Amphibia; order Anura; family Aromobatidae; genus Allobates; species Allobates femoralis. The sequence goes on along the minus strand of JARQOC010000005.1, from coordinate 412,501,394 downwards.
TTTTCTTCCTTCTAGGGGTATCTAGGGACTTACCCCAATTGAAGATGTGGCCCTGTTCATAATCTGCCTTGTCTCTTAGAAATTTCTCTCTTTTCAGAGCTTTAATTTCATTCTGGAGTGGTACTAGTTTTTCATCCAGCTTTTTTATAAAAGAGGACCATTTCCCTTTCTTGGTTCTCTTTTGCAATTCTTTTCTCAGAGCAATTAATTCATCAGTAATCTTACAATGATCTTTTTCATTTTGCTCTAAGACCAAGCATAGAAATTTCATGGATGAATCGTGTTGGATTTCTTCCCATCTCTTAATGAAATCAGGACTGCAGGTTTGAGAGGCCATGTTCTTAGCCACACGTAGCCCCCTGGGTACCCTTTTACAGGCCACGTAGGTCTTTAATGAAGTCACTGTCCAGAATAAGCGAAGTTCTTTTTCAGCAAGAAAAGAAATTCTCTGCTCCAAGCTTTTTTCACTTAGAACAGACACACAGTCCTTCACTTCACAATCAGTAAAATAAGTCTCTGCATCCTCCCTCCCTGCCAGCAGACCATCTGGTATTGAAGCTGCATTAGGTCCTGATCCCGAAGGGGCAATCTCCATATTGCCAATTACGGCACCACGCTTCACTCCCCGCTACGGTCCGTGCCACTTCAAACAAGGAATATAAATGTAAGCAGCAGGAATAGGGCACCGGAGCGTATCAGCTCCCGGGAGGGGCAGCACAATAGAGGAGATAACGGACCAAGCACACGGCGGTGCCAGCCAGTAATTACTGGAATCTTGATTTTAAAGATTTATTTGTATTCACATCTTAAGGGTTAATGGTGATGTTCACCCATGTTGCAGACTCCTCCTATATAGGAAGTGAGCTGCACGCCATTAACTCGTGACCCGTAGAAGCGCATTGTAGCGCGAAACGGTGCCGTCGTCTCCTCTGCACCCCCTCCCCTCCCTGCATCTAGCAATGTGCCGTCTGCAATAAACTGCACGAAAAACTACAGCGGTGAGTGCTGCCTTCTCTTCAAAATTGTACTCTTATGTTGTGCTGCCTGGCTGGCACCGCCGTGTGCTTGGTCCGTTATCTCCTCTATTGTGCTGCCCCTCCCGGGAGCTGATACGCTCCGGTGCCCTATTCCTGCTGCTTACATTTATATACGCTATATGATTTGTTAGACGGACACTGGCATTATAAGACGGACCCCATTTATCATTAAAAATAATTTTTTTCTCTTTTCCTTAACCAAAATTGGGGGTGCGTCTTATAATCAGGTGCGTCTTATAAAACGAAAAATACGGTAAGTCCCACAAAGATCAGCTGAGTCCAATAAAATCCAGTGCAGGCCATCAAGATGATGGGGCACAGTCCAGTAAAAGCACAGTCCATTAAGGGTTTTGTAGTTTAACGTGATGACTTTAGTCCCGCTAATCCAGCAGAGGGAAGCATAACCAAAACTAAACTTGGGGAGGGGAAAAATAAAAATAGCGCTACCCAGCTACAAGGCAAAAGAAAGAAACAGGCTTCACTTTTGTCAGAACTTCACACAAAACCAGTCCTTATTTAGCCAACAGGGCAACTCCAAGACTAATGGCTAGGCTATCGTCCTGCAATTTTACATTGTGCATGATGCAGGGTCCCAGCAGAGGCATTTCTTCCAATGGGGCAATGACTCAACAACAGGCCTTTTATAGGGCAGTCTCCTTTAATAAGAGAAAAAAAGACTCTAGCATCCTTCTCAAAGCTGCCTGAGATGGATGTGGTCATTCCACACTGTAGTCTGCTGCAAGACGGTTTCAGGGGGGGTTACAGGGGCTACTCCTCCAGGAGCATTCTCCATCACCACCTGCCCTGCAGTAAACCCAGTCATGGCCACCACTGGAGAAGAGAATGGAGGAATTAGGAGATGGCCACTCCCTGTAGCACATACCCAAGGAACTCGGGGAAATCTAAAAGGCTCTTCAGGATCTCTGGCTCCTGTGAGTTTCCATGCAGCTGGCTGGCTAACATGGTCAGGCCTGGCCAGCAGCAAATGCTCCAACCTCTCTATGTTGGCCTCCTACTGTCACTCTTCGAAATCCAATGTGGTGGTGACCTGACTTATCCCTGCCATGTACCACCCCTTCCTGTCCTTTACCTTCATGAATAAGAACACATTCCCAACATAGAGGGTGTGGAGTCGTGAAGGCAGATGGTCATGCAGCAGGGTTGACCAGTTTACATAACACCTGTCACCAGTCCTGTCTTTGGCTAGGAACAACAACCCCCTCTTCTGGAAAAAGTTTTCTACCCAGCCCCGGGTACATTGCTCATCAAAGTTGTTACACTTAAGACCATGCAACCACTCTTGGGCGAGGGTATCTGAGAGCCTGGTTTCTTCCATAAATGATAAGTTCTGGGGTGTTTCATGCCTACAAAGCTAGTTGTTAGGAAGAAGTAGGAGGCTCCACATGGCATTCTCAGAGTCGAAGGCCTCTGTCAGGGGTGCTACAGAAGGCAGCGGAACAGATGCTGCTGCCACTACTACCTCCTTTTCGTCCTCCTCAGTTTGCCCTTCCACCAGCTGCAGCACCGGCTGCAGATTAACTAAGGCCAGGCAAGCTGCAGGATCCTGCCTCTGACCTGTGTTGGTCCTGGCTGACATAGGGAATGGTTCACCTCCTCCTGACTCTGAGCTCCACTCCAGTGGCACCTTTTCAGTCATGTGGGACTAGCACTGGATCCTGACCTTGCTGCATATCATGCCCACTGCATGGAGCGTTGTCGTACTCCAGCTAACATATGTGGGCATCTACTCTGCATGCTGCTCTGGTTGTGGTGAAGCATGATCAGTGCCTGGAGTAGTGAGGAAAATCTTGTCCTACAGAGCAGGGATCTATTGGGGTGGATCCACCAGGGCTCCAAAGTGCAGACTGCAGGCACACAGTAGCCAGTGTTGCTGCATTGTATGGCAGTCCCAAGATGGTGCCAGCCTCCATGGTGAAGCATCTTTCCTTTGCCTAGGATTCTGCCTCTTCCAGCTCCAGGACCTAATCACAGGATATTATTGTGTGCCCAATCTTGTTGCCTAGCTCCTCATTAAGCCCTCCATGGAGTGGGCTACAGAAAGCCCCTGATTTACAAATCCCATTCCCCATGCTACAGGTAACACCTGGGCTTGCAGGTGGGGGTATTGATTATGGAAGCCTGACATATTTAGAGGAGAAATAAGAAAAGGAAAATAGTTCATTGAGCTCACCACCAATTCATCTAGAATATTAAGTAAGGCTATTGGGCATTGCACTGAAAGGTCAAAGATTAATGCTATAATAGCACACGTACAAATGCCAAAAATCTGTATTCTAAATGTTTGAAAGGAAAGGAAATAAAGGGATTGCCCATTTTCAAGAAGCAGTATCCATATTATAGGATTTCATGAATGTGAAAAGACCTGAAAGACCATGTATGTTTAGCATGTAATGGATATACGCTGTTTTTATCTGAATTTGGGGTCAGAGCCTGGCTTATTCTGTCCACATTAGTTCACTTACAAAGGTGGTTAGTGCCCTAGGCAAAGCAGACGTCCAGACATTTCCTACTGCCTGCTACAAAGCATGCACCAGAATATTTTCCCCACTGTTTCTGTTCCCAATTGTATAAAGGAGGGACCTCCCAAATGTATACAGGAACCTCACAAATAAATAGAGCAGGGCCCTTCCAAAAGTATAAAGGAGGCCCCTCCCAAATGTATAAATGAGGGCCCTCCCAAAAGTATACAGGGCCCTTATGCCAGTATTGTTAAGGAAGTGGTTTCAGCAACAAATGAATAGCAGAGGACCCTCCCAAACATATATTAAAGGGCCACCTCTGGGCCCTCACCAAACTCAGGTTTGCAGGCCCTCTAAATAGTTGAGTTGAGGGCTGGAGAATGAAATGTAGAAGGAGGAGAAAGAGCAGGAGGAGGAGGGGAGACAAAAACTGGCAAATGAGTAGCTGGAAACCATGATGGAAGTTGGGCCGAATACTCTTGGCGTGTGTAGGATGTGTGAATGTCCCAGGCTGTCACTCTGTCCCATCCTCTACCAGATTCAACCAGTGTGCCTTCATAGAAATGTATCATCCTTGACTGTCCGCAACAACTTCTTAATGTGTCTGTTGTTATGTTGACCTTACAGGGAACAGCGTTGATGACAGAATGGTTGATATTGTTTCATACATGCTTATGTAAGGCATGGACAGCACACCAACTAAAATAGTGGCAGCTATGAACCATGCCCAACATTACAATGTACACATTGTAAACTGCTATGGAATATGTATTCCTCTATGCTAGTGTCAATTAGGGAGGGACCCTTCAAATGTCTAAGAAAGAGTAGTCCCTCCAAAACGTACATTACAAGGCAATCTCTGGGCCCTCACCAAACTCAGGTTTGAATTTAGGACCGCAATATCACATGGTGGTGGAGGAGGTGGAGGAGGAGGAGGAGGGTCAAGCCCAAAACTACAATGGGCACATTGTAAACTGCTATAGAATATATATTCCACTATCTGAGTGTCAATGAGAGAGGGACTGCCCAAATGTATAAGTAAGAACAGTCCCCTCAAAACGCATGTCACAGGGCAGCCAGAGGCCTCTGAGGTCAAAGATCAACATACCTACTGGTAGGTTGTAGCTGTCCTTGTAAAGTGCTGGGGAATAGCTTACAAAAATAATGCATGACAGAGGGACCTAAAAAATGTATTAAAGTCAGGGCACTCGCAATTGTGAAAGGTGAAAAAAGCCTCAACAGTACATGTGAACAAACGGTTAAAAGCGATATTTTTTTGTTTCTCAGTTTTTTTTAGCCTTATATACAGGTGATTATGCAGGAAAAACAGTTTCTTAACCTTTTTGGGCTGTTAAATCCAATTTAGGTTAGGTTTGGTAGTTGTTGTGTATCTGTAATGGTACCTTTACACGCCGCTACCGAAGGTAGCAACAGGTAGGCACCGCACGTGCACGCGCGCGTTTTCAACGGTTGCTAACGGTACCTGATGCCGCAAATACACGCCGCCAGAAGGTGCTCCACAGAAGGTATTTTCAATCCGTGGAAGTGCCGACGGGTGCCGCAAGTTACCTTCTGTGGAGCACCATCCCTGATTTACACGCCGCTACCACAAGGGAATATGGGCGTACATATTGTGCGCTGTAACTACATAGGCGTGACAGAGTTGTGTATTACGCGGTGCTTGTACGGTGATTGGACAATGCAATAACATCATGATTGGCCAGCCAGCGCAGGGAGGCTGGCTAATACATGACGCTATAGCAAATGTGTAGTGACTGATCATCTCGTTAAATATGCCGCCCTGTGCAGGGACAGCCAGTGGGTACACAGTAGTCCCCACCAATGATAGCTGATGGGGCGTGGTATACATGACACTGTGGCACGCCCCAGGTAACTCAAATACCATACCTGTGCCCCGATTACACGCCGCTACCATAGGGATTATACCTGCTTGTTTTTCAGCACGGTTGAAAGACAGGTATCCAAAGGGACAGGAAGGTGCTACCTGAATTACACGCCGCAATCTCGCGGTATTTTGAAGGTAAAAGGTAGAATTGTCTCCGACACCTCCCGGTTTCTACCTTCGGTAGCGGCGTGTAAAGGTACCATAAAAGTGGCATAATACTGCGACAAACATATTCCTAGAAACCATATGTGAGTCAGAAATGCATGCAGGCATATTGTCCAGTCTCTTCCTATTCTGTTTCATCACTTTCCCATATATTTCAGCTTTTTCATCAGGCCCACAGTCCTCATTGTAGATCCAGCAGAAAAAACTTTCATTTCCCATTGACTTGCATTGAACTCGCTAATCAGAACGAATACGCGATTATTACAAAGTACTCGTTACAAGTATAGCAATTATGAATAGCTGCAGCTCCATTGGTGCCATCAGTGTGTTCTGCGGGCTACAGTGAGCAGTGATACTTTCTAATATCGTTGATCACCACGGTCTTCACATGAAGCAGTGCTTTGGATTGTTGTGAAGGTGTGCAACTGCAGGGATGTTTTGAGAGTTTATAAATTGATGAAATAGGAAGTCTGGGTTTATGTTTATTATTTATTTTGCTTTACAGGATTAGTAATGGGGGTGTCTCATCTCTTCATCAGTAGTAATGCTTATAGGGGTTAATGTGGGGAAGTTGTCCCACTGGGCTGAGGCACTGATCTCAACCTGGAGGGGCATAAATAAGTAGTTACCTCATCTTCATTAGAGCCTCTGATAAAAAATTTAGGCTTGTGCTGGTCTGCAGCTGCCAAGTGTTACACCAGGGGACCACAGTACCTGGACAGCTGAGTCCAAGTGGGTGAGGAATGCAAGTAGGTACAGTCTCTGGAGAGGGTAATTGCAGTATGTGTTGTGGTAGACCAGGTGCTGTGGGTATGGCAACAGAGCTGGTTCACGTTTGTGCAGCGGGTACAGCAGCAAGACTGATTTAGACTGACACAGAGGGTATGGCAGCAGTGCTGGTTCAAGCTGGTGCTTGCAGGTAATGAGGTACTAGGAAACAAACATGGATTAGGTAAAGTTCAGGACTCAGGATATACAGTAGCAAGGGTAGTGGGAACCTGAAATCTAGCAGCATGTTTCAAGGTATAGACCAAGTTGCCCAGACACCTCCGAAGAGGGAAGGTGCCTAAAATACTCTGTACTTCTCAGCCTTAGGCAGTTTAAGAAAAGGAGGTGTGTCGCACATATCTTAAGAGCACGTCCAGAAGACTCGCACACCCACAGGTTCTGAGGGCAAGAAACAGAACAGGACCAGTGAAGATGCCAGCCATCTTCAGGATAGGTGACAGCACCGCTCTCCCTATGCAGAAACCGGCACCACGGTGAGCATATCACTAATCCAGGGTTTATTGACAAATTTTTTACATATCATAGCTGTCATAGCCAATTTTATTACCATGATTGCCACTGCATCAGGACTATTGGAAATATATGGGAAAAGCTCCACATATAACACATCTAATTTGATGCTCCAATTCTGGGGTGGCTACAGGCTTGCATTCTTTTGGCTGGGACAGACAAATAAAAATGGACCTTCCAACACTGTGCTAGTTATAAAAAAACTAGTAAAAAGGCCCGATGCAATTGCATCGGGAGCGCGGTGAAATGAATTGTGTGTATACAGGCGGGTCAGTGGGTATCAGAGTATACAGGTGGGTCAGTGGGTAGTAGAGCTTCGAGGCGGCTCTGTGGGTAGCAGAGTATCGAGGCGGCTCTGTGGCTAGCAGAGTATAGGGGTGGCTGTGTGGGTCGCAGAGTATAGAGGCGGCTCTGTGGGTAGCAGAGTATAGAGGCGGCTCTGTGGGTAGCAGAGTATAGAGGCGGTTCTGTGGGTAGCAGAGTATAGAGGCGGCTCTGTGGGTAGCAGAGTATACAGGCGGCTGTGTGTGTAGCAGAGTATAGAGGCGGCTCTGTGGCTAGCAGAGTATCGAGGCGGCTCTGTGGGTAGCAGAGTATCGAGGCGGCTCTGTGGGTAGCAGAGTATAGAGGCGGCTCTGTGGTGGAGGGGTGAGGAGAGATGCGGCTCTGTGGTGGAGGGGTGAGGAGAGATGCGGCTCTGTGGTGGAGGGGTGAGGAGAGATGCGGCTCTGTGGTGGAGGGGTGAGGAGAGATGCGGCTCTGTGGTGGAGGGGTGAGGAGAGATGCGGCTCAGTGGTGGAGGGGTGAGGAGAGATGGGTGTCTGTGGTGGAGGGGTGAGGAGAGAAGCGGCTCAGTGGTGTAGGGTTGAGGAGAGATGCGGCTCAGTGGTGGAGGGGTGAGGAGAGAAGCACACAGTATATACATACATGAGACATTGTATAGACAGACAGTAGGCAGAGATTACACACATTATACACACAGTATAGACACAGTATACAGACATTACAGAGAGTATAGAGACATGAGACAGAGTGTAGAGACATGAGACAGAGTGTAGAGACATGAGACAGAGTGTAGAGACAGGAGACAGAGTGTAGAGACAGGAGACAGAGTGTAGAGACAGGACACAGAGTGTAGAGACAGGACACAGAGTGTAGAGACAGGACACAGAGTGTAGAGACATGACACTGACAGAGTATACAGAGACATGACAGGGACAGAGTATACAGAGACATGACAGGGACAGAGTATACAGAGACATGACAGGGACAGAGTATACAGAGACATGACAGGGACAGAGTATACAGAGACATGACAGGGACAGAGTATACAGAGACATGACAGGGACAGAGTAGGGGTATACAGGGGTATACAGGGGTGTGTGAGGGGTATACAGGGGTATAGAGGGGTGTGTGCGGCAGAGTATAGAGGAATGCATGGAGTAACCTGGTGTCACGTGACTGTGACATCATCGCAGGTCCTGTAGTGCAGAAGAAGACCTCTGCAGAGACCGGGAGCCCGTGGGAGCCACCGGGAACAACCGGCAGCTTGCAGGAAGACGGCGGGGGCTCGGGGAGAGGTGAGCATGATTTTTTTTTTTTTAACTGTAGTGCGGCTGCGGCTCGCGCAAAGGAGTCTGGGATTCGGCTACAACGCCCGAATTCCCAACTCCCAATTATATAAGTAGATGGGGGAAACTCATGTATTTTGTTCTATTTTTTTTTTTTTTTTTTTTTAAGTTATGAGGTCCTCTCCATTTTAATAACTTGCCCAGCTAAAGCAGACAGCAGCAGATTGTTATTAGGGTAGAGCCATGGATATTGGCCCCTTTCTAGCCTGATATCAGCCCCAGCTGATGTCTTCACCTAAGCTGGTTATCAAGTAGGTAGCACCTCACATCATCTTTTTAAATTATGTATATATTTTTGCACTGCAGTTTGGGTTAGGAGGCAGACAGCTAGTGTAAGGGCAGCCAATCATAGATGCTGGCACAGAGGGGGGGGCATATATAGCAGTCTGACTGCAACCTATCACATACATTGTAACAGAGGGCGGGGAAGCAGTGAATATTCATAAGGCTTATTGAGTGGGCCAGGAAACAGTCTGACATTGGTCTTATCTTCTAGGGAAACACTGTGTGTATAATTGTACGTCTTTAATCCCCCATTTGCTTCATTTTGCAGCCCCCATGTTGTCTTAGCTTTCAGGAAACATAAACGAAAGATAGCCTTTCAACAAGCTTTAAGAAAACCATAACATGGACAGAAAGTTAGAAGTTCATGTTCGGGGTTCAGCATCTCATACTAGTTGTCTGGTGCGAACCTTTAACTTTACCGTTTGGAGTAGCTCATTACTAAAAACAAATATAAATATCTCAACATATGTCAATGTTCTCCTTATAGTGGCATGCTTCATCTGGACCCCATAGAAATCATTCAAAATTAAGTTCTGTAATTTTTTAATTAGAATTGTCAAAAACTGTCTTCAACAAAAAAAACTTTATTGCTGACTCATGAATGACTAAACTGAAAAAAAAAGTTTAAAAGGATTCAGTGGTTATAATAGAGTATGAACTCATGAACTTATATATTATTTAGTCATGCTCGCAAAAAAGATTCAGTAAAAATGACTTATTTAAGATCTCTTTTTTAAGACAGAGTAAAAACTACCTGTGCGATATCAAACTCAGTTTTGCTTATGTATTATGGAGAGATAAATCCCAAACATAAATTGCTTTTGCAAACTGTACATTGTGAGATGCCAGAGAATGCTGAAAGATGATATATCAAATGATAATATCAATAAAGTGAACAGAGTTTAAACAATTTTATACTAACAATAAAGGAAACCCAAAAGTTTAATGTGTGGGAACAACAGATTTCTATGACTGAAAATGTAATCAACTCTTCTAACTTGCTAAAAATATTCAAGGTAAAATTGGGCAATGAATACAAAAGCACATACAATGTAGAATACACTTATCGTAAATAAAAAATAAATATATTGAACTGCGGTAGTTAGTAGATACAGATCATTAAGATACCGCAAAAAATCAATAGGATCTGCAAAATTGTAGAAACATATTTTATCTGCATTGTCTATATAAAGTGTCGAATGTTAGGTGCACTGTATAATAACAAGTTAACATGATTATGAAAATTAATCATACAAATGTACATGTACTCACAGGTTCATACTGTCTTCTTCTAGCAAAAAAGGCCAGATACCAAAAAGTGGGCCACCAGCATTTATCTTTTTTACTTATTGTGGCTCCCCAGTTTGCCTATGTTTACCTTTACAAGGTTTGTTTCAAAGTACTTTAAACCAAGTAAAAGTATCAGTATTATTAGCTGAGAGACCAAACGTGCAATACCCAAAATAGTTCAATTTTATTAATGTTCAATTATATTTATACATTTGTGACATAATAAGCCAGGTAGATTAAGATAAATGTTTTTAGATACAGCTAAGTAGGGAAGGGGAGGGGCAATGGTGCCCTAAATGATGCCCTACCTAACTGTAGGGTCGGCACGCTACATTGATACTGGTGGCGCCCCTTCTCCTCGTAAACTCACCCTGATATGCCCTGCACTATGCTTTGAAGTGCAGCTAGCCACATATCTGTGGGACCCTGATCCATAAAGCAAGTCCCAGGCATTGTCTATGGGGCTTGCGGCAGATGCAGCATGGGCAGTATTGCCGCAATCTGGCACTTGTGGCAGTTGCGGCTGCGAAAAAAATGCAGTCAGCAGCTTTTTTTTGTGCAGCCGCAACTGCCGCAGGTACCGGATCGCCTCAATACCACACTTGACACACCTGCCGCAAGCCACATAGACAATGCATGGGGCTTGCTGCAAGTGTGCCGCAAGTGCAACCGTTAGGCGGCAGATGCAGCAGATGAGGTAAATCTGTCGGATCTGCCGCAATCAGTGAAAAACGCTGATGTGAAAGAGGTCTTAGTTAAATGGTAATACAAGTATTAACCATGTAGGTCCACATGGACCAAAGATGTGAGTTCAGTTAAACAATAGTCAGGCTATGTATCATTTACATAGGAGACTGTGAGCCCTAGCACCCCCAGGGCTAAGAGTGCTCTGCGTATACAGGCGTAGTGACCAGCACATGGTCCCTGTAGGTAATTTTACATCAACATGATTGCAACTATCAGTATCAACGAGGAAAGGTTCAGTACAACAGCGAACAAAGCACCTTCTAGATGAGGGAGCCTTTCGCCTGATGCGTTTTCCCCCTTGTTCCGTCTCGGGGGTTCGTCAGGGGCACAGATAATTTTATGCTTTCAATATCACAATATCACAAGCTGACTATGTATAGACCTGCCCAGGGATTCAAAAAGAGTATGTGACTTTCACTTACTATTGATGCTCACCTGTGTCTGAGCCATTATACGTTCATTAATATCTTCATATTAAGGTGGGCATAGTTACTTAGTCTAAACTCCTGTCATTTAACCCCACCTACACCTCCCTCCATTTTAACTCATGTCTCTGCTCTCTGGTCTATTAGATCCCTTGTGAATGTTGGAATTGGGATCAGACTGATTCCCTTTTGTTTGACCAGACATTGCATCCTGGTTGGGAATCGTTCATGAGTGAGGATTGAATTTAAATGGGCATTATGAACATTCCCATGCTCGGAGTATGGACATGTCATTGTATATTTGCCTTTATTTATAGAGATATCCATTTCACTTGAAATCTTTGCTTGACCAGCCTCACGCAATCTACTTTTGGTCATTATATTTTATAGGTTCTTTACAATTGTTTTATGTCAGCATTAGGTTAGACTTAAAGGGTATAATTTCTTTCTTTCTTCCCTTAGATATTTCCACATACCGTATATACTCGTGTATAAGCCGACCCGTGTATAAGCCGACCCCCCTACTTTTGCCCCAAAAATCTGGAAAAAAGTATTGACTCGTGTATAAGCCGAGGGTGGACCCCAGCACAGGTATACAGCCCCCAGCAGTGTGGTATACAGGGCCGCCCAGTGGTATACAGGCCTCCCCAGTGGTAGTATACAGCAGCCCCAGTGGTAGTATACAGCAGCCCCAGCAGCCCCAGTGGTAGTATATAGCATCCCCAGCAGCCCCAGTGGTAGTATATAGCAGCCCCAGCAGCCCCAGTGGTAGTATATAGCAGCCCCAGTGGTAGTATATAGCATCCTCAGCAGCAGTATATAGCATCCCCAGCAGCCCCAGTGGTAGTATATAGCAGCCCCAGCAGCCCCAGTGGTAGTATACAGCAGCCCCAGTGGTAGTATATAGCATCCCCAGCAGCAGTATATAGCATCCCCAGCAGCCCCAGTGGTAGTATATAGCAGCCCCAGCAGCCCCAGTGGTAGTATATAGCAGCCCCAGCAGCCCCAGTAGTAGTATATAGCAGGCCCAGCGGTAGTATACAGCAGCCCCAGTGGTAGTATATAGCATCCCCAGCAGCAGTATATAGCATCCCCAGCAGCCCCAGTGGTAGTATATAGCAGCCCCAGCAGCCCCAGTGGTAGTATACAGCAGCCCCAGTGGTAGTATATAGCATCCCCAGCAGCAGTATATAGCATCCCCAGCAGCCCCAGTGGTAGTATATAGCAGCCCCAGCAGCCCCAGTGGTAGTATATAGCAGCCCCAGCAGCCCCAGTAGTAGTATATAGCAGCCCCAGCGGTAGTATACAGCAGCCCCAGTGGTAGTATATAGCATCCCCAGCAGCCCTAGTGGTAGTATATAGCATCCCCAGCAGCCCCAATGGTAGTATACAGCAGCCCCAGCAGCCCCAGTGGTAGTATATAGCAGCCCCAGCGGTAGTATACAGCAGCCCCAGTAATCCAGGGCCCCCCCAGCCTTGCTCCGGTAACCTGTAAAGTAAAATATACTTATCGCTGTCCCGCTGCCGTCCGCGCCCGCATCTGCCGACATCCCGATCCTCCATCTTCATGCGTCTTCTTCCGACTTCCTGTGTTCGGCGCCGACAATGACGTCATTGCCTGCGACAAACAGAGGAAACCGGAAGAAGACGCATGAAGATGGAGGATCGAGATGTCGGCAGATGTGGGCGCGGACGGCAGCGGGATAGTGATAAGTATATTTTACTTTACAGGTTACCGGAGCAAGGCTGGGGGGGCCCTGGATTACTGGGGCTGCTGGGGCTGCCGGGGCTGCCGTATTGACTCGCGTATAAGCCGAGGGGTACTTTTCAGCCCAATTTTTGGGCTGAAAAACTCGGCTTATACGCGAGTATATACGGTAATTATTGGAAACCAGTTTTTGGTTGAAAATTATCTGTGCCCCTGATGAACCCCGAGATAGAACAAGGGGGGAGATGCGTCAGGCGAAATGCTCCCTCATCTAGAGGGTGTATTGTTCTCTCTTTTACTGAACCTTTCTTCATTGATACTGATAGTAATAATCATGTTGATGTAAAATTACCTACTTGGACAATATATTGGTCATTACGACTGTAAATTTATAGCACTCAGCCCTGGGGGTGCTAGGGCTCACAGTCTCCTATGTAAATGATACAAAGCCTGGCTATTGTTTAACTGCACTCTCATCTTTGGTCCATTTGGACTTATGTTGTTAATATTTGCATTACCATCTAACTAAGACCTTTGGCTGTGTAGTTTTCCCTATGCACAACCCCTTGATTTTTGAATCAGGGATCCACTCATTTGTGGCTAGGCTGCACTTCCCAGCATAGTGCAGGGCATATCAGTATGAGTCCATGAGGAATAGAGGCGCTATCAGTAGGGTGCCGACCCCTACAGCTAGGTAGGGCATTGTTTAGGATACCATTGCCCCTCCCCTTCTTAGTTGTATCCAAAAACATTTATCTTTATCTACCTGTGTTTGCAGGAGTATACTACATAGTTTGTGTAAGCACCAGAGACAGGAGAACATCCTTTATAAGTAGCTGTCTCTGGTGCTTACACCATTTGCATAGTCTACAGGCTGCTGTCCTCGGTCCTTATATACGCACAGTAGTTCTATGGCTGTGAAATGCCCATAGAACTACTGTATTAGCGATCAGGACCCTGGACAACAACCTGTAGATTACGCAACTGGCGTAAGCACCAGAGACAGCTACTTATAAAGGATGCTGTCCTGTCCCTGGTGCTTACGCAACCTTCGTAGTATACTTCTGCAAACACAGGAGCTGGCGGCTGTCATTATATAGTATAGAAAAAGTCGTCAATAGCGACGATACAGTTAAATATAGAATTAACCCCTCACATGCTGACCTGTGTGGACAGCATGTTTCTAGGGAGGGTGGGCACCCCCTAGAGAATTGTTGCCCACATCTATTAATAACATTTAACCCTTTGTTCATCCCTGCAGCATCAGGGATGAACAAAGAATCCGGCAACCGGATTGCACATTCTGAGCAATCCAGTTACCGAATGGGCTCCCATAGGAGCCCATTATAGCGGTGCGGCTGCGTTTTACAAACCGCTCCGAAAAATGCTGCCTGCATGATTTTTCACGCAGGCAGTGAAACCAGAATGCGGTAACCGGATTGCAAATAGTGCAATCCAGTTTTTGTATTTCAGCCTATGGACTGCGGATCCGGATCCGGTATTGAGCATTTTAATTCTCAAAACCGGATCCGGATAAAAAAAAAAACACTAATCTGACCCTAGCCTCAGTACAGCTACAGCAATGTCTGCACAGCCTACTATTCCCCTAAGACATCATGTCCCACAAATCCTTGTACAGGACAAAACCTGTAGTCTCTGTTCAGCAGTGCAGTCACTATTCCAAGTGTTAAAACTGAAGCCATCAAAAAACGAGCAACCCTTGCTAACCAAGAAATGCAACTGATATTAGAGATCTGAACATGAGGGAAGGTCACAATTAGAGAACACACCTGAATGCCACCTTAGGAACACTAGCAATAGAAAAAGAGGCTACAGTCAGTCTAGCTGAAACAGAGTCCGTAGAGGCCATGCAAAACCCTGAGCTGCAAAGGCAAAACAGTATGCTGAGTCTGAGATTTATATAATAAGATTCATCACAACGCACATCACAGTACGTTAATGAACTCCCTGATTTAAACTGTGATCCTGAGCCAGTATCAAAATAAAAACTCGATATCTCCAGTATCTCCAGTGAAGCAAACAGGATTCAACATGGAGCATGATTCCAGGACAGATGTAAATTCGAAAACACTACACAAAACAACTCTGCTAATAACTACCTTGCCTCTCACCAGGTACCTGAACTAAATTACCTTGCTGACACATCATATGTCAGGCCGAAGCAATATGATACTGACTGGTGCCACTCAGAGGATACCAACAGATATGAATGCACCTCACATCACTACCAGTGTGGCCCATCACCAGTATACTCTGCTAATAACTGGTTCACAAGAGACATTGCTATATTCTTTACACGACTTGAATTAGTTGCCAAGGGGCTCTTAAAATTCAGTGACCAAGCTGAAGATTACAGGGCATGGAAAGTTTCCTTCCAAAATGTCAATAGAGACTTTGGGTTTCTCCACAGGGATGAAATAGACCTCTTAATCAAATATCTAGGAGAAGAGTCAGGCAGAGACACAACAAGGATTATGGACATTAATATAAATGGCCCTGAGATTGTCATCAAAATGATCTGGGTTGAGCTGGATGAATGATACAGCTCAGCAGAGGCAATAGAAAGAGCCTTGTTCAAAAGAATTGATGACTTTTTTGAAATATCTAATAAAGGTCTCCAGAAACTTAGAGAAGTAAGCAACCTGCTAATGGAAGTCCAGGTTTCCAAATGTAAAAATGACCTACAGGGTTTGCACTCCTTTACACAGCTATAAGCATTAACCCTATAGTCAAATAATTGCTCTACAATCTGCAGGAGTGGTAGCTCACAGATGGTTTCACATACAAATACAAGCACAGTGTTCCATTTTCTCCCTTCTCTGCTTTTTTAACAATATATGCAACAACAACCAAGGATTAGAAATGACCCAAGCTTTGAGTTCAAAATGTATGCCACTCTGTCTCCAGTTTCAAATCCATGCAGGACATCTGTGGCAGTACACAAGACTAATATGTCTTTTCGAGGTTCTATTCACAGGTCTACTGGCTACTCCCAATTAGAAGAAAAGATGCCGGATACTGACAAGCAGTGCCTTCTCCATTAGAAATCTCACCGTCTTCTGAAATGCAGAGCCTTCAGAGGAAAATCTATGCCAGAATACAAAAGCTTCCAGAAAGAAAACGGTACTGTTACAAGTGCTGCTTATGAACATCTATTATAACTATTATTACAACTATTATAACATGAAGGCCTGCTTCACAAAGTCTCCTCTTAACAGTTGTTGTAGAGATGTGTCAGCTGCTAGAACTCTGTGTGGCATTGACCTGGTCTCTAATCTGAACTGCTGTTAACCTGCAATTTCTGAGGCTGGTGACTCGGATGAACTTGTCTTCCGCAGCAGAGGTGACTCTTGGTCTTCCTTTCCTGGGCGGTCCTTATGTGAGCCAGTTTCTTTGTAGCGCTTGATGGTTTTTGCAATTGCTCCTGGGGACACTTTCAAAGTTTTCCCAATTTTTCGGACTCACTGATCTTCATTTCTCAAAGTAATGATGGCCACTCGTTTTTCTTTACTTAGCTGCTTTTTTCTTGCCATAATACTAATTCTAACAGTCTATTCAGTAGGACTATCAGCTGTGTATCCACCAGACTACTGCACAACACAACTGATGGTGCCAACCCCATTTATAAGGCAAGAAATCCCACTTATTAAACCTGACATGGCACACCTCTGAAGTGAAACCCATTTCCGGTGACTACCTCTTGAAGCTCATCAAGAGAATGCCAAGAGTGTGAAAAGCAGTAAATAAAGCAAAAGGTGGCTACTTTGAAGAACCTAGAATATAAGACATATTTTCAGTTGTTTCACACTTTTTTGTTAAGTATATAATTCCACATGTGTTAATTTATAGTTTTGATGCCTTCTGTGTGAATCTACAATTTTCATAGTCATGAAAATAAAGAAAACTCTTTGAATGAGAAGGTATTTTCCAAACTTTTGGTCTGTACTGTATATATATACTTTAATAGATGGTACACACCCTGATCATATGACTGTGATATCAGTCGGAGTGTGCTATAACGGCAAATGGAATTTTATCCACTACATCTCAGGCTATGTTGGTTATATAGAAACACATCAATTGCCAATTACCGTATATACTCGTGTATAAGCCGACCCGTGTATAAGCCGACCCCCCTACTTTTGCCCCCAAAACCTGGGAAAATCTATTGACTCGTGTATAAGCCGAGGGTGGACCCTAGCACAAGTATACAGCCCCCAGCAGTGTGGTATACACCAGTCCCAGAGGTAGATACAGCAGCCCCAGTGGTAGTATACACGCAGCCCCAGTAGTATATACAGCCCCAGTGGTAGTATATACAGCCCCAGTGGTAGTATACAGGGCCCCAGAGGTATATAGCAGCCCCAGTGGTAGTATACAGTGCCCCAGAGGTATATAGCAGCCCCAGTGGTAGTATACAGGGCCCCAGAGGTATATAGCAGCCCCAGTGGTAGTATACAGTGC
This sequence comes from Allobates femoralis, assembly GCA_033576535.1. Taxonomy (NCBI): domain Eukaryota; kingdom Metazoa; phylum Chordata; class Amphibia; order Anura; family Aromobatidae; genus Allobates; species Allobates femoralis. The sequence goes on along the minus strand of JARQOC010000005.1, from coordinate 412,483,936 downwards.
CCCAGAGGTATATAGCAGCCCCAGTGGTAGTATACAGGGCCCAGAGGTATATAGCAGCCCCAGTGGTAGTATACAGTGCCCCAGAGGTATATAGCAGCCCCAGTGGTAGTATACAGGGCCCCAGAGGTATATAGCAGCCCCAGTGGTAGTATACAGTGCCCCAGAGGTATATAGCAGCCCCAGTGGTAGTATACAGGGCCCCAGAGGTATATAGCAGCCCCAGTGGTAGTATACAGTGCCCCAGAGGTATATAGCAGCCCCAGTGGTAGTATACAGGCAGCCCCAGTAATGCAGGCCCCCCCCAGCGTCTCTCCGGTCACCTGTAAAGCAAGCTATACTTATCAGTGTCCCGCTCGCACCCGCCGCTGCCGACATCCACGATCCTCCATCTTCATGCGACTCCTCTTCCTGTTTCCTGTGCGCGTCGCCGGGAATGACGTCATTGCCGGCGACGCGCACAGAAACAGGAAGAGGAGTCGCATGAAGATGGAGGATCGTGGATGTCGGCAGCGGCGGGTGCGAGCGGGACACTGATAAGTATAGCTTGCTTTACAGGTGACCGGAGAGACCCTGGGGGGCCCTGCATTACTGGGGATGCGGGGGCTGCTGTATACCGATGTATACATCGGTATGTACCGATGTATACATCGGTATACAGCACTGACTCGCGTATAAGCCGAGGGGGGTACTTTTCAGCCCAATTTTTGGGCTGAAAAACTCGGCTTATACGCGAGTATATACGGTATACATAAAAAACATATTATACTATTATACACAAAATCATCAGTATTATGCACACAAATCTTTATAATTAATCAACATTATAAAATATTTTATTAAATAATTAAAACAAATCAAAGGTATCTTAATTACCGTATTTGAACTCACCATTCTCAATGAAGAATAATCAGAATCTAACTTGCAAATATCAGGTGATCAACCCACTATATTACACTGGAATTTTACTCCTTTTACTTTTTTTTATTGCATGTATAGGAAAATTATTTGTGTGATATGAAATTTTAACCAATACCACTGATCTAATATTTCATATTTACTGGATAAAAATTACAATATATCAAGAAAAAAACAAAGATTATAGAATCACCACTAATTGTGATAGGTGTGGTATTAATACATTATTCATGGAACAATATATAAATGTGTGTACACTAAATATATAGTTGTACTACTGTGAATGGTTTGTGAATTCATGGGATGAATAGTAAATTACTAATATCTTAGTTATTTATTTTATTTACAGTGAATAGTTCATAAAATCATAAAAGTGAAAGATAAAATGTGAATTAATCATTAACATGTTTCTGTATATATTCTTTATATTTTTTACTTTTAGTGTATTCGTGGAGTTCACAATGTGGACGAATCTATATCTGGATCCTATACTGTTGTTCTATAAAAATAAATCAAATAAACAAAATAACTTTAATCCAATTATCCTTCTTTGTATAATGCAATTCATATCATTATCATCAATATTTGTTATACTACTATTCACCTAATACATGTTATTGTCAAATTTGACCAATTATTGTTCAATAAAATCTATTTCCCATTAAAGATTATAATTAATAATTTGTATGTATCAATACATTTTTTAAAAACCATTTTAAAAACGTGTATAGTACTAGTAAGATCATTATCTAGTATTATAATGGTTATATGGGTAATAAGATTGTTGTCTGGTCTCCCGAAATCCCAATAATTGATCACAAAATCATTGTTCAAACTATATAAGTTGAAGTTAAATGCTTTTTTAGCAATGAACACATCAAGAAATTGGCAATCTTGAAGTCCATAAATATAGTAGAAAAAGAAACTTATGCTTACTTCTTTCTGTAACTGGAAGATGTCTAGCAGTGCCATCAAATCAGCAACCAGCGGGACATCTTTACACTCATCCATTGAATGTTCAGGGCAGAGGTGATTTTCAAAGAAGACAGAAACTTTTTTAAATATTTAAGCATAAACATTTAAATCCCTTGGGGTAGTTTCACACTTGCGTTTGCAAGCGCTGCGGATGCTGCGGATAAATTTTCTCAAAAAAAGCAAGTAATGCACACCTATATTTAACATGGTGTGCGCATTTGTGTGCAGAGAAATTTTTTGTCATGCGTATGGCTGCTTATGCGTACCGGCGCGTCGAATTTCTGCGGCCTGGAGACGCAACATGTTGCATTTTTTGGGTGTTCAAAAAAGCGCAAGCTTCCGCATGCGTACAGATGCACATAAACAAAGCATTATTCTCTATGGATACGCAATCGTATGCAAGCCCTTGCGGATGCCTGCGTTTGATACGCATGCATATAAGCGAATGCATTTCTGCATGTGTTTTCTTAGGTGCCTTTAGGCACCCATGCGTTTTTCCATGCGTTTTTGAATCAGAACCCAACAAAAGTTCATGAACTACTTTTTGGTGCTGATTTAAAAACCTATGCATTTTTTTAACATGGGCCCCTATGGAAAACGCATGCGTTTTTGGATGGTACTAAATGGTACTAATGTACCATACATTTTTGCATGCGTTTTTGAAGGCAGCTCCTCACATAAGTGCAAAAACGCATGCCAAAAACGCAAGTCACTTTAGGCATGCGTTTTTGCAATTAGGGCATGCGTTTTTAGCTATGGGGGCCTATGGGTGCGTTTTTACATGCGTTTTTAAAAACGCAGGTCTCAAAAAAAGCATGTAAAATCTGCAAGTGTGACCCTAGCCTAAAGAGTGTTTCTGGCCTTCTCATGGTAAACTGCTGGATGTCTGTCTCCTGGATTGCCACCTGGATCTGTTCGTGCTGGACTTCTCCCTGTTGGATCTCTGCCTGCTGGATTTCTTCCTGGATCTCCGTTCTTGCGTGCTGGGTCCGTCTCCGTGATTGAACTCCTGCAGTATAGCTGGTAAAGTATCATGGCGATAATTGCCATATTCATAGATAAACAGCATAAACAGATGAACAGCAGCAAAGGCAGACATTCTTTACCGTGGGAAGGGTCTACTTATACATTCCTCTTAAGCCACTCTCTATGGGTGGGATCTGTCAAAAAACTTACCAAAACAGTGCGGATGCCGCAGAAGAATTATTGAACGCATGCACTGAATAATCGCAAAAACGCAAAGAAATGCATGCTTACACAGAGTTTTTAGTAATGTTTGTGGATGACAATGCGTTCAAAAAATGCTGCGTTTGCATGTGTATGCATGTGTTTTGACATGCGTATGTGCATGCGCAACATACGCTGCGTTCGAAAACGCAAATGTGAAACCAGCCTTAGGCCTTCTTCACACATGCCAATCCGGTTTTTTTTAGCGGTTAGAAAAACTATCCGTTTTTCTAAGTGTGCCATTAGTGTCTTCTGAGGTCCTGAACGTTTTTGGACTTAGTCATTTTTTCATGAAAAACGCATATGCGTTAACGCATGCGTTAACGCAGGTGCCTATATGTGCCATGCGTTAATGCATGCGTTTCCCATAGGGCCCCATGTTAAAAAAAATGCATGCGCTTTTTTACAGCACCCAAAAAAACACTGCATGCAGAGTTTTTTGGAATGCTGAACAAAAACGCATGTGTTGTTAAAAATCGCATTGACTCTTAAGTGCACCATGCATTAACGCATGTTATTATTATTATTATTATTTATTTATATAGCGCCATTGGTTCCATGGCGCTTTACATAAGAAGTGGGGATAACAACGACAGGTACAGTACACATGAGCAGTCAATGCTTGCTGATACACGACAGGAGAGGATCCTGTCCACGAGGGCTCACAGTCTATAGGGGTGGGGGGAACACGATAGGGTGGGGGAGCGCCAAGCGTTTGGTGGAGCGGCGCTGGGTCTCATCATAGGTTGTAGGCTTGTTGGTATAGATGAGTTTTGAGGTTCTTTTTGAAGCTCTTGAGGGTAGGCGAGTGTCGGACGTGCTGGGGGAGAGAGTTCCAGAGTCTAGGGGAGGCGCGGGAGATGTCTTGTATGCGTTGTGGGAGGATGAGATGTGAGGAGCGTAGGTTGCGTGCGGGTTGGTATCGGGAGACCATGTCGGAGATGTAGGGGGGGACAGGTTGTGGATGGCTTTGTAGGTCAGGGTTAGGATTTTAAAGCGAGGTCTTAGGGAGGTGGGGAGCCAGTGGAGTGCCATGCGGAGAGGGGAGATAGGGGAGTAGCGAGGAGGCAGGTGGATTAGACGGGCAGCTGAGTTTAGGATAGAGCGGAGAGGTTCAAGGGAGGAGGCCGGGAGACCGGTGAGCAGTAGGTTGCATGTGCGTTTTTTATTAACAGCTAAAAAACGCAGAGAATGCAAAAAATGATGGTATGTGTGAACAAGGCCTTAGTCATGGGGTATGTTTAACAATATTATAGTTAAAAGGTTATTATAACATTCAGACAATTAATTGACAGACGATTGCAGTGCTATTAGAGAAATACTGAATCACTACTACCAAACACTAAACATGTCTGGGGTCACACTTGCGTTTTTTCCATGCTTTTTTAGAGACCTGAGTTTTTAAAAAAGCATGTAAAAACGCACCCATAGGCCTCCATGTTAAAAAACGCATGCCCTAATAGCAAAAACGCATGTCTTAATAGCAAAAACGCATGTGTGACAGTACCATGCGTTTTTGTGTGCGTTTTTGCAATTATGTGATTAACTGACATCAAAAACGCATGCAAAAATGCATGGTACATTAGTACCATTTAGTACCATCCAAAAACGCATGCGTTTTCCATAGGGGCCCATGTTAAAAAAAACGCATGCGTTTTCTAAAAAATGCATGCAAAAACGCAGGGTGCCATCAGACACCTTAAAAAACGCATGCAGAAATGGAAAAACGCATGCAGAAATGCATGCTTTTTTTAAAGGCACTAAAAAAACTCATGCCAAGTGTGACCCCAGCCTAAATCAGCACCCAAAAAAGTTCATGAACTATTTTTTGGTGCTGTTTTAAAAACGCATGCGTTTTTTAGAAAACACATGCGTTTTTTAGAAATGCGTGCGTTTTTTAACATGGGTCCCCATGGAGAACGCATGCGTTTTTGCATGGTACTAAATGGTACTAATGTACCATGCGTTTTTGCATGCGTTTTTGAAGGCAGCTACTCACATAAGTGCAAAAACTCACACTTTAGACATGCATTTTTGCTATTAAGGCATGCGTTTTTGCTATTAGTGCATGCATTTTTTTGCATGGGGGCCTATGGGTGCGTTTTTACATGCTTTTTTAAAAACGCAGGTTTCCAAAAAAGCATGAAAAAAACACAAGTGTGACCCTAGCCTAAAAAACGCATGCGTTTCCCATAGGCCCCATGTTATAAAAACGCATGCATTTTTTAAAAAGCACCAAAAAATGTTGCTGCTGCGTTTTTGGGTGCATTTTTCAAAAAATGGTGCATCATGCAGTATTTTTTGGTGCTGAGCCAATTGCTATTGGGGCATACGTTTTTTGCATGGGGGCCTATGGGTGCGTTTTTACATGCGTTTTCAGAAAACGCAGGTCTCCAAAAACGCATGTAAAATCTGCAAGTGGGACCCTAGCCTTAGCCTTTTACATGCGTTTTTTCATGCTTTTTTGGAGACCTGCGTTTTTTAAAATGCATGTAAAAACGCACCCATAGGCCCCCATGCAAAAAACAGATTCCCTAATAGCAAAAACGCATGCCTAAAGTGCCATGCGTTTTTGGCATGCGTTTTTGCACTTATGTGAGGAGCTGCCTTCAAAAACGCATGGAACATTAGTACCATTTAGGTCCATCCAAAAACGTATGCGTTTTCCATAGTGGCCCATGTTAAAAAAACGCATGCGTTTTTAAAACAGCAACAAAAAATAGTTCATGAACTTTTTTCTGGTACTGAATCAAAAACGCATGTAAAAACGCATAGGTGGCTTAAGGCACTTAAAAAAACGCATGCAGAAATGAAAAAAGCATGCAGAAACGCATGCTTTTTTTAAGGCACCAAAAAAACTCATGCTAAGTGTGACCCTAGCCTAATTTAGGATTTTATATTGGGATCCATCGTTTCTGGGAATCTCACACTAGGGCTAGGGTCACACATGCGGCAGGAATTAGAAATCCTGATCCGGTATTGAGCTGTCAAAAAGCTCAAAATCGGATCAGGAACTGCTCCCCATAGGAGCCCATTATGGTAACTGGATTGCTCTACATGCAATCCGGTTACCGGCTCTGGATCTGCAGCCTGCACTAAATATCATGCAGGCTGCAGTTTTCGGAGCAGTTCTGGCAACGGCAATGGGGGAACCGGATTGCTCCGGATGTGTAATCCTGAGCAATGCGGTTAACGTCTACTTTGTTCATCCCTGCTGCCGCAGGGATGAACAAAATGTTAAATGTTTACTAAAACATTAAATATTAATAGTAGATGTGAGCAACATGTCTCTAGGGGGTGCTCACCCCCCCTAGAGACATGCTGTCCACCCCTGTGGGCATGTGAGCGGTTAATGAGGCACTTATACTATTGCTGGCTTTTTCCGGCTTTGTACAAATTTATGAATGAAGCCGTGGCTCCTGATAGTGCGTAATATGTATGTATAGTACGTAATGTATGTATAGTATCAGCCGCTGTCCTTGGTCCTGTAAGCAGTTACAGTAGGTCTATGGGCAATGCATCGCCATAGACCTACTGTACCTGCTTACAGGACCCTGGACAGTGGCTGATACTATACGTACATTACATACAGTATCTACAATACAGTCGGGAGCCGTGACTTCATTCAGAAATTTGTACAAAGCCGGCAATAGTATAACTTCCGGCATTAACCCCTCATATGCCCACAGGAGTGGACAGCATGTCTCTAGGGGGGTGGGCACCCCCTAGAGACATGTTGCCCACAGCTACTATTAATATTTAATGTTTTAACAAACATATAACACTTTGTTCATCCCTGCGGCAGCAGGGATGAACAAAGTAGGCGGTAACCGCATTACTCCGGATTACACATCCGGAGCAATCCGGTTACCGCATTGCGGTTTCCTGCACACATTTTTGCTAAAAAATGTGTGTGAAGGCAATTGCGGTTACCGCATCCGGATCTGGATGCAGTCACTGCAATTGCCTTTCAAATTGTGACCCCAGCCTAGTTCACATTTTAGTTCTCCCTTCCTAGCGTGGCAATGGAGCATGTGCAATCAGAACTGTGAAATGGAAACCCAGATTATATCCCTAGGCAGGAAGATATAAACACCACATTTTGGGACGATAAATGGTTAGTTATTATGATGACAATAACTGTATATTGAGGATACAATGTGCTTTATGTTTATAAAAGTAATCAAGGTTTGCATACTGAACCATTTGCAATGTTTGCATTTAAATAATTAAACTAGATAGTGTGTTCAATTTTATATTCTTTAAAATATATTTTAAAATGGAAAGATTATTTTTTTCCAGGGGCAATTTTCAATATTATATAAAAGCAAAAAACTACAGTACATTGTTTTACAACACAAACTCAAACTATATTCCTTACTGCATGCTCCTTCACGAGTTTTTAGCTGTATTTTATAGATATAGCTCCCATTACTACCATTTTCCTTTCTTATACTCACAAACATTACTATACTGCAAAAAAAAAAAATCGATCTCTGGTCAATAAAGTAAACACTGCGTTCTGTCGTAATGGTTCTTTGTGATTCTTCTAATTATATCTATATGGATATACAGCTGAAATAGATTATTTTTAGATTGATTGGTCCAGTTTCTCCATTATTACATTGAGTGCTTATTAAAGTATAGTGCAGAGATGGATTGTGTTTGAAATCTCTCGGCTTCTAGAAATGATAATTTTTTTTGGTTGATAACATTTTATTGAATGTTGCATTTAAGCACCTCTCTCACTTTTTTGAGAATTGTCCCAAAGAAGTGATGTCGTCCAAAGGTCATAAAATTTCATATTTTGAACACATTCATATTTTGTTACCTTGCAGCAGCTTTCTCCTGATGTAGCAATTTCACATAGAAATAAAAGTCTATGTACAGTTTCAGTGTTTTTTCCATTCATTCTTAATGAATGAAAAATTACAACCTTGTACTACAATAGTTTTCACAAACATACAGTGGTTTATCCCTGTTTTCTTTGAATTATGGCTTAACGCAAAAGGTCTTAAAGTCTGTTTTTGAAAGCATTTTGCAGTTCACATATAGAAAAAATGTGTAAAACATTGAGTAAGTTGATTGATCGTATATTGATGTGTTGTTGCAGTCACTATTCTGCAGGTCTCAAATCAACCGAAAGCAGCACCCCATATTGCGTCTATTCTCTGTTAAACATAGATTGCCTATAGAGAGGCTTCAGCATGCAAATCCATAAAAAAATATAAATATACTGATTTTTTTTTATCTAAAACACTATGATGTAGCAAGTTATAATGCAATACCTGTAACTTGACACCCATTGTTGAACTGGTGTACTTTGGGCCCACCAGAGAAACTCATTCTCGTGGCCCACATGATGCTATATAGGCAATATAGAATTAATACAAGAACATCAATTGTATAGCAAAGCATGCTAATATTTTTCTCCATTATAAAGCACAATGGGCCCAATTAATCAAGACAGGCATTTTTTCACTCCAGTTTTTATGACGAGGCATGCTGAAGTCATGAACCCTCCAACTAATAAAAACAAAATGCAGAATTGTACTTTCTTTTTCTATTACACTACACTTGGAATCTTATTTCCAGCTTTCCATTATGTCATATGATAAAATGGATGATGTCACTCAAAACAAGCCCTAATATGTCTTTGTTTATGGAAGAATAAAAAAATAATGGCTTTTGCAAAAAGGGGAGGAAAAACGGAAAATGCAAAAATGAAAAATCGCTTGGCCCTAAAGGGATTCATTCGATAGGTTAGTGAAGTTTGTTATTATCAAACATGCATCCCTATGGGCAGCGCACCGCCATAGACCTAATGTTACAACTTTCAGGACCAAGGACAGGGGCTCATACAGTACATACATTAAGTACATTATCTCCTCTACAGTGAGGCACCGCTGCATTCATTCATAAAATTGAAAAAGCCGACAATAGATGGGAATGCTATGATGACACATAATAACCCCTCACATGCCCACCTGAGTGGACAGCATGTCTCTAGGGAGGGTGGCAACCCTAGAGACATGTTGCCCACTTTTATTATTAAGATTAACCCTTTGTTCATCCCTGCAGCAGCACCCTTCCCCCGATAGCCTAGTCAAGATTAGCCATGTTTTTTCCACCATCTTATTGTAGTCCAGCCTCATACCACACCCATACACGTAGGTTTTAAATTGCACTCAGAGGCTAGTGTCCTCATAAGCATTTGCACCACAGACAGAGGCATAAGGTAAGGGAGACAGGGACCCGATATACATGAGAACACCTTGGCGCAGGTTATCGGGCTTAACATGCAATGGCCAATGCATTAACTAAGATTCTCATTTTTCATGCTGTTTCCTGAAGCAGTTTCTGCAATGTCAATTTTCATCTTCAAAATATGCATTAGTTTCTTATATGTTAGTCAAACACTTCATTATGTCATATATTGTGTTTAGTGTGCAGCGGATCACTTTCTAAGGGCCCTTTCACATCAGCGTTTTTTTCAAATCGCGGCAGATGCGGTGAAAAACCCGCATCTGCCGCGATTACCGCATACCGGCTGCACTTGCGGCACGGTTGCGGCGCGGTTGCGGTAAACGCCATACAAGGTATAGGCGGACTTGCGGCAGGTGCGGCAAGTGCGGTTTTGGCACTTGCGGCAGGTGCAGCCGCGAAAAAAAACACGGCTTACAGCATTTTTTTTCGCGGCCGCACATGCCGCAAGTGCCAAAACCGCACTTGCCGCACCTGCCGCAAGTCCGCCTATACATTGTATGGCGTTTACCGCAACCGTGCCGCAAGTGCAGCCAGTATGCGGTAATCGCGGCAGATGCGGTTTTTTCACCGCATCTGCCGCGATTTGAAAAAAACGCTGATGTGAAAGGGCCCTTATACATATGTTTTTTTTCCAGCTAGCACCTGAACCTGGAGGTGTGCCAGTCTTCTTTAAATTACTAAAGGGATTTTTGCACAGGATTAGTACAGCTGTTTACACAAGAACCACTGTAACACAGGAGATTTGGCAAAAACATTGCTACTAAACTGTAAAAGGGGCATTTTTTAGGAAGAAGTTACTAAACCTAATTTCTATCTCTCTATTTAGAAATAAATAAATCGCCAGCTAGTTATCTAAACAGCTCACACAGGATCAGCATCATCAGCACTGCAGCAGCAAGACTGTTACTGAGCTCCAACACTGAGAAAACAGTGACGAGGAGAAATAGCCTGTTCTTATATGGCAAGGACATGTGATAAACCCACCTAAAGACACAAGACCTTATGTGCAAAAAGTGAAATTTGCTTTACGGGTGCCAATTGGCTGCCAGACCAGACTACCCACAGTAAATGCGTGAAAGAAAAGAAAATGGAGACCTGCATTTATCCGACTGAGACCTGACAACCCCCTCCCGTCTGCTATGATAGACACAGCCAGTCTAAAAACGTAGCACAGAAGAATTAGTGCAAATGCACAAATGTTTTTTGTCATCTGAAAAATTACCGTAGAAATCCTGAATTCTGGTGGTAAATGCACTGTGTGTCCATTCGCTGATAACCGTAGATCTGCACTTTTTACTGCAGAAAGCATAGCCTTTGATATTAATGATTTCTCAAAATGTGATTCTCATCATGTTGTGTATGCTATTAACTGTTCTACATGTTCTAAAATGAATATTGGCTGTACTACTCATGCAACCTAAAAACACATTGCTGAACACATTGCTATCATAGCATAAAAACAGTATGTACTCAGGAGTAGTTAGCCATTTTGTGAACATGCATTATGCTGAAATTAGGCTGGGTTCACATTTGCGCATGTGTATGCATGCTTATGGCATGCTGACGCATACACAGTGCAAACGCAGCCCATACTGATGTGAACGCAGCGGAGAATCTCAATCAGCTGTCTCGGGGGTGACCGCTGACCGCGTTTTTTTTCGTGGCCGCACCTGCCGCAAGTGCCAAAACCGCACTTGCCGCACCTGCCGCAAGCCCGCCTATACATTGTATGGGGCTTGCCGCAACTGTGCCGCAACTGTGCCGCAAGTGCAGCTGGTATGCGGTAATCGCGGCAGATGCGTTTTTTTCCACCGCATCTGCCGCGATTTAAAAAAAACGCTAGTGTGAAAGTACCCTTATTGTTGAAATTACTATCATAATTGTGCACATATACATATAATTTTTTCCTTATAATTAAATGATCTATTTTGAATCTCTTTATTTAAAGTTTACAAACTACAGGAGGGAAATATAAATAAAAGAGATACATGAATAGAGAGAGCTTAGAGAAAGGAATTAGAAAATGATAGCAGTTAAATATGGATTTTTGACCTGACAGATTCCCTTTAAATGATTAACTCCAAAGTTACCGTCACACGCTGCCATATCACCGGCGAGATGGCTGGCAATTCCCCATTTCGGCGATGTGGAAACCACATCGCATGTGCGTAGTGGCCTGTGACTGGGCAATTCTACGGCGAGAAATCACCGTGGAGCGTCACCTGATTGTCCTGCACTGCAGTGAAATCAGGCAATATCCACCAGGCGATCTAAGCGCTTTGTGGCATGTGACAGGGCGATAGCGATGTAGAAAGCAAGCTCAGACATTCTGGAATCAATCCCATAGGCTGCCAGAGCGTGCTGTTTTCCGTGCCTCATCTGCAGCAATTGGTGGCTTCTCCTGTGTTCCCATTGGGTGCCCGTGGCAAAGGCGCCATATTTGATGATCTGTGAGTTCTTCAGCAGACTCATCTTCTTCTGCCTCCCAAGTGTCTGGAAAGGCATTCAAAGTACGAGCATCATGGAGTAGGCAGACTTCCTGACAAGGCTGACCAATGGTAACGCAGTTGTGTAGGCCAATTGGAGTGGTAGGGGCACGCCTATATTCTCACCGTGGCCAAACTCTACACCCACATCACTAAAGTGGTGGTGGCGTGTGACATGGCAATGTGAGAAGGGAAGATCGCTTCCGGTCTTGGTCAGGCGATATCCGGAACGCAGGATTGCTGAAGATCGCAAGTGAAATCGCTATGGGCGACATCTCCGAAGCGATCTGAAAAAAAGTGTGAGGAACATGCTCGCTCACATGAAATTGCCAGCGATATGGAAGCCATATGGGAGCGTGTGACGATACTTTTAGTTTTGGAGTATCTTTGCTACTTAGGATTTAGAAGCTACTAGAGAATGAAATATGATCAGCTTGAGTAGAGGAATAATGCTGGAAATGTTTAGTTCATAGTGTGTTTTTATACACTTAAAAAGTTTCAAAAACTTGGGAATACTTTTCTTTTTGTTCCATGTTTTATTTGATTCTGTCTTAGTCAATCCACTGGTGCATAGTAATTCTAAGTTTGTATGAAATATTCATGTTTCTGTAACAAAAATCAGTGATGACATAAATTTCAATATTCTCTAAGCTATAGAATACTGCTTTGTTTTATTTGTCTTCCTAACTAATTTTTCTTCAAGCATGAAGGATAACAAGCAGTTTTGTTTTTAGTATGGTAGAGCTGTATCATTTTTATTTGTTAATCAACACAACTTTTTTTGTTGTTTTTTTCAGCTCATAAATTGATCACTGTTTTACTTATTAGAAATCCTTTTGTTTCTTTTATTGATCAGGATATCTATTTACAACAGCATTGAAAATGTTTATTCTGATAAAAAATATATATATTGTTGAAAAGCTTGCATTGCTGCTATTATATATTTAAAGAGAGCCTTGCAGGTTTCTTAAAATAGTTGTTTCCTTTCAACTAGTTTTAACCACCGACCCAGTTTTGCATGAAGTAGTAAACTTGCGTTTGACTGGTGCATGCCATGCACTGCATCACTCGACTCAGCCAGCCGCCCTCTGGACAGAAGCATGTCAGCTGCATGTATTTCTCTGCAGCTGCACACTCCTTTCTGGAGATTGCGCGGCTATGTCGGGTGATGCAATGCGAGGCTCGTGCGAGTCACATGCATGCGTGACTCCAGCCTACCTGGGTTGGTGGTTGACCGATTCAGCAAACAGGTTAATTTTGTTCCTTTATCATGGTTACCTAATGCAGAAAAATTCTCCAGGCTGTTTACTAATCATGTTGTGAGATTGCATGTAATTATCCTTTCCAATTTGTTTGAAAAGAGAGTGCTATTTTTCTACAAGTTTTGGGGAGCATTTTGTAGTAAACCGAGGATTCACTTGTTATTTTCCTCTGCCTACCACCCTGAAACCAATCAATGATCAGAGGGTTGTCATACACAATAGTGTATGGTGACCAGATCAGGTGACTGTGTTTGTCACTCTATGCGACGTCCGGGTTATTTGGTCACCATAACAATGCATCACTATCAGCTGACCTTATCTGGTCACGTGACACAATTGCTATGATGACCAGATCAGCTGACCATGCAAGAATGATGTGCTCGGTTAGCTGATCTAGTCACTATAGCAATCACATCTGCTGATCTGGTCAACATAGCAATCGAATCAGCTGATCTGGTCACCTGACGTGGTTACTATGGTGACCAGATCAGTGATCTCCAGTCCGGGTGTATGGTGACTCGCTGAGATTACTTCAGGTCACTGTTCAGGTAAGCATGGTGACCCCAGTGAGTCACTGCACATCCTGAGCATGCAGTTAGTTCATTCAGTGACTGGAGGCTGTGATGAGGATGCTGTATTCTTCATCACAGCCTCCATTTAGGAAGACATTGCAGAGGATCCGAGAAGGGGTTTGAGGGTGGAGGGATTAATAAAGATCATATAACAAAAATTCAAGGAAAAAGGTTCCCTCACCCTTGTCAGACTTTATGGACACAGACGTTTAATTAACGGTGGAAAGTTACATGCAGCAGGGAGGGAGGAGAAGGAACGGACGAGTCGTTTTGCGCTTTAATTAGCGTTTCCACTGGTCCTGCTAAGTGAAGCGCGATATGACTCATTGTACGTTCCTTCTCCTCCCTCCTTTCTATATGTAACTTTCCATCGTTAATTAAAAGTCTGTGTGCATAAAGTCTGACATGGGTGAGGGCACCCTTTTCCTTGAATTTTTGCTATATGATGTATCTTTATAGACAAAACCCCGGGACTATGATCTGCACTTGAATAATATGCCATATGATTATGGTGAGACTACAAGGCTATTAGCCTTTATTGTGCAATTGGTGCCCGGCTGTCTTGTTTATAATTAGGATTAATAAAGAAGGAGTCGCTAAAAGTCTATGTGTTTTTTTTTGCAGTACCGTATATACTCGTGTATAAGCCGACCCGTGTATAAGCCGACTCCCCTACTTTTGCCCCCAAAATCTGGGAAAACATATTGACTCGTGTATAAGCCGAGGGTGGACCCCAGCACAGGTATACAGCCCCCAGCAGTGTGGTATACAGGCCCCCGCAGTGGTATACAGGCATCCCCAGTGGTAGTATACAGCCCCCAGAAGTGTGGTATACAGCAGCCTCCCCAGTGGTACATACAGGCCCCAGCAGTGTTACAGCAGCCTCCCCAGTGGTATATACAGCAGCAGCCCCAGTGGTAGTATACAGCAGCCCCAGAGATATATACAGCAGCCCCAGTGGTAGTATACAGCAGCCCCAGAGGTATATACAGCAGCCCCAGTGGTAGTATACAGAAGCCCCAGAGGTAGTATACAGCAGCCCCAGTAGTAGTATACAGCAGCCTCAGTGGTATATACAGCAGCAGCCCCAGTAGTAGTATACATAAACCCCAGTGGTAGTATACAGCAGCCCCAGTAGTAGTATACAGCAGCCCCAGTAGTAGTATACAGCAGCAGCCCCAGTGGTAGTATACAGCAGCAGCCCCAGGGGTATATACAGCAGCAGCCCCAGGGGGTATATACATCAGCAGCCCCAGGGGGTATATACAGCAGCAGCCCCAGGGGGTATATACAGCAGCAGCCCCAGGGGGTATATACAGCAGCAGCCCCAGAGGTATACAGACCCCCCCATTAGTATACAGGGGCCCCAGCTGTATACAGCAGCCCCAGCTGTATACAGCCCCCCCGTGGTATCCAGGGCCCCCCTTGTTGCACCTGTAAAGGAAGATGTCAGTATACTTATCGCTGCCGCCGCCGCTCCGCTGCTCGGTCACCGCGCTGCTCCGGGTCTTCATGCTTCCTGTTCCTTCTCCGGCGCTCGAACAATGACGTCATTTCCTGAGCGCCGGAGAAGGAACAGGAAGCATGAAGACCCGGAGCAGCGCGGTGACCGTGCAGCGGAGCGGCGGCGGCAGCGATAAGTATACTGACATCTTCCTTTACAGGTGCAGCAAGGGGGGCCCTGGATACCACGGGGGGGCTGTATACAGCTGGGGCTACCGTATATACCCGTGTATAAGCCGAGGGGGGACTTTTCAGCACATTTTATGTGCTGAAAAACTCGGCTTATACACGAGTATATACGGTAATTTTTTTTCTCTGTGTTGTACCTTGTTTACTATTTACTTGAAATGCTTAATGGTCAGGTTGAGATTAAGAATTTTGGGCTTAATGCTAACTGGCAACACAAAGCTGGTATAATTCCCTTATTACCCAGTGTGTCACTCCTACATGGCCGCTGAAAGAGCCGGGTAAAGCACCTGGAGATGGCACTAAGATGAATGTGCCCTTTTCATGGGTGGCTGCAGGCTGCTATTCTTTAGATTGGAGAGCCCAAAAATGATGGGCCCTCACCCCACTGAGAATACCAGTCTTCAGCTGCCTAGTTTTACCTTGACTGGCGATTAAAAATAGGGCAGAACCCTATGCATTTTTTTTGCCAGACAAGGTAAATCTAGGCAGCTGAGGGTGGAAACTCATAGTTGTCAGCTATATCTGTTGAGACTTAAAAATACAGCAGAGCCCTATGCATCTTTCTCAATATTTAATTATTTTTCACCCTATGACATCAGGTTGGTTGCCATACACTTATGTGTATGACAACTAAACACAGACACCATCCAGATTGTGAAAAGGCAGTCACATTGCAACTGCCAATCACAGACGCTCTCACAAAGCATGAACATCTGTGATTGGTTGTTACATGGTCAGTGAAGTGATTATGCAGAAAAGTTAATGGGTGGGACCAGAAGTCAGTAAGAAGGAGAGTTAACCTGGAAGCAAAAACTGTATATACTCGTGTATAAGCCAGGCCAAAATTCACACTTTTTTTAAACTTTAAAAATCTGTAAAAAATTACCGTATATACTCGCGTATAAGCCGAGTTTTTCAGCCCAAAATTTGGGCTGAAAAGTCCCCCCTCGGCTTATATGCGAGTATATAAAAAAAAATAAAAAAATACCGCAGCAGCCCCGGAGGTATACAGGCCCCCCATCAAGTTCCAGGGCCACCCCCACCTTGCGCGCAGCCTGTAAAGGAAAATCATACTTGCCAGAGTCCAGTCGCGCCGTCCGCAGCTGCCGACATGACGATCCCGGGCTCCATTCAGCGTCTTCCGCATTTCCTGTAGTCGCGGGCAATGACGTCATTGCCCGCGCGCACAGGAAGTCGGAAGCCGGAAGACGCTGAATGGAGCCCGGGATCGTCATGTCGGCAGCTGCGGACGGCGCGACTGGACTCTGGCAAGTATGATTTTCCTTTACAGGCTGCGCGCAAGGTGGGGGGGCCCTGGAACTTGATGGGGGGCCTGTATACCTCCGGGGCTGCGGCTGTATACAGCCCTGGGGCTGCGGCTGTATACAGCCCTGGGGCTGCTGCTGTATACAGCCCTGGGGCTGCGGCTGTATACAGCCCTGGGGCTGCTGCTGCTGTATATACCTCTGGGGCTGCATCTGGGGCTGCATCTGGGGCTGCATATGGGGCTGTATATGGGGCTGTATATGGGGCTGCATATACCTCTGGGGCTGCATATACCTCTGGGGCTGTATATACCTCTGGGGCTGCATATGGGGCTGTATATGGGGCTGCATATACCTCTGGGGCTGCATATACCTCTGGGGCTGCATATACCTCTGGGGCTGCATATGGGGCCGCATATACCTCTGGGGCTGCATATACCTCTGGGGCTGCTGTATACTACCACTGGGGCTGCTGCTGCTGTATATACCTCTGGGGCTGCATCTGGGGCTGCATATACCTCTGGGGCTGCATATACCTCTGGGGCTGCATATACCTCTGGGGCTGCATATGGGGCTGCATATACCTCTGGGGCTGCATATACCTCTGGGGCTGCTGTATACTACCACTGGGCTGCTGATGTATATACCACTGGGGCTGCTGCTGCTGTATATACCTCTGGGGCTGCATCTGGGGCTGCATATGGGGCTGCATATACCTCTGGGGCTGCATATACCTCTGGGGCTGCATATACCTCTGGGGCTGCATATACCTCTGGGGCTGCATATGGGGCTGCATATACCTCTGGGGCTGCATATGGGGCTGCATATACCTCTGGGGCTGCATATACCTCTGGGGCTGCATATGGGGCTGCATATACCTCTGGAGCTGCATATACCTCTGGGGCTGTATATACCTCTGGGGCTGCTGTATACTACCACTGGGCTGCTGCTGTATACTACCACTGGGGAGGCTGCTGTATACCTCACTGCTGGGGTTGTATACCTGTGCTGGAGTCCACCCTCGGCTTATACGCGAGTCAATAAGTTTTCCCAGTTTTTGGGGGCAAAAGTAGGGGGGTCGGCTTATACACGGGTCGGCTTATACACGAGTATATACGGTAACTGATGAAGAAAAAAATTCTAAACTTTTAATTTGTAATTAACTAAAGTAGTACTTCATAAAGAAAAAGAATTAAAAAAATCTAAAGACGTCAGGTAAAAAAAAATATTCATATTTAGATCACTTGATATAGAATGACCCATTGACGCTATTAATATTAAAATATTTTAAAATATGATCCCATCGCGATCCCAACTTGAAATTTGGTACAGATGTGGCTAAGAGCATAGCAGACACATGGGCAGTTTTTGAAATATTTAAAGCGCGCCGATTTTTCGGAAATGCGTTTTAAAGTTTTGCGCTTGCGATCACGGGTAAAATATTAACAAAGATCCTCTTGTGACATATCTGGTGAAAGCCTGCACAGTTCTGAGTAGATTGGTGTTTATTTTGTTTCTCTATCTTATTTCTAGCCCGAGATATGATAGAAAATGTAAAGCCATACCAGGCCAAAATTCACACTTTTTTAAAACTTTAAAAATCTGTAAAAAATTAACTGATAAAGAAAAAAATTAAAAAATTTTTTTTGTAATTAACTAAAGTTGTTCTTCATATAGAAAAAAAATTAAAAAAATCTGAGGACGTCAGGGAAAAAAAATATTCATTTTTGGATCACTTGACATGGAATGACTCTATACAGCAGCCCCAGAGGTATATACAGCAGCCCCAGTGGCAGTATACAGCAGCCCCAGTGGTAGTATACAGCAGCCCCAGAGGTATATACAGTAGCCCCAGTGGTAGTATACAGCAGCCCCAGTGGTAGTATACAGCAGCCCCAGAGGTATGTACAGCAGCCCCAGTGGTAGTATACAGCAGCCCCAGAGGTATGTACAGCAGCCCCAGTGGTAGTATACAGCAGCCCTAGAGGTATATACAGCAGCCCCAGTGGTAGTATACAGCAGCCCCAGAGGTATATACAGCAGCCCCAGTGGTAGTATACAGCAGCCCCAGAGGTATATACAGCAGCCCCAGTGGTAGTATACAGCAGCCCCAGAGGTATATACAGAAGCCCCAGTAGTAGTATACAGCAGCCCCAGAGGTATATACAGCAGCAGCCCGCCCGCCACCCCCATCAGTATACAGGGCCCCCCCCCTTGCTCCGCAAACCAGTAAAGTAAGATCATTATACTTATCACTGTCCTGTCGCCGCCGTCCCCGCAGCCGCAATCGCGCTCCTCCATCTTCATCCAGCGTCTTCCGGCTTCTTCCTCTGGCGCAGACAATGACGTCATTGCCTGTGCCGACCAGAGGAGGAAGCCGGAAGAAGCCAGATGAAGACGGAGGAGCGCGATTGCGGCGGCGGGGACGGCGGCGGCAGGACAGTGATAAGTACAATGATCTGATGGGGGGCGCCTGTATACTGATGGGGGTGGCGGGCAGGCGGCCTGCCGTTGGTATGACTCACGTATAAGCTGAGGGGGGACTTTTCAGCCCAATTTTAGGGCTGAAAAACTCGGCTTATTCGCGAGTATATACGGTAAGCAGCGAGAAACAGGTAAGATGATAAGTGTGTGTCTGTCTGTGTTTACCAGCTTTTGTACACCTTTGAAGGTGTTTTCTATGCTAGTGTTGCCAGCCATTGATTTCAATGGTGTTTGGGGTGTGGGGTGAATTGTTCATCAAACAATTTGGCGAACACCTCGCATTTGGACAACACAACCGAATTCGAAACACAAGGTGTTCACTCATCTCTACTAAATATGTCTGATTCTATTTTGGTTAGATCATTTTAAACAATTTAGCACTTTCTGACGTGCCTTGAATAAAGGGCACATTTGAGGGGAAGGGGAAGGGTTGACTCTGAACAGAGAGGCAAGGGGTCTCCTGGTCAGGCATACAATTGGCAACTGTTTGCTGTGCAAAATTTTTCATGTTGTGCCAAAACATACCAAAGACAGCTTTTTCATATAATAGATAATGTTGGCCTTGTATCTTCTATTGACCTTGAGAGATTGTGATTATTTCGCAAAAGCAATTCAATCCAGATAACCTGGCATAAACTGTGAAGAACTGGGACATGTACAAGTCCAATTTACGGTACAAATAATTGGGTGACTGAACTGACAATGAACGGTTTTAAGATCTTGTGAAGCTTGAATTCCCCTCAAAAATGGATTTATTGGGATGTATTTGTGAGCTCAACTTTTGCTGGTTTTCTTTTTTTTGGGGAGCCATATTGCTTTTGTAGAGCCTTTGTGCTACCAGTCATTTGGAAGCCCCCAATATTTGTGTTAAAGGGAACCTGTCATGTCCTTTTTTGTTATTAAGCCACTCCTAATGTTATTTAGATCATGTAGTGTTCACAAATAACCTTTTTTTATTTAAAACAAATAGTGTAGTCATCCAAAAAAAGCATTTTAGATACTTACATTTTTTCATTAGCTAGCTGGGCAAATACTCAAGCTAGGCAAACTGAACTGTAGCAATGCCATAATTCAGAAAATGCAGAAAGGACCTGTGTAATGTCAAGACCATGTGACTATAATAGGCAAAGTTAAGTCTACATAGACCCAAACAATTTAGCTCAGTTAGCCCCACCCATTATGGTTACATGACCATGACATCACACAGGTCCTTTAAACAGAGCAGTTGGCATTGCTACAAGCTTAGTGACATATCAGTTAAATGTTAACCAGCCGGATGAATGCTTGACCGAGTGGTATTCTTTTTCAATGGTGCAGAAAACTGCTGTTGACCCCACTTGTGTGCATGCCTAAAGAGACATGTAAATATATGGACACTGTTGGACCCTAGACCAGAAGGGAGTTCAATTCGACTACTTCTGCTTCATTACACTAAATTTTCTACTGGAATTCTGCCTGAAGCATGTTTTTCAGAGATTTCAACATAATCCATGTAGAGCACAGGATATATATGAGCTTAGTGCCCTCTTTGGCAGGCAGAATAAACAAATCAGCAGAAGTTAAAAAATTGGATTTAGTACTATTTTTTATGCCATTACCTTGCGGTATTAGGGTATATTCACATTTGCATATAGAAAATCATCAGCTTAAAAAGTTGGTAAATGTCAGAACGTGTTCAAATCTGTATATATAAAATCACCCAAATTTTTTAGCCAGGAAAAGTAGAAGAGTTTCATACATTTTTTTTCTTCACCAAGCATCCATATGTCATGGGTATGTATTTGAAGTGTACACTTATTTTCTTGCCTGACATCTGTATGTCATGTAATGGTATGTGATTGTGCCTTGTTTTTTCTAGGTGTGAAAACAAACACACAATTGCACAGCACTCGCTTGACATACAGATGCTATGTGAGAAAAAAATCACAAAGCATTCACTGATCTCAGGGAGACCAGTCCAAGAAAACACTGCAGGCAGCTGGCTAAAGCGCTCAACACAGTCAATTCCTAGGTGCATTGCCCCCTGGGAATTATGAATATGCAAATAGAGTCTGTGGAGCCTCGGTTAGGAGTCTCAAACACAGGACTAGCCAGTTATCCCTCCAGGGAAGGACCCAGCCAAGGGGTGGCTCCTTGCGGAGAACACCATAACCACCATATTAAGTGGCCCTTTATTTCAATATCCAGCTCTTTTGCAAGATTAGAGATATCCTCTTTATTACCCAGCGTGCCACCGCTACCAGGGCCGCTGGAAGAGCGTGGTTCAGCGCCAGAGAATGGCGCTTCAATGAACGCGCCATCTTCTGGGGCGGCTTCGGGCTGCAATTTGCAGCGGGGGGTGCCTAGAAAGCTTGGGCATCCCTGCGCTGCGGATTCCAGCCCCCAGCTGCTCAGCTGTACCTGGCTAGACATAGAAATTGCGCGGAGCCCCACGCATTTTTTTTAAATTATTTCATGAAATTCTGAGATTCTGACTCTGAGACTCTGAGACTCTGACTCTGAGACTCTGACTCTGAGACTCTGACTCTGAAATTCATGAAATAATTAAAAAAAAATGCGTGGGGCTCCGCGCAATTTCTATGTCTAGCCAGGTACAGCTAAGCAGCTGGGGGCTGGAATCCGCAGCGCAGGGATGCCCAAGCTTTCTGGGCACCCCCCGCTGCAAATTGCAGCCCGCAGCCGCCCCAGAAGATGGCGCGTTCATTGAAGCGCCATCCTCTGGCGCTGAACCCCGCTCTTCCAGCGGCCCTGGTGGCGGTGGCACGCTGGGTAATAGAGGTTAGGGCCAGCTTTGTATTATCAGCTGGCCCTAAGCCCGAAATTTATGGCGGTTACGCCAATATTAGACATGACCGCCATGAATTTCTATTAAATTGTTTTAAAAAAAACACAACACAGAGAAATTTTTTTATTAGAAATAAAAAAAAAAGCCATTAGGGACTCCATCTTTAATTAAAAAAATCCTCTTCCGTCCGACGCAATCCAAAACGCGATGTCCTCTCTGCTACATCCCCTGTGTATAGACATTCATGTCTGTACACAGGAAATGAGCAGACTGAGAACAATCTCAGCACTGCTACATCAGGCAGCAGGCGGGCTCTAGGACCCTGGAGCTGCACAGAACAGACAGGACTCTTCTCTTATCTGTGCGAGTTTCCCAGCGATTACTTACAAAGTAAACGAGTCCAATGCAAATAAATGACAAAACTAGGATTGCTTCAGGCTGAAGCTTCCGAGACACATCTGCGATTTGTAAATCTCACACTACTCGCTATTACTCGCTTCCCCATTCATTAACATTGGACTCGCTAGACTCGCAACGAGTAGCGAGTCCTGTGCTCGGACTCGCTAGAGTCAAGCGATTCCGAGTAATTTAGGATTCGCCCATCACTAATTGTGACATGTCAGCTGATCGGTGCGATGACCTAATGAGAGGTCCTTGCAGGCAGAAGAAGATGGTCGCAACGCTGGAGCCCCCGGAGAGGTGATGTATCCTCTGTGAGGATTATTATTATTTTTCACATACAGGAGGACAAATGAGGGCTACAGACAGGATAGGATAGGCAATAAGAGAGGGGACAGAAGAGATGAGCGGCGGGAACAATAGATAGAGATAGGATGGAGGAGGGAGAACAGGGAAGATACAGGGAGAGACAGAGACCAGAGGATCTACAAGGATCCTGCATAGACTTGGATCAGATGGCTATTTGCCATCCGAGTGCAGGGATCCTTGTGGATCCAAGGCTGTCCGTGGGAATCCTGCTGAGATTCGGATCCCTATGGACAGCCACAAATTGTGATGTGAAACCGGCCAAAGATCTAAGCAAATATATGTTTTTAATAGGATTAGAAAAGAGAAAATTAATCCCCCATTACCAGAAAAAGAAGATATTTTGGCCCTAAGAGCTATGAAAGGTATGAAATTAATAATAAAGTATAAAATGGAAATCTAAGGGGGAAAAAGTAATGTACACTATACACACCCTGTAGGAGAGGAAAAAAAACCTGACAGCAGGAAGAAGATGCAAATTATAAGAAAGAAAAATTCTAACAGAACATTACAGGTATTATAATATGCAAAAATATTGGACTTGTAGAAGGTGGTGGAGATAAAGCTATAGGTAGTGATTAATCAAATATCTCCAATAGCTATAGGTTACAAAGAAATAAGGACAGATGCAAGAAAACAACAGAAAAGGAAATCACCTAAAGGTAAGGAGAGCACATAGGTTATACTTAGAAATGAGTCTTTAAACAGGAACATAAGACTAATATAATATACTAGATGGTGGCCCGATTCTAACGCATCGGGTATTCTAGAATATAGAAATAGTGATTGCATGGGGAAGGCAGTGAGGGCTTAATTGGGAGGAACTGTGAAGAAGGAGCGGAGGGGAAAGGCATGGCAGAGGGGAGGAGGGAGGACAGAGCAGCAGGGGGGAGGAGGATGGAGGACAGAGGAGGTTGTGGCGGGGTGTGGGAAGATGTAGCAGCACAGGCAGGGGGAGGAAGGAGCGGCAGGGGGAGTATGGAGCACAGAGCGGCAAGGGGGAGGAGGACGGAGGACGAAGCGGCAGGGTGGGGGAGGACGGAGCAGCACAGGCAGGGGGAGGACGGAGGATGGAGTGGCAGAGGGGAGGAGGACAAAGAAAGGAGGAGGAAGCGGTGGGGTGGGGGAGGATGGAGCGGCACAAGCAGGGGGAGGACGGAGGATAGAGTGGCGGAGGTGAGGTGGACAAAGGAAGGAGGAGGAAGCGGTGGGGTGGGGGAGGATAGAGTGGCACAGGCAGGGGGAGGACGGAGTGGCAGGGGGAGGACGAAGCACAGAGCGGCGGGGGGAGGAGGATGTATGATGAAGCGGCAGGGTGGGGGAGGACGGAGGATGGAGTGGCGGAGGCGAGGAGGACAAAGGAAGGAGGAGGAAGCGGTGGGGGAGGACGGAGCGGCACAGGCAGGGGGAGGACAGAGCGGAAGGGGGAGGACAGAGCGGCAGGGGGAGGACAGAGCGACAGGGAGAGGACAGAGTGGCAGGTAGAGGAAAGAGCAGCAGGGGGAGGACAGAGCACAGAGCAGCGGGGGAGAGGAGGATGGAGGATGAAGCAGCGGGGTGGGGGAGGTCGGAGCAGCAAAGGCATGGGAAGGATGGAGGATAGAGTGGCGGAGGGGAGGAGGACAAAAGAAGGAGGAGGAAGCAGTGGGGTGGGGGAGGATGGAGCGGCACAGACAGGGGAGGATGGAGGATGGAGTGGCGGGGGGGAGGAGGACAAAGGAAGGAGGAGGAAATGGTGGGGTGGGGGAGGATGGAGTGGCACAGACAGGGGGAGGATGGAGGATGGAGTGGCGGGGGGGAGGAGGACAAAGGAAGGAGGAGGAAGCGGTGGGGTGGGGGAGGATGGAGCGGCACAGGAAGGGGGAGGACGGAGGATGGAGTGGTGGGGGGAGGAGGACAAAGGAAGGAGGAGGAAGCGGTGGGGTGGGGGAGGATGGAGCGACACAGGAAAGGGGAGGACAGAGCAGCAGGGGGAGGACGGAGCACAGAGCGGCGGGGGGAGGAGGACAGAGGACGAAGCGATGGGGTGGGGGAGGATGGAGCAGCACAGGCAGGGGGAGGATGGAGTGGCGGAGAGGAGGAGGACAATGGAAGGAGGAGGAAGCTGTGGAGGAGGATGGAGCAGCACAAGCAGGGGGAGGACGGAGCACAGAGTGGTGGGAGGAGGAGGACGAAGGACAAAGTGGCGGGGTGGGGGAGGATGGAGCAGCACAGGCAGGGGGAGAACGGAGTATGGAGTGGCGGAGGGGAGGAGGACAAAGGAAGGAGGAGGAAGCGGTGGGGTGGAGGAGGATGCAGTGGCACAGGCAGGGGGAGGATGAAGCGGCAGGGGGAGGCCGGAGCACAGAGCCGTGAGGGAGAGGTGGATGGAGGACGAAGTGGTGGGGTGGGGGAAGCCAGAGCAGCACAGGCAGGGGAGGATGGAGCGGCAGGGGGAGATGGAGCACAAAGCGGCAGGGGAGAGGAGGATGGTTAGACAAAGCGGCGGGGTGGGGGAGGAAGGAGCAGCAGAGGCAGGGGGAGGACGGAGGATGGAGTGTCGGAGGGGAGGCAGACAAAGGAAGGAAGAGGAAGCAGTGGGGTGGGGGAGGACGGAGCGACAGGGGGAGGATGGAGCACAGAGCGGCGGGGGGGAGGAGGACGGAGGACAAAGCAGTGGGGTGGGGGAGGACGGAGGAGCACAGGCAGGGGGAGGATGGAGGATGGACTGGCGGAGGGGAGGAGGACAAAGGAAGGAGGAGGAAGCGGTGGAGTAGGATGGAACGGCACAGGCAGGGGGATGACGGAGCACACAGCGGTGGGAGGAGGATGATGGAGGACAAAGCGGCAGGGTGAGGGAGGATGGAGCACTGCATGGCAGCTCAGTGGTTAGCAGAGTATACGGTGGCTCAGTGGTTAGCACTGCGCGATGGCTCAGTGATTAGCACTGCACGGTGGCTCAGTGGTTAGCACTGTGCAGTGGCTCAGTGGTTAGCACTGCGCGGTGGCTCAGTGGTTTGCACTGCGCGGTGGCTCAGAGGTTTGCACTGCGCAGTGGCTCAGTGGTTAGCACTGCGCAGTGGCTCAGTGGTTAGCACTGCGCGGTGGCTTAGTGTTTAGCAAAGTATGGTCGCTCAGTGTTTAGCACTGTACGGTGGCTCAATGTTTAGCACTGTACAGTGGCTCAGTGGATAGCAGTGAGTGCGGTGGGCAGAGTGGTCAGGGCAGTGCGGTGGGCAAAGTGGTCAGGGCAGTGTGGTGGGAAGAGTGGTCAGGGCAGTGTGGTGGGCAGAGTGGTCAGCGCAGTGTGGTGGGCAGAGTGGGCAGTGCAGTGCAGAGGGCAGAGTGGTCAGCACAGTGCGGCAGGCAGAGCGGTCAGCGCAGTGCGGTGGGCAAAGTGGTCAGCGCAGTGCGGTGGACAGAGTGGTCAGTGCACTGCGGGGGCAGAGTGGTCAGCGCAGTGCGGGGCAGAGTGGTCAGCGCAGTGCAGTGGGCAGAGTGGTCAGCGCAGTGCGGCGGGCAGAGTGGTCAGCGCAGTGCGGTGGGCAGAGTCGTCAGCAGAGGACAGAAGAACTCTGCCTGCCATACTTACCACCAGGTCATCGTCTTCCCTGCCGCCACAACTTCGCTCCGCCGTCCCCAGCATCTTGGCCCCACTCCTCCGTCCGGGCAACATGTTTCTTCCAAAATGGTGTCCAGGAACTCTCGCGAGACTTCACGGACGCCTCCAGGGTGGCGACATGTCGGCAGAACGGAGGACTGAGGATCCAGGCGGCGGCGGGGAAGACGCAGGGCCGGTGGTAAGTATAACGGAAAGTGCATGGAGGTGTGTGTGTGTGTGTGTGTGTAGTGTGTGGCAGAGTGTAGTGTGTGGCAGTGGGCAGTGTGCGGCAGTGTTTAGTGTGTGGAAGTGTTTAGTGTGTGGCAGTGTGTAGTGTGTGGCTGTGTTTAGTGTGTGGCAGTGTGTAGTGTGTGGCAGTTGGCAGTGTGTGGCAGTGTGTAGAGTACAGCAGTGTGTAGTGTGTGCCAGTGTGTAGTGTGTGGCAGAGTGTAGTGTGTGGCAGAGTGTAGTGTGTGGCAGTGTGTAATGCGTGGCAGTGTGTAGAGTATAGCAGTGTGTAGTGTGTGGCAGTGGGCACTGTGTGGCAGTGTGTCGTGTGTGGCAGTGTGTGGCAGTGGGCAGTGTGTGGCAGTGTGTAGGCTATAGCAGTGTGTAGTGTGTGGCAGAGTGTAGTGTGTGGCAGTGTGTAGTGTATGGCAGAATGTAGTGTGTGGCAGAGTGTAGTGTGTGGCAGTGTGTAGTGTGTGTGTCAGGGCAGAGGACGGGCTCCAGTACCTACTTGTTCTCAGTGCGCGGAAAGTGCCTGTGATGATGTCATGTGATATAGCCCCGCCCATACCAGTGACATCATCTCAGGTCCTGCAAGCCCCAGCTGACCAGCAGTGAGGAGGGTAGCTGGCGGGTGTGCGGTGTCTGGTGAGTCTGGGAGGGGGGCTGCGGGGACTGGGTGGACTGCTGGCAGCGGGCGGGGAGAGTGTGCAGTGGGCAGCAGCCGCCATAGTAGCATACCCATCACTTGGGTGTTCTAATATGGCGCATGCGGGCGGCCATATTAGAACACCCACAGTGGGTGTACAGGCTACTTCAGCCAGGATGTGACGTAGCATACCGTTACATCCTGACGGAAGTAGCCTTAGGCTTTTATTGTAATAGATCCTTGTAGAACCCCTTATAAGGATAGAAGAATTTCGATCCACCATGAAATAAGATCCAACATAAGAATATAAACCAAGGAACATACCATTGAAAAACATAGAAATCTATACAAAGAAGAGGACTCCACCGTACACAAGAACGTCTACAATTTTAACAATCTTATTTTTATTTTTATCTTCATAAAAAAATAACATGTTAATAAACTTCCGGTTGATGGTTAAACAAGTACAGTGAATTGACTAATTACTTTGAGAAAAATAGACCATTGGCAAAAGGGTATAAGTTTGCGCTGGGCTCCCATAATAATATAATCATATAATTGTAAAGGGGGACATAGCACGGTAATCCCCCTGTAGCCTTCTAGCAGCAACAAGGTACAGCACACACCCTTATAGACTAGCTCCAGTGTACAACACAACATACATTGATTATTAAGCTCCTTCCTAGTGATTTAGTGTTGCTGCGGGGTCACTAGTGGAAATGTTGACCTTAATGCCTTGTAAGTTCTGCCTTCCTGATAACTGCTTATAAATTTAGGAATGAAGGAGGGGCTCTAATTCTAATTACACTTTACAGATTGGATTATTTTTTGTGGTTTGT
The DNA here is from genome assembly GCA_033576535.1 of Allobates femoralis. Lineage (NCBI taxonomy): Eukaryota > Metazoa > Chordata > Amphibia > Anura > Aromobatidae > Allobates > Allobates femoralis. The sequence continues at coordinate 412,455,945 of JARQOC010000005.1, read as the reverse complement.
AAGTAAACCCAAAATAAAAATCCAAAGAATGAAGCAAAGAATGATGCAACTTATTCCACTACATAGTGTACTTTAAAAAGGTGCTAGTGTGTTGAAATTGCAAAAAGTGAGTTTTTTTTAATTTTTTTTATTTTCCATGGTATCTATATAGTAAAACTGACCTCATATGGTAACTACTCAGGTTAGTACGAGTATGCAGATACTAAACAATTATAGTATTTTTTATGTAAGTGGTGAAAATTTTTTTGAAATAATAAATAAAAAAGTTCTCAACATTTTCTGAAACCATAACATTTTCATTTTTCAGGATCAGAGCTAAGTGATAGCTTATTTTTTGTGCCCTGATCAGATCATTTTTACTGATACAATTTAAGTAATTGCGATGTTTTCATTGCCTCTTATAGCATTTTACTGTAATGTTGCAGCAGTCAAATAACGTAATTCCAGGGTTCTGATTTTTTTGCTTGTTAGGCCGTTTATCAAACATTTTACTTTATACTTTGATAGGACAGACTTTAATGAGCACAGCCATGCCAACTATGTGTATTTATTATAGTTTTTTTAACTGTTCACGTGAAACAACAAATTTCAGAAAATTGGACTAAAACTCAAACTTCTGCGAATCAATCTGTTCATCTCTAATTTTTTTTTCTTAATAAGACAATAAGACAATAACTACTTACCGTATATACTCATGTATAAGCTGACCCTTGTATAAGCCGACCCCCCTACTTTTGCCCCAAAAATCTGGAAAAACCTATTGACTCGTGTTTAAGCCGAGGGTGGACCCCAGCACAGGTATACAGCCCCCAGAAGTGTGGTATACAGGCCCCCCCTAGTGGTATACAGGCCTCCCCAGTGGTAGTATACAGCAGCCCCAGTGGTAGTATATAGAAGCCCCAGCAGCCCCAGTGGTAGTATATAGCAGCCCCAGTGGTAGTATATAGAAGCCCCAGCAGCCCCAGTGGTAGTATATAGCAGCCCCAGTGGTAGTATATAGAAGCCCCAGCAGCCCCAGTGGTAGTATATAGAAGCCCCAGCAGCCCCAGTGGTAGTATATTTTGCGCTTTAATTAGCGCTTCCACTGGTCCTGCTAAGTGAAGCGCGAAATGACTCATTGTACGTTCCTTCTCCTCCCTCCTTGCTACATGTAACTTTCCACCGTTAATTAAAAGTCTGTGTGCATAAAGTCTGACATGGGTGAGGGCACCCTTTTCCTTGAATTTTTGCTATATGATGTATCTTTATAGACAACACCCCGGGACTATGATCTGCACTTGAATAATATGCCATATGATTATGGTGAGACTACAGGGCTATTAGCCTTTATTGTGCAATTGGTGCCTGGCTTTCTTGTTTATAATTAGGATTAATAAAGAAGGAGTCGCTAAAAGTCTATGTGTTTTTTTTTGCAGTAATTTTTTTTCTCTGTGTTGTACCTTATTTACTATTTACTTGAAATGCTTAATGGTCAGGTTGAGATCAAGAATTTTGGGCTTAATGCTAGCTGGCAACACAAAGCTGGTATAAACCCCTTATTATTATTATTATTATTATTATTATTATTGTCACTGCTACATGGCCGCTGAAAGAGCCGGGTAAAGCACCTGGAGATGGCACTAAGATAAATGTGCCCTTTTCATGGGTGACTGCAGGCTGCTATTCTTTAGAATGGAGGCCCAAAAATGATGGGCCCTCACCCCACTGAGAATACCAGCCTTCAGCTGCCTAGTTTTATCTTGACTGGCGATTAAAAATAGGGCAGAACCCTAAACATTTTTTTTGCCAGACAAGGTAAATCTAGGCAGCTGAGGGTGGCAACTCATAGTTGTCAGCTATATCTGTTGAGACTTAAAAATACAGCAGAGCCCTATGCATCTTTCTCAATATTTAATTATTTTTCACCCTATGACATCAGGTTGGTTGCCATACACTTATGTGTATGACAACTAAACACAGACACCATCCAGATTGTGAAAAGGCAGTCACATTGCAACTGCCAATCACAGACGCTCTCACAAAGCATGAACATCTGTGATTGGTTGTTACATTGTCAGTGAAGTGATTATGCAGAAAAGTTAATGGGTGGGACCAGAAGTCAGTAAGAAGGAGAGTTAACCTGGAAGCAAATACTGTATATACTCGTGTATAAGCCGACCCCCCTACTTTTGGCCCCAAAATCTGGGAAAACCTATTGACTCGTGTATAAGCCAAGGGTGGACCCCAGCACAGGTATACAGCCCCCAGCAGTGTGGTATACAGGCCCCCCCAGTGGTATACAGGCCTCCCCAGTGGTAGTATACAGCAGCCCCAGTGGTAGTATATAGCAGCCCCAGCAGTCCCAGTGGTAGTATATAGCAGCCCCAGTGGTAGTATATAGAAGCCCCAGCAGCCCCAGTGGTAGTATATAGCAGCCCCAGTGGTAGTATATAGAAGCCCCAGCAGCCCCAGTGGTAGTATATAGAAGCCCCAGCAGCCCCAGTGGTAGTATATAGCAGCCCCAGTGGTAGTATATAGAAGCCCCAGCAGCCCCAGTGGTAGTATACAGTAGCCCCGGCAGCCCCAGCGGTAGTATACAGCAGCCCCAGCAGCCCCAGTGGTAGTATATAGGAGCCCCAGCAGCCCCAGTGGTAGTATACAGCAGCCCCGGCAGCCCCAGCGGTAGTATACAGCAGCCCCAGTAATCCAGGGCCCCCGCCAGCCTTGCTCCGGTAACCTGTAAAGGAAAATATACTTATCACTGTCCCGCTGCCTTTACAGGTTACTGGAGCAAGGCTGGGGGGGCCCTGGATTACTAAGGCTGCTGTATACTACCGCTGGGGCTGCTATATACATTGGGGCCGTATTGAGTCGCGTATAAGCCGAGGGGCCTACTTTTCAGCCCAATTTTTGGGCTGAAAAACTCGGCTTATACGTGAGTATATACGGTATGTCTTTTACTTGAAAACAAGAAGTCCATTTATTACGGTATGTTTTATAAGCATTGTATAACTAGTGTGCAAAACTATATACAATCACTTTATATTCTGACATACAGTGAATTTTGACATAATTCCCATTCGGATGCTAAATTTAACTGATGCTACTATAAATATGGAAGACATGCTTCTATTGATTTGTAATACAATGACACAATCCTGTAACATAATACTTTGCCGGAGGGCTTTTGCTTATGTAAATATCTATGTTCTGGTAAAAATTCCTTCTTCACTAAAATATTAAACAGATTTAATGATGTTGTCTTCAATAATGTCATTTATACAATAGATATGAAGTACCAACGTGAAGATTTTTATCAGTGGTATAATTTCTACATACCCGCCTCAGAATTTATGACTCTCTTCTTACTTTGCTTATGTGGCGCCCTGCTCACGCAGGTAGCCACAGTCTTCCATACTGCACAGCTGGGTTTCCACAGCAGGTACCTACTACATGCAACACCTTCCACCCCGACACAGTAGGGGGAGCTAGCCTCACTGACTTTAGGTGAAATCCCCTATAAAAACTGCTGCTGGGGGAGGAGTTAGTCAGAGTGTGCAGACACTAGGAGAGTTGCAAAGACGTCCTGGTGATCGGTGCCCCGGTTAGGCCAGATCCAGTGACTCGGGGTGGCCCTTCTGCCGTAGAGCCAAGCCTAGGAGTGGGGACAGAAGGCAAGGAGCAGAACCAAGGGAGCGAGGAACCGGTGGAAGTTCACCCAAGATGTACCGGACTTCGGGGATCCGCACCTGCAGGAACACTTTAGGACTGCAGAAAACCCCGGCACACTATGGAGACTTCAGTCACCCGGTCTCCCTGCGTACCCAGAGAAAGGGAGCCAGATACCATATTGTGGGAACACACGGCAGTGATCAGAGAGGGTAACCCGTCAACCGCACAGGAGGAGAGACAGAGGACCAGAGAAAGTGAGGAGGCCAGTCGTGTTGTATACAGGCAGGGCTTCAGCGACAGCAGGGAACCTGAGGAGGCCTTATACCCACTTGCTGTGGGGACTCACTGTGCACATGGTCACCGGACAGTGCTCTGGACATCTTTACCTGTGGATACCATCAGTAAAAGGTAAAAGAGACTTGCTTCAGTGTGTGCGTTATTCCTCTCCATCCCCACCCTCCCTATAGACTGCCTTACTGCTTCTTACCCTGGCCACAAGTCCTACTCCAAGTTGCCCCTTTTCTCTACGCTGCCCCGGAGGACCAGCTCCACCTGTAGGGATCTTTGCCATCTCTGCTGCAATACCATCGCCCTCCGGAGGACTGTGACGGTGCTGGTGATCTCTCACCAGGTACTACAGGTGGCGTCATGTGACAATTACTCTTATCCCCTGTACATAACCCCCTTATTGAAGTGTCACCCAGGCCACGGGCTCAGGCGCTGCCACCCGTGACATCCCCGTGAAAACACCCTCCGAGCTTGATACCCGAGTACCCCAGGGGCTTGACATATATTTCTGGTATCACTAACAGGATCTTGTGCCTGGTATTACCAGGTACTGTGTGCCATGATTTCAACTGTATTGAGTAACTGTTAAAACTACGCCGCCATTACTGCGCCGAAGAGCGGGAAGAAGGAGGCGTGTCGGCCGGTAGAGCGCAAAAGTGTAGCCCGCCCCTTGCTCAGCTGAGCATTCCCGAGTGCCGCGGCCTAGTCCGGAAATTCCTGAACTGATTAACTATTTGAACACTTGCTGTAATTCACTAGGGGGCCTCCAACATGTCAGCCTCCTCCAGCGGCGACAATACGTTCTCTGACTCTAGGAATTACCCCGAAGTGCCCATGGCTGCCTCCAGTAGCACTGGGCACAGTCGCCCCGATCATGCCGATCTCACTCCCATACATTCCGGGGGCTAAGTGGTTGCCCCAGTATAATGGTCATCCTGATATGTTGGATGTTTTTAGGAGAAAAATCACTAGTGTCCTGGACATGTATGTGATGACCAGTCAGCAGTGCACTGCTGTGGTACTCGAACAGTTAACTGGCGTAGCAGAGAAAGAGAGTGAGTCCTGGTCTCCTGCTGAACAGAGATCAGCAGCCACTATATTTGACAAATTGAGAGCTACTTTTGAGGAGTGCAATAAGGCTGATATACGCATGTGCTTTCATCACTGCTACCAGAGGCCAGGAGATGATATCAAAGCTTACGCCTGGCACCTAGAGGAAGCATTGCGAGCCCTTAAGCATGTCAGCCCTGCCAGTGTACCTGATGAAAATAAGCTCTTGACTGAACAATTCACCCGGGGACTGCTATCCTCCGAGGACAATAAGACTTTACGTTGGTGGTCACTGAGCAACCGGGAAGCTGACTTTAACACCCTGAAGGAAATGGCCATAAAAGGGTTGTGGCCAGTGGATACCCATGAAACTGCCATCAAACGGTGGTGCAGTGGTGAGGCTCAGGCTACCCCGAAACCAGTACCCGTCTCTGCAGCCACGCACAATGTACAATCTGCTCAGCCTGACAAGTATGACTCTCTGCGTGCTGAGATGCATGCTGAAATGCGCCAAATGAGCAAAAACATAACTAAGGTGATGGAAGCTCTACAGCTGCAGCAGAATCAACAGCCAGCGCCAAGACCCCAGCCCCGACCTCAACCGCTGATTCAACTTGCTTACAGTCCGGAGGATGTACCCTGGATGAGAGGAAGCAAGCCACAGCGTACCGAGGGAGAACCACCGACCGCTACAGCTCCTTTGGGAAGCCAATCTGTCGCCGCATGTAACCAAACTGGCCACATCGCCAGGAGCTGTCCTTTAAATGGGCTGACCCTGGGGGCTGGGGCCAAACCTCAAAAGTAACTCAACAGGGCCCAGCCACCTGGTACAAGACCTTCATCGGACAGAGGCCGTTCCTGTCAATTGTACTAGATGGCATCCCAACACCTGCTCTGCTGGACACAGGGTCACAGTTGACCACCAACCCCTCTATCCTTTATAAGAAGTACTGGGCTGATGCAGAACTGAAACAGCCTGCCATAGACTTCACCGTCAACGCATCTAATGGTGAACCGATTACTGTAATGGGGGTTAGAGAAGTACCAATAAAGGTGGGGAGGGTGGAATTGCAAAACGAAGGGGTCCTAGTAGTAGCAGAAGCAAGTAATGCAAATGATCCGTATATAATACTTGGTACAAATGTTGTTAGCAATTGCATGGGAGTAGTTTTGTCTTTGCTTCAACAGATTGCAGATACTGCCAAACCTGGTCAGAGGAAGGTCCTTCAGCGTGAAATAAGAGCCCTCCTGCACCATCAACAGGTAACAATTACAGGTGGCGAAATTGGTACTGCACGGGTGACAGACCCGTTTCCTATTGTGATTCCCCCAATAAGTGAAATGATGATTTGGTGTCGAGCAGATATAGGTCTGAGAGGGCAGGACTACCAGGCATTAGTGGAGCCCATCAGCACAGAGCACAGACCTACACTCTTGACAGCCAGGGGGGTTGTTGATGTACACAATGGGAGAGTACCAGTTTGCATCTTAAACTGTGGCAGTGAAGAGGTTTATTTTACCCAGGATATGCAACCGTTGCTAAATTGTACACAGTAACCATAACGAGATCCAAGCATTGGACCCTTACCCCATACCAAGGGGCAAAACCTGAAATACAACGGGGCCACTGGAGGACTGATGCCAGCAGCTCCATGCGGAACTGACACTGCTCCTGTGTACGAAAAGCAAGGTGTTTATGGGGTAGTCAAAGAATTTGAACAAGTCTTTAGTAAGCACTCCCTTGACTTTGGTATGATAAAAGGGGTGCAACATCATATCCCCACAGTACACATCCACCAATCAAAGAGCGGTATAGGCCTATCCACCTGTACATTATCAAAAGCCAAGGAAATGCTACAAGACATGAAGGACGCAGGGTTATACGAGATAGCTGTAGTCCCTGAGCAGCCCCATTAGGCCTAGTCAGGAAAAGGATGGCAGTATGAGATGTGTGTAGACTATAGGCAAATAAACTGCATGACACACAAGGATGCTTACCCGTTACCTCGATATGAGGAATTCTTAGCTGCGTTAAAGTCTGCCAATTACTTTTCCACCTTAGATCTCACAATTGGGTATTGGCAGTGTCCGTGAGCGTGAAGACCGCGAGAAGACAGCCTTCACGATACCTATGGGCCTGTGAATTTAACAGCATGCCATTTGGACTATGTAATGCACCTGGAACGTTCCAGAGGTTGATGGAGAGTTGCCTGGGCATAGAACTTTGAGACAGTACTGCTCTACCTGGATGACGTGATCATGTAGTCTAAGACCTACGAGGAACAGTAACCCATCTGACAGAAGTGTTGAAGCTTGGTCCAAATATGAAACTGAAACCATCCAAATGCCACCTGTTTAAAGCCAAGAGTTTCAGTACCTGGGACCATAGTCAGTGCCGAAGGCGTGGCCCCTGATCCAGACAAGGTGACAGCTATCAAGGAGTGGCCAGAACCCAAGACCCTGAAGGAAATACGTAAATTCCTGGACTGGTGGGCTACTATAGGAGGTTCATAAAGAGTAACACCAAGAAAGCTGCTCCCCTGCCAAAAAACCTCTTAGTAGGCCAGCCCAAGAAGGGCAAGTCTAAGGATTCTCCATGGGAGTGGGGCAAGGAACAAGAGTAATTGTTTCAGACGATGAAGGAAGCCCTGACAAGGAGAAGAATCCTTGCTTATCCCAGACTACAACCTGCCATTCCTGTGTACTACAGGATGCCAGCAATGTGGACTAGCAGCCGTCCTTTCTCAGAGGCAAGAGGGCAGAGAAACAGTGATCGCCTATGCCAGTAGGAAGCTGCGTCCCACAGAGAGGAACCCAGAGATCTACAGTTCCTTCAAGCTGAAATACCCTGCCTTGGTCTGGCCGTCACAGAGAGGTCTAAACCTACCTGGCGTCTAGCAAGTTTACAGCCTACACGGATAACAATCCACTGACCCACCTGCAGACTGCAAAGTTGGGAGCCATGGAGCAGAGATGGATGGCCAGACTGCCCAACTACCAGATCACCATCAAGTACCGGGCTGGGCACCAGAATGGAAATGCGGATGCCTTATCTAGAATGCCTCACCTGTCAGACGTGGGCGTGGATGAAGACAAGCTAGAAGAAGTGGAGACACCTGCCTTCCATCAATTAAGAGTAACTCAGCGCCAGCAAACCTGTAAAGACCCTCCTGCAAGAATGGTGAACCCGTTGCCACACTTTGGTTGGAAGGAAGAGCAAGACAATGACCCGGCTGTCAGTTTGGTAAAGCAGCTGATAACCCAGGAGTCAGCGAAGCTACCAGAAAACCCCCAACCAGAAGTCAAACATCTGTGGAGCGAGCGGAGTAAGCTCTTCATTTACCAGGAGAAGCTCTGCAGAAGACACATCAACCCGAGGACACACGAGATGGTCTGACAAATCATCGTGCCGAAGTCAGAAGTGCAGATGGTGTTGAACGCCTACCACAACCAGACTGGTCACTTTGGGTGGAAGATGCTGGAAATGCTACTGAAAGACAGGTTCTTTTGGGTTGGCATTCGTGGGTCCATTGAGAGGTGGTGTAAGAACTGTGAACCCTGCAGTCTTAGAAGAAAGGACTTACAGAGCCAGAAAGCACCGCTCCAGTCCATAGAGACGAAGCAGCCCCTGGAAATTGTAGCCCTGGACCACGTAAAACTGACTCCAAGTAGATCTGGCTACCCATACGCATTGACTATGGTAGACTATTACTCGAGGTTCCTGTGCACCTGGTCACACGTCAGTGCTCTGGACATCTTTACCTGTGGATACCATCAGTAAAAGGTAAAAGAGACTTGCTTCAGTGAGTGCGTTATTCCTCTCCGTCCCCAGCCTCCCTCTAGACTGCCTCAGGCACTGCCACCCGTGACATCCCCGTGAAAACACCCTCCTAGCCTGATACCCGAGTACCTCAGGGCCTGGCGCTCGACTCTTACTAAACTCACCTTGACTTTTAAAGTACCATCACACGTGGAAACATCTCCGGCAATATCGCCGGCAACTGATGGGAGCGCGCACGTTTTTGGCCGCTGCCCAGGATCGCTGGTCAGCTGTCAGACGAGGAGAAATCGCCGGCAACGCAGTCGTGATGTTGAAAGCAGCTATCACTGCCAGGGTTAAATTCAACCCTGGCAACGATCCTTAACATTGGACTCAATGGGGGAAGTTGCTTGCAACATCGCTGTTGCTGTGTCAGACAGGGCGATTCAGGTAGATCGCCTGAGCAACATTGCCAGGTTTGAGGACATTGTCCTGAAACCAGGCAATGTTGCTGAAGCAACTATTGCCGTTGATATCACCCTGTTAGGCCCCTTTCACATCAGCGGTTTTGCGCTGATTGCGGCAGTTGCGGTGAAAAAACCGCAACTGATGCGATTACCGCATAAGGGCTGCACTTGCGGCACACTTGCGGCAAGCCCCATACATTGTATATGCGGATTTGCGGCAGGTGCGGCAAGTGCGGCCGCGAAAAAAAACGCGGCTGACTGCGTTTTTTTCACGGCCACACCTGCCGCAAGTGCCGATACTGCACTTGCCGCACCTGCCGCAAGCCCGCATATACATTGTATGGGGCTTGCCGCAAGTACACCGCAAGTGCAGCAGTTATGCGGTAGTCACGGCAACTGCCGCGATCGGCAAAAACCGCTGATGTGAAAGCACCCTTACACGGGGCAACTATCCTGTTATGTCGCTTCAAAATGGCAACGCCCCTGAGTTGCCAGCAATGTTGCTGGAGATGTTTCCCCGTGCAACGGGCCCTTAAGGCAACGTTACATGGGGCAACACCTCCGGCAACATCGCCGGCAACTGAGGGGTGGTTCCAAGTTGCGGCGACATCGCCGGAGAGTTGCCCTGTATAACAGTGTGAATTTTTGCACAGAGTAGATTTTTTCATTCAAATTTGATTTGTTTTAGGTGCAGTTGTGTCACAAATCTGAATGCCTGTATTTGTGCCAGCAAAGTCAATGAGAATTCTGAAGTGTTGTACAAATGTTGCTTATTTTTTCCCAGTTGATTTGGTGCAGAAGATAATCTGAAGTATGTCAACTATTAGAGTATTTTTGTACATTTATGTATAAAATATAAAAAATGAATGGCAGCACACCATCATAGAAGGAAAAATTGTGGAGTTTTTTATACCCCTAGGACCGCAAAATTTTGGCTATCCACTAGCCTTTCTCAAGCAGTAACAGTCAATATCAAGGGTACACATATACAGTGGGTATGGTAAGTTTTCAGAGATCCCTTTACATTTTCCTCTCTTTCTTTCATTGCTGCCATTTGCTAAATCCAATAAAGTTCATTTTTTTCTTATTAATGTACAGTCTGCACCCCATCTTGACTGAAAAAAACTGAAATGTAGAAATTTTTGCAGATTTATTAAAAAGGAAAAACTGAAATATCACATGGTCATAAATATCCAGACCTTTTGCTCAGACACTCATTATTTGTTTCCTTGCACGTGTGGTTCAGATTTCTTTTTTGTGCCCCAAAATCTGCACCAAATCTGCAAGGCAAAAAAAAAAAGTTAACACAGCACTTCTGAACATTCGTAGACTTGCTGGCGTCATGTTAGACTTAGGCCCCTTTCACACTAGCGTTTTGTCCAAATTGCAGCAGATCCAGCAGATTTACCGCATCTGAAGAATCTGCCGCCTAACGGCCGCACTTGTAACACGCTTGCGGCAAGCCCCATGCAATGTCTACGGGGCTTGTGGAAATTTCAAAGTTTTTAGTGCTTGCGTTGTGCTAGGGTCAAAACGCGAGTGTGACTCTAGCCTAAGGTTCATGAGCGGGCCCGCACACATGCTGAGTGTGACAGCGGTGCTGACATTTGCTAAGTAATAGTGTAGATAATGTCTGAGCCAAAACAACGGGGCTACACTGTAACACGGTTTGAGCTTTGTTTGGCAGCTTTTGGGCCTCTTTTAAGGTGTTTTCTAGGACCTTGATTTTGCCTCCTATTGATTTCAACAGGGTTCGCAAGTTTGGCGAACTGTCTGTTGAATGTTGTTGTCATGATTTTCGTCAAGACCTTGCAGCTCTCAGGCACCCTCTTGTCCTGCTGACCAATCAGGGTATTGACAGAGGATAAATTAGAGCATCTGCACTCATTTCTTATGTCGACTATTGCAGCATGTGATGGGATGTATATATACCAACGGTTCCTACTAGGAACATATATATACCTCTATCCAGTCACACTCAGGTCCACAACACCACATATATATGAAAATTACGCTGACAACACCGATCTCTTTCAGGTGGTTGGAAACCAGTTTAAATTTATGGGGATACAAGACAATTTGCTCATAGGGCAAGAAGAACGAAGCTAACCAAATTTGTATAAATTACTCCAAACGAATTGGCAGTGTTTACAAAAGATACTAAAGATATTCCAAAAGAGACAATTTACAAATATGCATAAACAGTTATGAAATAAAACGGGATGAAAATCAGAAATTACTAAACTTGTGCCACACGGTATTTAAACCCTGCCGACATGAGACCCTTCACTTCCGATGACAAAGCACCACATGTAAAAACAGCGAAACGTGTGTTGGATTCCGGCCCAGAGGGGGTCCATCCCTGTTCCTTGCACTTGCACTTTACTTGGTACGATGCTTTTTATCTAGTAACTCTCTGAAGATGGATTAGCACTGTGGTTACCAACAGGTGGCATAATCTCTATGGTGAATACAATTGCAGTAGATGGATTGTGGGCTAAACAGGAATATAATTAAATCCAAAGGGTATATATATATATATAATGAATCATCGTATGTTACCCCCTTTCCTGCTGTATATGCACTATGTAAATGTAAGCTTCCATAGACCATACTCTATATGCATTGTAACCTCACAGGTTGATAACTTGAGAGTTCCAATAAGGAAGTTTGTATGTAACATTTATTTTCTGCTGTGCTTTTAATATGTCACCATTTCCTAGCACAATCTAGTGATTTAGACAAGTTGTGGCCAAAAGTATTGACACCCCTGCAATTCTGTCAGATAATACTCAGTTTCTTCCTAAAAATGATTGCAATCACAAATTCTTTGGTATTATTATCTTCATTTAATTTGTCTTCAATGAAAAAACACAAAAGAGAATGAAGCAAAAAGCAAAACATTGATCACTTCACACAAAACTCCAAAAATGGGCCAGACAAAAGTATTGGCACCCTCAGCCTAATACTTGGTTGCACAACCTTTAGCCAAAATAACTGCGATCAACCGCTTCCGGTAACCATCAATGAGTTTCTTACAATGCTCTGCTGGAATTTTAGACCATTCTTCTTTGGCAAACTGCTCCAGGTCCCTAATATTTGAAGGGTGCCATCTCCAAACTGCCATTTTTAGATCTCTCTACAGGTGTTCTATGGGATTCAGGTCTGGACTCATTGCTGGCCACCTTAGAAGTCTCCAGTGCTTTCTCTCATACCATTTTCTAGTGCTTTTTGAAGTGTGTTTTGGGTCATTATCCTGCTGGAAGACCCATGACGTCTGAGGGATACCCAGCTTTCTCACACATTGGCCCTACATTATGCTGCAAAATTTGTTGGTAGTCTTCAGACTTCATAATGCCATGCACACGGTCAAGCAGTCCAGTGCCAGAGGCAGCAAAGCAACCCCAAAACATCAGGGAACCTCCGCCATGTTTGACTGTAGGGACTGTGTTCTTTTCTTTGAATGCCTCTTTTTTTCTCCTGTAAACTCTATGTTGATGCCTTTGCCCAAAAAGCTCTACTTTTGTCTCATATGACCAGAGAACATTCTTCCAAAACGTTTTAGGCTTTCTCAGGTAAGTTTTGGCAAACTCCAGACTTGCTTTTTTATGTCTCGGGGTAAGAAGTGGGGTCTTCCTGGGTATCCTACCATACTGTCCCTTTTCATTCAGACGCCGACGGATAGTACGGGTTGACACTGTTGTACCCTCGGACTGCAGGGCAGCTTGAACTTGTTTGGATGTTAGTCGAAGTTCTTTTTTGGTAAATATATTTTTTATTCATTTTACATCATAACAGGTCAAAATGTAGTTGTAATTCACATAGCATGACAAAATATAAGTAATTATTCTGTTGACAAATAATCATTATAACAAATATAGTCCACCTCTACTTATGTATAGTGTCGTATCCTATAGGCTATATTAAATTCTATAGAGTGGCGACAGTCTCGGTCATTATGTCTCATCAGCCATGTTTCTGGCCATACTTTGACCACTCTAAAAAGTTTAGAGATACAGCAAAGCCTATTAGTGAACCAATAAACATCAAAACAGAAAAAAGAAATTTCAGGACGGGGTGGGAAGAGGAAAGGGGATAGGGTTACCGAGTGTCACACATTCTGATAGATTCGATGTCGTGACCTATTCGGCCAGATACACCAACCACGCCATACGTACATGATCTCATTCCACAGAGGAAACCCAAGATTCAAGATCCGCAGAGTCCCTATAAACGAACCAAGATGTCCATCTCTCACGATGTCTTTCCAGGCAACCGGGGTCTCGTGAGGAGTATGATGCCAATTCCTCCATCCTACACACCTCATTGATCTCCGCTACCAGCTCCCACCGTGATGGTCTTCGAGGCTTCTTCCACCATCTGGGTATAAGGCGCCTGGCCGACGTCAGAAAGAACCGTAGTAGACCTCTCTTAAAACCTTTGATGGACATAGGGTGTAAATTCAATAGAGCCATTTCTATAGTGAATGTTAGCTTGAGAGCTGTTACCCGAATATAGAGATCATTCACATCTTTCCAAAGAAGGATATCAATGGGCATCCCCACCAAATATGAGTGTATGAGCCCACTCCCTCCAAGCATCGCCAGCATCGGTCAGAGACTTCTGGAAATATCCGGTTCACGTCAACAGGACACCTATACCATCTCGCCATCACCTTATAATTTCTTTCCTGCGATATAGCAGAAAGGGACGCCCCATAGGTGGAAAGATAATTTTTTTCCCAATCTAATACAGATAATGTCCTATTCAGGTCTCCCTCCCATCGTCCCACATACCCAGGTCTATCTCCCATATCTGTCTTCCTGTGTGTGTGGAATAAGTTATAGATTACTGAAATCGCATGTGGTATGTACGTCCGCTTGATGCATAACTGTTCGAAGTCTGTTAGGGGGCGTCTGAGGGAGGAGATTGACAGGGAACACACATAACTGCATAGTCTAGCGTACTGGAACCAATTCCCCTGAGATAGCGGCGTCGTGATTGGAAAGTCAGCTAATGATTTGAGTCCTGTCTGGGATATACAGTCCCTGAGGGTCGGGTAAGCTGATTTAGTGAGACCCAAAAATGAGGTGCAGCCCGGATCTATTGGGAACAATGGATTATCCAACAAGAAAGTCAAAGGGCCTGGGCTTGTTGTAAGATGGAATGAGCGGACCTGTCCCCTGAAGGAGTTAAGCAATTGCAGAGATAGAAAGGAGCGAGTTTCTCGACCCCTTGGGTTCAGAGACCAGATCCATGCTAGAGGATCATACTGAAGTCCCTCCCTCTCTACATCTACCCATCCCCTCCCCCTTCCCTAAAGAGATCCAGAAGGCACTTATCCATGGCAGCGTAATGATATAATAAGGGGTCTGGGAGGCCAATTCCACCCTGAGCGATTGTCTTACTGAGGGTCTTGAAGGAAATTCTCGGTCGATTATGGGACCACAAAAAAGCGGATCCATCCCTGCTTCAGTCTGGAGAAAAAAGAGGCCGGCAAGTGGATTGGTATGGTTTGAAAATGGTAGAAAAGGCGTGGAAGAACGTCCATACGTATGGTATGTATTCTGCCCAGCCATGTCAACGGAAGTTTATTCCATTTGGCTAAATCTGATTCCAATGATGTCAGCAGGGGCAAATAATTGTGTATAAAAAGAAGCGATGGGTCTCTGGATAACTAGTCGAAGTTCTTTATCCACCATCCGCACAATCTTGCGGTGAAATCTCTCGTCAAATTTTCTTTTTTGTCCACATCTAGGGAGGTTAGCCACAGTGCCATGGGCTTTAAACTTCTTGATGACACTGCGCACGGTAGACACAGGAACATTCAGGTCTTTGGAGATGGACTTGTAGCCTTGAGATTGCTCATGCTTCCTCACAATTTGGTTTCTCAAGTCCTCAGACAGTTCTTTGGTCTTCTTTCGTTTCTCCATGCTCAATGTGGTACACACAAGGACACAGGACCGAGGTTGAGTCAACCTTAATCCATGTCAACTGGCTGCAAGTGTGATTTAGTTATTGCCAACACCTGTTAGGTGCCACAGGTAAGTTACAGGTGCTGTTAATTGCACAAATTAAAGAAGCATCACATGATTTTTCTAACAGTGCCAATACTTTTGTCCACCCCCTTTTTTATGTTTGGTGTGGAATTATATCCAATTTGGCTTTAGGACAATTCTTTTTGTGTTTTTTCATTAAAGACAAATTAAATGAAGATAATAATACCAAAGAATTTGTGATTGCAATCATTTTCAGGAAGAAACTAAGTATTATCTGACAGAATTGCATTGCTGTCAATACTTTTGGCCACAACTGTAAGGCTAGGGTCACAGTTGCAGATTTTTCATGAGTTTTTGGAGACCTGCGTTTTTAAAAACACATTTAAAAATGCACCCATAGGCCCCCATGCAAAAAACGCATGCCCTAATAGCAAAAACGCATGCCTAAAGTGCCATGCGTTTTTGGCATGCATTTTTGCACTTATGTGAAGAGCTGCCTTCAAAAACGCATGCAAAAACGCATGGTACATTAGTACCATTTAGTACCATCCAAAAACGCATGCGATTCCCATAGGGGCCCATGTTAAAAAATGCATGTGTTTTTAAAACAGCAACAAAAAATGGTGCACACACTTTTTATGGGTGTTGATTAAAAAACGCATGGGTGCCTAAAGGCACCTAAAAACACCCATGCAGAAATGAAAAAAGCATGCAGAAACACATGCTTAATTTTAAGGCACTTAAAATACTCATGCCAAGTGTGACCCTAGCCTAAGTACTGCTTTTCCTCAAAACACCAGTGGTGGACATAGTGCACATTGCAGTTCTAAGCTTCCAACCAAGTGAACATCAAGTCATCATCACAGAAATGTTACCAGCAGCAGAATATCTGTTACCAGCATTTTCTGGGAGTTGTTTGACCTTTATTATAGACCATCCTGTGCAACACCAGAAGAAAGGACAAGTCTGAGACATAGTTAACGCCTAGAGAGGATGTGTAGGAATATTTACAGCTCAATATTGATGCCATGACTGTGGAACTGGACTCTTGTGCATTTTGGGCTGGAAAACTGGAAAAGTGGCCTGAGCTCACTACTCATGCCTTGGAGATTTAGTTGAGTCCGGCTGCCAGCGTTCTCTCAGAACGTGTCTCCAGCGCTGCTGATGGTCTCCTGATGAATAAGCACATACAGCTGTCCACCGACAGTGTAGAACACCTAATATTTATCAAGATGAACAAGTCATGGATCTCCAAGGACTTTTCCAACCCAGTGTCAGAATGGGGAGACTAGGCTTTGGTGTACTTTTCAGTGTGTGGCATAAAGATCCACATTATTTCAACTGTGGGACAATTGTTGCCACTTAAGTAGTGTCTGTGCCTAATTTCTGGAAAAGTGGGGATTCTTCTTTGGGTCTCTTTGCTGTGTGGTGCATTCTTTGAGCAGGAGTCTGTGAGCACAATACCTGCTCATAACACTTGTCCCCTACTTATTAAATACACAACCTTTAAATGCTGGGCCCAGGCCTCCTGCCTTTTTCCCATTGTGGCCCAGTACAAAATTGTAAGATGGATACCACTTTATTGTAGTATGACACTCATTTTTGGAAAAAGTGAAAACTCTTCTTTGGGTCTCCTTGCTGTGTGGTGCATTCCTTCAACAAGACTCTCTGAGCACAATACCTGTTCATGACACTTGTGCTTCACTTCCTAAATACTCAACCTTGAAATGCTGGGCGCAAGTCTCTAGCCTTGCTGCTATTGTGGCCCAATACTTAATGTTTTAATTAATGGATACATACCACTGTGCTTTGGTGTGACCCTAATTTTTGTAAAAGTGGGGAGTCTTGTTAGGGTCTCTTTGCTGTGTGGTGCATTACTTCAGCAGGGCTCTTTGAGTAACATACCCACTCATGTCACTCATCCTCATTTTACTCCTCCTTCATTTACTTAATGTAGAAAATTGCTGCCACTTTTTTCCTGTACATCATCCATCTGTCAATTCAAACTGAGTTTCACTCACCTCTGAAATTTAAGTGAATGGGAGTCACCTCCTATTTTGAACTGATTATGAAGAGTTTGCAGCCTGGCACAGACCATGTTATGCTATGAAACAATTTGTACTCTAGGAAGATTGTTGTCCCTTTCCTGGGTTGTGTCACTGCCAGTATGGCAGCTTTTGTACACCTTTGATTCAGGCATTTTCTATGTTTCATGTCACATGCCATTGATTTCAGCGGGGTTTGGAAGGTTCGGTGAACGGTTCATCGAACAATTCGACAAACACCCTGGCAATTGGTGAACCGAACTAATTCCAAACTACCAGGTGTTCACTCTTCTCTAGTAAAAAACCATAGGCTTCAGGAATGGGACGGGAAAGGAATTTGGAACCTTTAGATTCACTGAGATCTGGAGGTTGTAAGTCACTGGATTATTTGGCTTGAGGATCTTGAATAGCCCAAGAGACCGAGGGGGGAACATGGAGAAGGTAACCTTCAAGTGGATTTTACAGGATGACATCCAGACTCTATCTCCGGGATGGTAAAGAGATGGAGAATTTTTTAACTCCTCTGCTCCGCTTGAGACTTCATTGTAAACACAGACTTAAAGGGACACTGTCACACTGTCACCAGGCTTTTACTTTTTCATCTGACAGTAGCATAATGTAGAGACAGAGACCCTGATTACAGCGATATATCACTTAGGGTACCTTTACACGCGGCTACATTTCTAGGGTGGCCACAGGTAACTTACTGGTTGCAGTGAAATCATGGAGAGATTATTCCATTTGTACACAGCAACAAGATAGAACCTTGTCTCCATGATTTCACTGCAACCAGTAAGTTACCTGTAGCCACCCTAGAAATGTAGCCGCGTGTAAAGGTACCCTTACTGTGCTGATCAGTGTAGTTTCATAAAATGACTGTTGAATCGGCTGGAGATTAACATTATAGAACTTATAAAGTAGTCCAGCATATTCATTTACTGCTAATCTATAGCAGAGAAAACAATAATTTTATCAAAATGACAGCAACCAGTTCAGTAAGTGACACATTGCTGGAATAAGGGTCTTTATCTCTATATTATGCTGTTGTCAGATGGGATGGAAAAAACCTGGTAACAGGTTCCCTTTAAGGAGGGAAGCCCAAGTTTGTTTTCAAGATAAAGGTGAACTAGCCACATGAGAAATCTTCAGCTGGCACCCCAGAGAAAGTAGTCATGATCGATGGCACTTGTGGTGGCTGGGAATAAAAAAAAACACAGAAATGCTAAAAAAGATTCCCCATCATGTTTATTGTAGGAAAATTCTACCCAAGGGAGGAGTTGTACCCAATCAACTGAAAAAAAATGACATGTAGTTTGCAAGAACCAGGTTGACTCATTCCATTTGGTCTGATGATACGGAAGAGAAGTTAAGCTTAACATTTAGCAGCTTGCAAATAGCTCTCCAGAACTTTGACTTGAATGGGGCCACTCAATCAGAGATAATGTGGAGAGGAAGATCTGAAAAATTGCCTGGTGAGTTTGGGAGAAAGAGGGATAAATCCATGATAAAATCAATGGCTATGTGTTGTCAGGAGACAGAAGAAAGGTTTGAAGAAGACCAGCAGGTTTCTTCCTGAGGGACTTGTTTCTGGTGCACTGAGAACAAGTGATTACAAAATCCCAAACATCCTTGGTCAGTGAGAATTATCAGAAGTGTACAGCTATCAATTCAGTAGATTTGCATATGTCCACATGGCTGGCTACCTTGGATTTATGTTCCCAAGAAAGAATTCTCCTCTGCCTTCACAGAAAGAACATAGGTCTTAGGGTGCTTTCACATCTGCATTTTTCGTAATTCGCGGCAGATGCGGTGAAAAAACCGCATCTGCCGCGTTTACCGCATAACCGTTCCACTTGCGGCGCGGTTGCGGTTTTTTCTATGCAATGTATTGGGGGACTTGCGGCAGATGCGGCAAGTGCGGTTTTGCACTTGCGGCAGGTGCGGCCGCAAAAAAAACCGCAGCTTGCTGCGGTTTTTTTCGCGGCCGCACCTGCCGCAAGTGCAAAACCGCACTTGCCGCATCTGCCGCAAGTCCCCCTATACATTGCATAGAAAAAACCGCAACCGCGCCGCAAGTGGAACGGTTATGCGGTAAACGCGGCAGATGCGGTTTTTTCACCGCATCTGCCGCGAATTACGAAAAACGCAGATGTGAAAGCACCCTTACCCAGAGGAATTTTCTTCAGAAGAACTGGAGCCACGTCACAATTTTAACCAGATTGATGATGTATTGTGGTTCCTCCGCTGAGACAGACACTTCAAAGGATTAAGAATAGACATCAGTTTTAACATTCTTTTATGGAGGAAGAAAATAATCTGTATATATTATTTCAAGAGAGGCAACATTTTTCAAGCACCATCTTAACAACCTGCAGGTTTTGATCCCATTATTCAGCTGGAGAAAACAGTTTACAGAGAAACCCACAGGTGACAAAATTTACAGAGAAAGCCCTTTGAAGAAGAACTACTTCTACATCGGATAGAGAAGGCAAAAACGTCTATGGAAACTACTTATATTGATTGAGGTGGTGCAGTGCTGAAGCTCTCGCTAAGTCTTCTTTCAGTTGCTTAAAGGCAAATGCGGCCAACTCTGGTCAGTGCTTGGCGTTGGCCTTTTTCCTGGTTAAGGTGGAGATGGGTGTAATGAGGGACGATAAATGTGAAATTAATTGTCTGTTAGAAGTTGGCAGAACCCATGAACTGCTGGGTAGCATATAGGAGTTGAGGACAAGGCCAGAGGAGAACAGCAGAAACCTTCTTGAGAACAATATTGAGGCCTTGGCTAGAAATAAAGTATCCAAGGAAAGGCAAAGAGAGTTGTTTGAATACACATTTAGAAAACTTATCAAACAAGATATACTACCGTAGGCAATGCAGAAACTGACATATGCGTCTTCAATTTAGGGAGAAAATTACAAAATATATTACAAAATAATATTGTGGTACCGTGTTAGGTAGAAAAATCGATGTAAATACCTAAGTCCCAAAAAAATTGTGAAAAGCATTCTAGGAGTGATACCTTTATTGGCTAACCAGAAAAATTATATTTGTAAGCTTTCAGAGGTCACATGGTCCCTTCATCAGACAATACTACAAATTAATTACTGAGACACTTAAATAGGTATTACAGCAGGACATGAGGTGATCCTAAGTAGAGATGGGCTAAGGAAATTAAATTAAGCTCTTTTTTACTCATGCAGATGAGGTGGAAATTGTCTTTTACAGATCTGAAGACTTTCTTGTGGAGGTTTGAACTGTGTCCATGTAATGATTTATGAATCCAGGTGTTAAATTAAGTTCCATTTTTAGAGATTGGAACATTCTTATGAGTCTGAATTCCCAGATTTTTCTTTCGCTATCATTTTTAAAGTGACCTTTCAATATTAGAACTTTTAAGTCTGCCATGTTGTGTTGAGGTCTAGAGAAGTGTATTCCTACAGGTGTGTCCAGCTCATTTTTTGTTGTGTCTATGTAGATTCATCATTGTTTGTAATTTTTGCTTTTCTTCACCAATATATGTGACCTCCCCCCGTATTCTACACACTTCCGGGACGTCGGTAACTAACATCAATTGAGACATGTTGCCCACAATTATTACTAATATTTAATCTTTTTTAACAGATTTTACAGTTTGCTCATCCTTGCGGCAGCAGGGATGAGCAAACTATATGGTTACCGCATTGCTCCGGATTACACATCAGGACCAATGTGGTAACCGCATTGCAGTTTACCACACACATTTTGCAACCAAATCTGAATACGGTAACTGCAATTACTATTCCAAATGTGACCCTAGCCTTGTTTTGGCAAGTAGTACAAAATGGTCTGTCATCTGTTTCCAGGTGCATTGCAATGGATTAACATCTTCTGCCTAGCTGTGACACTGCTTGCCAGGACCGCACTTTTAATGACTATGGAATAAACCTGCGTTTTATGGTATGCGTGGTGCAATTTCCTTTTTTGGATAAAGTTATTATGCTGTTTATACCAAACACTCACAAAACAATTGGTGGAATGGCTGTTATTTTTCGATTGATCCAACCAAAAACATTAACAAGCAAAATCTTAAAAATACAATTACTGAAAAAAAAAACAAGTCCTAAATTAATTTGAAAAAATAAAAAGTTATAGCTCTTGAAATGCAATGAAGGAAAAACAAAACAAGAGTTGCTTGATCATCAAGGTTAAGTTTGAATAATGAGTATTCTCCAAGGCTTTAAAATGAGCCCTGTATCACTCTTGTACATGAGATGCTGGCAGATATTTGGCAATTAGTAATCAGGACTTATCTTATATTTTCTAAGGGCCCTTTCACATCAGCGTTTTTTGAAATTCGCGGCAGATGCGGTGAAAAAAACGCATTTCTGCCGCGATTACCGCATACCGGCTGCACTTGCGGCGCGGTGCGGTAAACGCCATGCAAAGTATAGGCGTACTTGCGGCAGTTGCGGCAAGTGCGGTTTTGCACTTGCGGCAGGTGCGGCCGTGAAAAAAACCACGGTCAGCCGCACCTGCCGCAAGTACGCCATACTTTGCATGGCGTTTACTGCAACCGCGCCGCAAGTGCACCCGGGTATGCGGTAATCGCGGCAGATGCGGTTTTTTCACCGCATCTGCCGCGAATTTCAAAAAATGCTGATGTGAATGGAGAGTTACCAACCTGCAAATATGTATGAGATATGTCCTCAACAGGCAAAGAGTTAAGGTCTACATTTTACCGACCATTAAAGAGTTGATAGATTTGTCTAAATAATGTCGCCATTACCATTTACAAAATATTATACAATACAATTGAAATCAAATGAAATTAAAAATTCATGCTTAATTAACAAACGAAATGAGAACTTTTCTACAAAATAACCCTAAAGTTCCTGCTGTGATTTATCTCAGCTCCTTCCATTTGCATTTTGCCATTGTTGATGAAATAGGAGCGAAAATTAGTTTCACTCCCACTAAGTTTAATTTTGTGTGATTACACATTATTGTGACTTCTGATATACTAATTTGTTAAATGGATTATAACAATAGTGTGAAATAAGTCATAAGATTCAGGACATATTAAAAAAACATTTTAACATCTGCAGTTTATACAGTGCAGAAATAGTTTATACTAAAATAATGACATCATGTCTGGAAATAAGTTTGGAGATTGAGGCAGCACATTCAGTGAAATGAACCTTTTTATACAAAAACAGTGATCTTTTTTCAAGCATGACAATAAAGCTTGTTGGTGACAGTAGGATTAACTAGTTTACGACCGCCAACGTAAGATAAACGTGCACAATGAACGTTTCTCTCTGGTTGGCGGTCTTTCTGGGATTATGAACACCAGGGCACTGCAAATGCCAGGAATCCAGTCCATGTTCACACGCTTACATGTAGGTGTCCCCTTGTCTGTCACCTTTTGAGAAAGAACCCTTCATATTTAACCTTGTTGCTTCATACTCCTTCTTGTCCAACCTTCTTGCTTTGTCTTCTCACTCACACTATTTCTAAAACTCCCAGAAATCCTTCCTTCATATATGTTGACAACCCACTGTGGGTCGGCTCTGCAGTTAACCCCTGACACAACTTTTTTAGTCTCCACAGTCTGTTACTACATTTGTGGGACTTGTGGATATAGGGGGTACTGTGGCCTTCGTAAGTAAACATACCAGAAATATCTTTACATTATAAAAAGCATCACACCATGCTACTATATAAAACTCTATAGTGTATTACACATTGCATTAAAGACTTAAACCATTGATTATTAAAGGGGGGCATGCAACCATAGTTCAACCCTCTTATGCTGTTTTCACACTGGCATATTTTCAAATTCATGTGGTTACATGAAATTCATGTACAATCATGAACAGTCACGTATTTGTGCAAAAGGATTACAACTGATTGATGTCTACGGAACGTTTTTTTAACAGATCCATCATCATTTACCAGAGATAGGGAGGATCTGTACCTTGCTTCTGAGCATGCTCAGTACAGCAAAACGGACTTGCTTCACGGATCTGTTTTTTTCACGGATCTGTAAAGATCCGTCCTCCGTAGAGCTGCATGTTAATTTCATACTGACAGATATGGATCCATGTCTGTCCGTTGGTGTCTGTGATTTCTGAGGAAGCCCAGTAGCAGAACAGTTTCCGTTTCTGGGTACATGAAAATTGCGGACACCAATAGATCCATGACAAAAAGGAGACACACGGATGGTCACGGATTTGAAATAATGCCAGTGTGAAAGCAGCCTTACAAGCTTCTGAAAAGGACAATGCTGAACAAAGTCCAGATAAGGTTCAGAGTAATTCTGCTGCCTCACTATACTGAGTGGATCCCTCACAAGTTTTATCCAAATGAAATAATTCGTAGATTTAGATGGAAACCACAATGTAAGTGCTTAGTTAGGGCATGATAAATGTGGCCCAAAATGTTGTTCAAAATGTTCCCAATAAAATCTACAATTCAATACACAAAAAAACAACTCACTTCCATCATCTGTCATTGGAAAGGCTGTGGGAAAGTGCTAATGCTCCTCCTCCTAAAGAAAGCCAGCAAAACTTGCACTCCCACATCCAAATGCCTCCCTCCTTCAAACTGCTCAGTGTGCATAAACTACATTTAGAGTCAACTATTGGAATTACTGTAGTGAGAAGAGACCGCTTAAATTATGTCTCCAGAAGCACAAGCTGTACAATGTACAGGGTGGGCCATTTATATGGATGCACCTAAATAAAGTGGGAATAGTTGGTGATATCAACGGGCTTGTCCACACACCTGCACTCTCAGTATTTAGCGCCTCTGCGCTAAATACTTAGATTTTTGCAGAGAAGCGCAGGTGCATGTGTGCGGCCGCTTTTGGCAGACGCTGTCCCTGGTTACCCGATGTGTATCGTGGTAACCAGTTCATACAGCAGGCTGCATAGTGTGCGCTTATCCCGAGCGCACAGGGAAACGCTGCAAGTAGCGTTTCCCTGTGCGCTCGGGATAAGCGGACAGTAGGCAGGCTGCTGTATGAACTGGTTTCCACGATACACATCGGGTAACCAGGGACAGCGTCTGCCAAAAGTGGCCGCACACATACACCTGCGCTTCTCTGCAAAAATTTAAGTATTTAGCGCAGAAGCGCTAAATACAGAGAGCGCAGGTGTGTGGACAAGCCCAATGTCTGGTTTGTGGCACATTAGTATATGGGAGGAGGAAAACTTTTCCAGATGGGTGGTGACCATGGCGACAATTTTTAAGTCAGCCATTTTGGATCCAACTTTATTTTTTTCAATAGAAAGAGGGTCATGTGGCACATCAAACTTATTGAGAATTTCATAAGAAAAACAATGGAGTGCTTTTAACATATCTTTATTCTTTCATGAGTTATTTTCACGTTAATGACCACTTATAAAATGTTTTCAAAGTGCTGCCCATTGTGTTGGATTGTCAATGCAACCCTCTTCTCCCACTCTTGACACATTGATAGCAACACCGCAGAAGAAATGCTAGCACAGGCTTCCAGTATCCGATGTTTCAGATGCTGCACATCTCGTATCTGCATAGCATAGACAATTGCTTTCAGATGAGTGATGAGGCAAACCTAAATCATGTAGCCATTTCAGATATCCAGTGGCATTGAGATTTCCATTGATGAAGAATGACCCCACTAGCGGTGGTTTTGTTTGTTAACTTCACAATTCACAAAAATGTTTGCCTCATCACTCATCTGAAGGCTGTTGTCTTAGAGGGGTGCAATTTTCAAAATGGGGTCACTTGCGGAGTTTGTGCTTTATTAATACTTAAGTATATAGCATATAGAATTTCCTATTCTCGGAAAATCTGTGCTGCAAGAGTTGAATAGCAACCTTTCCATTGCACGTCTTAGTGTGTGACTAAACAGTACTACGGAATCACATATTGAGTATTGCCACATTTTGCAGTTATACTGTGACATATTTTAGTGGCTTTTTTATATTTCTCCATATTAAAATCTGGGGCTAAAATCAAATTCCTGTGGTTAAAATGTAATTATTTTGGCCACACCTCCCAATGGCTAAAAAATATCTGACACATCCGTGGTGTCAAAATGATCACTGCACCCCAAGATGAATTTATTGAGTGGTCTTTTTATAGAGTGGGATTACTTATGGGGGGGTTCTGTTGTTCTGGCACCCCAAGAACTCTGCCAAGGTGACATGGCACCTGCTAGCCATAATAGCAAAATCTGCACTGTAATATGGCACTTACTGTTTTCTGAGCTTTGCACTGTGACTAAAAAGAAGTTTTTGACCACAAATGTGGAATTGTTTCACTCTGGAGAGAGTGCACCACAAATTATGTGATCCATTTTTTCCTATTAGACTTTTGAAATCTTGGAACTAAAACAACATTTAAGGGCCCTTTCACATCAGCGTTTTTTTGAAATCGCGGCAGATGCGGTGAAAAAACCGCATCTGCCGCGATTGCCGCATACCGGCTGCACTTGCGGCGCGGTTGCGGTTTTTTCCATACAAAGTATAGGCGGACTTGCGGCAGGTGCGGCAAGTGCGGTTTTGCACTTGCGGCAGGTGCGGCCGCGAAAAAAACCGCGGCTGACCGCGTTTTTTTTCGCGGCCGCACCTGCCGCAAGTGCAAAACCGCACTTGCCACACCTGCCGCAAGTCCGCCTATACTTTGCATGGAAAAAAAACCGCAACCGCGCCGCAAGTGCAGCCGGTATGCGGTAATCGCGGCAGATGCGTTTTTTTCACCGCATCTGCCGCGATTTAAAAAAAAACGCTGATGTGAAAGGGCCCTAACAGTAGTAAAAAAAAAGATCTATTTTCCTTCACGACACAATTATAACAATGTTGTGATTTTCCAGTGGTGTTAATTTACTCAGTGCACCCCTACATGAATTCATTGAAGGGAGTAGTTTGTAAAATGTCTTGACTTATGGGGGAGTTCTGCTGTTTTTAGACCTCAGGAGCTCTGTCAATGTGATATAACACACTTAGGCCAGGGTCACACTTGTGTCATGCATCTGCTAAACGGATTTCAATTTTGACATGTGCAAATGTGTAAAAATGCATGTGTCCAAAGCAAAAAAAGCATTGCAAAAGTACAATGCATTTAACGCAATGCATTTTTGCTAGATGCGCTAAAAACATGGTCTGCAATGTTTTCTGGTGCTTTTTCAAAAATGCATGCGTTTTTATAACATGGGAGCCTATCGGAAACACATGCGTTAACGCATGGTACATATATGTACCATGTGTTAACACATGCGTTAGCGCATGCGCTAAAAATAGGAAAACATGCCAAAACATTTTCAAGACAAAAACTGGATCCATTAAAGCATCCTGTAAATGGATGCAACCTCCCAAGTGTGACCCTAGCCTTAAACCATTCCAGCAAAATCAAAACTCAAATGTGGCATTCCTTTCTTTGTGAGCATTGCACTGTGGCTCAAAAGATGTTTTCAACCACATATGGGGTACTGACGTTCTGAAGAGAGATTGCATAACAAATTGTACCATTTGCTTTTTCCTATTAACCCTTTTGAAAATTACAAACTTTCAGGCTTATTCAACGTTGTATTAAAAAACATGATAACCTTACATTTACTCAGCCCATTTTATATAATTTGGTAAATCATCTGGATTAGTGATATTCACTACTCCCTTAACCCCTTAGTGACGGAGCCAATTTCCACTTTAATGATCAGACCGTTTTTTGTAATTCTGACCAGTGTCTCTTTATGAGGTAATAACTCTGGAACGCTCCAACGGATCCTAGCGATTCTGAGATTGTTTTTTAGTGACATATTGGGCTTCATGTTAGTGGTAAACTTAGGTCGATAATTTTTGCGTTTATTTGTGAAAATATAAAAAAATGGCAAAAAGTTTGAAAATTTCACAATTTTCAAATTTTTATTTTTTATTCTGCTAAACTAGAGAGATATGTGACACAAAATAGTTAATAAATAACATTTCCCACATGTCTACTTTACATCAGCACTTTTGGAAAAAAAAAATTGTTAGGAAGTTATAAGGGTTCAAAGTTCATCAGCAATTTTTCATTTTTCCAGCAAATTTTACAAAACCATTTTTTTAGTGACCACATCACATTTGAAGTCCGTTTGAGGGGCGTACATGACAGAAAACACCCAAAAGTGACACCATTCCAAAAACTGCACCCCTCAAGCTACTCAAAACTACATTCAAGAAGATTATTAACCCTTCAGGTGCTTCACAGCAACTAAAGCAAAGTGGAAACAAAAAATGGACATTTAAATTTTTCCAACAAAAATGTTTTTTAGCCTCAATTTTTTCATTTTCACATTGGCACCAGGATAAAATGCATCCTAAAATTTGTTGGGCAATTTCTCCTGAGTACACCGATACCTCATATATGGTCATAAACCACTGTTTGGGCGCACGGCAGGGCTCAGAAGGGAGGGAGCGCAATTTGACTTTTGGAGCTAATTTACCATTCAAAAAGTCAAATGGCGCTCCTTCCCTTTCGAGCCTGCCGTGTGCCCAAACAGTGGTTTATGACTACATATGAGGTATCGGTGTACTCAGGAGAAATTGCCCACAAATTTTAGGATGCATTTTATCCTGTTGCTCATGTGAAAATGAAAAATTTGAGGACAAAAGAAAATTTTTGTGAATAAAAAGTACCGTATATACTCGTGTATAAGCCGACCCGTGTATAAGCCGACCCCCCTACTTTTGCCCCAAAACCTGGGAAAACCTATTGACTCGTGTATAAGCCGAGGGTGGACCCCAGCACAGGTATACAGCCCTCAGCAGTGTGGTATACAGCAGCCTCCCCAGTGGTATATACAGCAGCAGCCCCAGTGGTAGTATACAGCAGCAGCCCCAGTGGTATATACAGCAGCAGCCCCAGTGGTAGTATACAGCAGCAGCCCCAGTGGTAGTATACAGCAGCAGCCCCAGTGGTATATACAGTAGCAGCCCCAGTGGTAGTATACAGCAGCCCTAGAGGTATATACAGCAGCCCCAGTCGTAGTATACAGCAGACCCAGAGGTATATACAGCAGCCCCAGTGGTAGTATACAGCAGCCTCAGAGGTATATACAGCAGCCCCAGTGGTAGTATACAGCAACCCCAAAGGTATATACAGCAGCCCTAGTGGTAGTATACAGCAGCCCCAGAGGTATATACAGCAGCCCCAGAGGTATATACAGCAGCCCCAGTGGTAGTATACAGCAGCCCCAGAGGTATACAGCAGCCCCAGAGGGGTATACAGCAGCCCCAGAGGGGTATACAGCAGCCCCAGAGGGGTATATAGCAGCCCCATAGGTATACAGCAGCCCCATAGGTATATAGCAGCCCCAGAGGTATACAGCAGCCCCAGAGGTATACAGCAGCCCCAGAGGTATATAGGGCCCCAGCTGTGTATACAGCGGTACCCAGTGGTATACAGCCCCCCCCCCCGTTGTATACAGGGCCTCCCCTTGCTTGTGCCAGACCTGTGAAATAAGATATCATTATACTTATCGTGTCGCCGCCGCCGCTCTGTCACAGTCACCGCGCTCCTCCGGGTGTTCAAGCTTCCTTCTCCGGCGCACAGACAATGACGTCATTTCCTGTGCGCCGGTCAAGGAAGCATGAAGACCCGGAATAGTGCGGTGATGGTGACAGTGCGGCGGCGGCGGCGACACGATAAGTATAATGATATCTTCTTTTACAGGTCTGGCACAAGCAAGGGGGGCCCTGTATACCACGGGGGGGGGGGGCTGTATACCACTGGGTACCGTATATGGACTCGTGTATAAGCCGAGGGGGGACTTTTCAGCACATTTTTTGTGCTGAAAAACTCGGCTTATACACGAGTATATACGGTACTTTTTCATTTTTACGGATGCTCTCCATACGCGACATGGTGTCCGCTAACAATTTGAATGGAAAATTAGCTCCAGTTGTTAGCGGACACCATGTCACATATGGAGAGCCCCTGTGTGCCTAAACATTGTAGCTCCCCCACAAGTGACCCAATTTTGAAAACTAGACCCCCCAAGGAACATATCTAAATGGGTGGTGAGCACTTTGAACCTCCAGGTGCTTCACAAATGAATCCGTAAAAATGAAAAAAGAAAATTTTTGTGGCAAAGAATGTACTTTTTCATTTTACAGATCAATTTGTGAAGTACTTGGGGGTTCAAAGTGCTCACTATGCATCTAAATAAATTCCTTGGGGTGTCTAGTTTCCAAAATGGGGTCAATTGCGGGGGAGCTACAATGTTTAGGCACACAGGGGCTCTCCATACGTGACATTGTGTCCGCTAACTATTGGAGCTAATTTTCCATTCAAATTGTTAGTGGACAGCATGTCGCGTATGGAGAGCCCCTGTGTGCCTAACCATTGGAGCTCCCCCACATTTTGGAAACTAGACCCCCCCAAGGAACATATCTAGATGCATAGTGAGCACTTTCAAACCCCTAGTGATTCACAAATTAGTCCGTAAAAAGGAAAAAAAGATTTTTGTGAAAAAAAAGTACTTTTTCATTTTTACGGATCAATTTGTGAAGCACCTGGGCTTTCAAAGTGCTCACTATGCATGTACATAAGTTCCTTGAGGTGTCTAGTTTCCAAAATGGGGTCACTTTTGGGGAAGCTCCAATGTTTAGGCACACAGGGGCTCGCCATACATGACATGTTATCCACTTACAATTCCAATTGTTAGTGGATACCATGTCACGTATGGAGAGCCCCTATGTGCCTAAACATTGGGGTTCCTCCACAAGTGACCCCATTTTGTAAACTAGATGCCCCGAGGAACTTATCTAGATGCATATTGAGCACTTTGAACCCCCAGGTGCTTCACAAACTGATCCGTAAAAATGAAAAAGTACTTTTTTTCCACAAAATCTTCTTTTTTTCCTTTTTACGGACTAATTTGTGAAGCACCTGGGGGTTGAAAGTGCTCACTATGTATCTAGATATGTTCCTTGGGGGGTCTACTTTCCAAAATGGGGTCACTTGTGGGGAAGCTCCAATGTGTAGGCACACAGGGGTTCTCCATATGCGACATGGTGTCTGCTAACAATG
This sequence comes from Allobates femoralis, assembly GCA_033576535.1. Classification (NCBI taxonomy): domain Eukaryota; kingdom Metazoa; phylum Chordata; class Amphibia; order Anura; family Aromobatidae; genus Allobates; species Allobates femoralis. Next base: position 412,425,650 of record JARQOC010000005.1, on the reverse strand, counting down.
TGAATGGAAACTTAGCTCCAATAGTTAGCGGACACCATGTCGCATATGGAGAGCCCCTGTGTGCCTAAACATTGGAGCTCCCGCACAAGTGACCACATTTTGGAAACTAGATGCCTCAAGGATTATATCTAGGGGTATAGCGAGCATTTGGAACCTACAGCTACTTCACAAAATTTGATAAAGTCATATTGAACATCTTCTTTTTTTCACACAATTTCTCACTTTTAGAGCATGTGCACAAGATACGGAGACACCGTGTCCTGGTCGTCTCCTCTCCTGCTTTTTTTTTTAGTATTTCTTTATTGAATTAAAAAAAAAAACAACGTGGGGCTTCGCCATATTTTTGGTCCAGCCAGGTACAGCAGGCAGCTACGGGCTGCCACCAACACCTTCTACCTAGTTTTACCTGGCTGGAATCCAAAAATATAGGGAAGCCCTATTTTTTTTCATTATTTCTTGAAATAATTGAAAAAAAAAATGGCGTGGGCTTGGCCACATTTTTGGGCCAGCCAGGTACAACTAGGCAGCTGGGGGCTGGAATCCTCAGCGTAGGGAGGCCCAAGCTTTCTGCCCCATCCCCCCCCGCTGCGAATTGCAGCCCGCAGCCGTCCCAGAAAATTGCGTATTCATAGAAGCGCCATTTTCTGGCGCTGTGTCCAGCTCTTCCAGCTGCCTTGTAGCGGTGGCAGACTGGGTAATAAGGGGTTAATTCCAGCTTTTTGGCAGCTGGCACTTAGCCCGAGATTCATAACGTCTGGCCAATATTAGACCGGACCGTTAAGAATCTCTAGTAAATTGTAAAGAAGACACAACACTGAGAAAAATATTTTTATTGGTAAAAAACCCACAAACACATATTTAGACCCCATCTTTATTACTGTGATGTCCGATGTAGTCCAGTGGGAAGGTCCGACGAAGTCCTGTACGAGATCCCGCGACGATTTTCATTCAGATGATGATCTGAAGTTAACCCCCTGTGTGGTCACAAAGAGGTTTACTGCAGATCAGACCACAAGGGGATAACTGCAGATCATCCTCCCTGTGTGGTCACAAGGGGTTAACGGCAGATCTGACCTATCTAGGGACCATTCAGGGTATCCCTCAGGGCATCACCTCGCAAACAATCATTGTCCAGTTTTATGTAGATTTCAACTAAGGAGACCTATTGCAGATATATTTATTTTAATCCCTTGAGGACTGAGCCTTATTTTGAAATTCTAACCATGGTCACTTTATGAGATTATAACTCTGAAACACTTCAACATATCCCGGTAATTCCAAGATAGTTTTTTCATAACATATTGGACTTTATGTTAGTAGTAAATTTAGAATGATATTTTCTGTATTTCTTTGACCAAAGAAAGTGTTTCCATGCAGTAACAGTTCAAAGCCATGACTGGTATATCAGTCATTGATCATTAAGGGGCAATCGCCAACAGGGATATTTCTATCTCCTTACCTTGGGTGACAAGAGAAAGCATAGAGTGTAGCATTTGTCGCCATCACCTTTAACTACGGGAGGATGACTATAATTCCAGCTACATCCATACTCAATGATACATCCTAATAATCAATGAAAGACTTTTGTACATTACTAGTGAATCTGAGATTCATATAGTAATTATTAATGTATTTAACAAAATCCATTGCTATGCACTCCTGGTCCCTTCATATCTGGAGGAGATTGTGCAAATAGCGGCCATATCACCCGATATGGAGGGCAAAACAGTTATCTTCTGAGAAGATAAATTTCTCCTCCCAAAAGGACATAAAAATATTTGCCAGTGCTGGGGACAATCTCACACCCATCGGGGCACCATTCAATTGTCTGAAAAAATCCCATTAAAATAAAAATAATTGTGTTCCAGCAAAAATCTTACTGTCATTATCAAAAAGTCACAAATGTTCTGTGTATAAGGGCTGTAATGAGTAAGAAAATATTGCAAAATGTCCAGGGCTAGTCTGTGAGGTATACAAGGGTATAACCCTACCACATCACAGGTCATCCAATAGTTCTCCTTTAAATCCATGATGGAATCAAGTAAGGAAATAACAAGCTTAGTGTATTTAATCAGAACCGGTATGTCCTTTACAATGGTTGAAGATATAAGTCCACTCATGCACTAAGTTTCTCATTAAGACCACCTATCCCTACCACTATGGGTTTTAAAAGTGTTGGGATTACCTCCTGGTTGACTTTTGGTAAATAATGAAATATCGGAAATATAGGGAAATTCACTATTAGGTCCTCAGACAATTTCTTAGTCAATTTCCCTGTACTAAGACCTTTCTATATTAGGAGACTAAGTTTATATTAATACTTATTGGTAGGATTAGAGTTAAGCCTCTCATAAGTTTCCTTATCATCCAGAATATGCATATTGAACCTATTATATAGTCCATCATTCATAAGCACAATTGTACTGCCTTCATCCATCTAGCGAACTATCAGCTCTTCATTTTTCTTTATGGCATAAACTGCTCGTCTCTCAACATAGGATGTATTATACCTCCTATTCAATCTCACCTCCGAATATGATTTTAGGAGCTCATCCTCTATGGTCTCCCCATCATTGGCGAATATTTTTATGTGAGGAGAAATTTATCTTCTCAGAGGATAACCCTTTTGCCCCCCATATCAGGTGGTATGGCTGCAATTTGGAAGATCTCCTCCTGATATGAAAGGGCACAATTGCCTAACAGAGGATTTTGTTAATTACATTAGTAATATCTATGAATCTCAAATTCATTAGTAAAGTTCAAAAGTCTTCCTATGATTTTTTGGACTTATCATTGAGTATGGATGAGGCTGGAGTTATAGTCATCCTTCCGTATAGGACGGAGAGGACAACAAATGCTACACTCTATGCTTCCTCTTGTCACCCAAAGCATGTGACTAGAAAATCCTGTTGGGAAGTTCTATAGGGTTAAGAGAACTACATCTGCAGTAGATCTACTTAGAGAAAATCTATATAAAGCCAGACAATGGTTGTTTGTGAGGGGATACACTAACCGATTCCTAGATAGGGCAGAGGATATTATTACCAACAGAGAAAGGAAAGTTATCTTAAAAAGTAAGAAGACAAAAAGGAAGAAACAATCAAATATTAGGAGACATAATAAAAATGTGTCGTTTGTAACTACATATAGCCTGCAGTTCCAACAGATTAAAGTAATTGTAAAAAAAAACATGAACATGTCCACATATTATTCCAAGACCAGAAACTTAAACAGATTCTGCAGGAACCTATTAGGTTTATTGCTAGGAGGGCTCAATTCTTACAAGACAAATTATCCCCTAGTATATTTGAATATCTGAGGGTCACAGGTAACAAGACATAGCTAGAATGTAATGGGTTTTATAAGTGCGGACATAACATTTGTACTTTTTGTAGGCATGCATTATGCTCACATATGTTTACATCTACAGTATCTGGCCACTATTACAAGATCAATCGTTATATTAATTGTAAAACTATTTTTGTAGTTTCTTTAGCCAGGAGCCTATGTAGGTTGCACTACCTGCCCCTGAAGTCAGAATTCATAAACATTTATCGGATATACAAATGGTTTAGCTGTGAAATATTCTGCAGTCATAAGACACTTCTCCATAAAGAACATAAGGGCAATGTATCTGTGTAGGATTTAGGGCAATGAGAGTGTACGCTTTCCCAGTATAGCAAGCGATCACAGAGATTGTTACTTAACCTGGAGTCCTGGTTGATATGTTGGTTGCAAACGAGAGCACCACAGGGTATGAATCTTAGGCAGGATATCATCTATCAATATAAATATCTCTCACCATTGCATTGTTACATTTTTTCATTTTTTTTTATTTTTTTCATCTTTATTTTAGATGATCTGACTTGTTACTTTACAGAAAAAACAGAAAACATATACAAGAGACATCAGCTCCTAGCCTCCAAGCGCTGTTATTGCCTTCCCCCTACATCTCCACTGGTTCAGTCTTAACATTTGACCCAGTCACAGAAGACGTCTCCAGGCTCCTCTCTTCCTCTCATCCTACAACATGCACCACTGACCCCATTCATTCACACGATCTCCAGTCTCTCTCTCCAGTCGTTACTACTCACCTAACCAAAATCTTCAATCTGTCCCTCCTTATGTAATCTTCCTCTCTTCCTTCAAACACTCTATCACTGCTCAATTATTAAACAAAATTTCTCTTGACCCATCCTGCACAAATAACAACAGACCAGTCTCCAATCTCCCCTTCATCTCTAAACTCTTGAATTGCCTGGTCTACTCCCGCATCACCTGTTACCTCTCTACTCACTGTCTTCTAGATTCATTACAGTCTCATTTACACCCCATACATTCTACAGAAATCGTCCTCATCCTATTGACCATTGACCTTTTGACAGCAAAATGTAATGGCAATCACTCACTGCTTATTCTTCTTGACCTCTGTACAAATACTAAACACTCACATTGATAAATTGTTAGCCCCATTAACTGTGGCTGTCCTACGATACTCTGTTCCCAGCCAGCACTATTTTGCCTGGTGTGCCGTCCCCGCATTACACAAGCATGTGTTAAACAATATCTACCGTGCTCTCACCATTTCTGTAATCAGCAAGGTCCAGCTAACAACAGATACATGCAATAAAGAAAGGGTTACTCAGTAGGAGCACAGATTCACTTAGGAGATGGGTGGTAATCTGGTCTATACAACTTTAATACCACAATGCGTTTCCACATTGAATAGTTGTCTTCCTCAGGTGGAAAATCACCTCAGGAAGACAACTATCGGTTGTGAAAATGCGTTGTGGTATTAAAGTTGTTTAGACCAGATTTCCACCCATCTCCTAAGTGAATCTGAGCTCCTACTGAGTAACCCTTTCTTTATTGCAAAACTCTCTCACCCTCCGGGTGTGTGGCTACCGGAGCTGCGGTGCGTAGAAATCCCCAACAGAGGACCGTGTGGAGCCATAGGACCTGCAGTGACGTAGGAGCCCTGTGACGAGTGGATCATCTGATTCCACCCCATGTGACGCGGAAGCGGAGGAGCAGCGTTGATCAGTGCGGGCATCAGGAGAACCCAATGGAAGCGCTCACTGAGGTTGTGCGAAGGCGGCACAACTGGCACAGGTGAGAGTCCCCTCTCACACCCCTCTAAATCATCCCAAAAAAGCATACTGAGTCTCCTCTATTGGAGCGCTTCCTGTCTCTTTTCTTTCATTGCAAACAACAGATACATGGACATGATTTGTGGACAGGGACAATACATTTCTGTTACAGCACAATGAGTGAACCTGGTGAAGGGTGAGACAAAATTGCAAATTGGAACATCATACATCCCACCCACGCCAAGACAAGCAGGCCAACTTCTACCGGTATCATGGTTTCTGCCTCCTCATATGCCAGCTTCAGTCTCCCCTCCTCCTCTGGCTCCTCATCCTCTGCTGACTTAGCCTCCCCATCACTCCAAAGCTGGGACCCGTACAGCAGTGCTTCGGCAAAGCGGCAACATGCTCTGATGAAGCCCATCTGTTTAGGCCATAAAGCTGTTGCAAGAGATAAAAGAACAAACTAATCAGTGGCTCTCCCTGCTGCACCTCCAACCCGGTCTGGTCATGTGTGATAATAGGTGGAACTTCGGGCCGACTTTAAAGCTGGGCAAACTGGTATACATTGCATGCATCGCTCATGTTATTAACCTAGTTGTCCAGAAATTTCTAAAAACATGCCCTGACTTCCCATACCTACTTGAGAAGGTACGCCGTATTAGCGCCCATCTCCGACATTCCCTGCTTTCACCGGTCTTGCAGCACTGCAAAAGTGCTTGAATTTGCATAGCCACCGACTCAAGTGCGACCAGCCCACACAGTGGAACTCAACATATCATATGTTGGCAAGGATTAGTAAGCAGCAGAGGACTTAATACTAGCTTCAACATGCCTATCAGACTGACACTCAGCCACCGCACATAATTGTTCAGTGGGTGTGGAACACTGGTATTTGTGAGGTTATTGAAAACTTTGAGTACTGCCCCAAGATTGCGAGCGGTGATGAAGCTATTATTAGCGGAACCATCCCAATGTTCTGTCTGTTGAAATGATCGCTGCATAATCTGAATGAGGAAGCTTTGAGTGCCCAGCAAGTGGCTATGAAGCCAGATTTCCCAATGAGTGATACTGCCTAAATTCATCAAAAAGTTTTATTTAAGCTACAGGGGTTAATGTCCATTCCTTCCCACACACATCCATTTCCTTCTTCTTACATTTCTATCCTACAACTTCTTTAGCCACATGTACTTCACTATCAACAACATCCTAACAATGTTACATTCAGTAATATAATAATAATAATCTTTATTTATATAGCGCCAACATATTCCGCAGCACTTTACAATACAGAGGATCATATTTAACTATCATAAGAAACAGTTATCAGAAAATACAATACAATACAATACAATACAGTACAAAAAACAATACAAAGCATAATACAATACAATAATTAGAGCAAAATGACAGCTCTGCTCATAAGAGCTTACAATCTAGCAATGAGGTGGGGGTGAGACAAAGTACAGGTGCCTATTTACAGTGATGGTATAATCAACTTAAGGAGATGGGGAGCAGATAGGAGCAGCATAAGTGACCACTAACCATTATTTGTGATCCACTTGAGACTGGTGGAGTGGATAGGCTATGTCTAAATAACTTTAACTAGGGATCATGATATGCCACCCTAAACAGATGTGTTTTTAGGGATCGCCTGAAACTATGTAAGTTGTGGATACACCTAATTTCTTGTGGTAGAGCATTCCAGAGAATTGGTGCAGCTCAGGAGAAGTCTTGGAGACGGGAATGGGAGGTTCGGATTAATGCAGACGTGAGTCTAAGGTCACTTCCAGAGCGAAGAGAACGGGTGTGGTGGTACACAGAAAAGAGTGAGGAGATGTAGGGAGGTGCTGCACTGTGTGAGAACAAGAAGCTTGAATTTGATCCTATAGTGCATAACAGAGGTCCGCAACTCTAGGCCACGAGGGCCGCCAACAGTGCAGGATTTTAGGATTTCCTTAGTATTGCACATGTGTTAATGTGATAAAATGCACAGGTAATGATTCCAATCCCTGTGCAATACTAAGGAGATCCTGAAAACACTGTTGGCGGCACTCGAGACCTGGATTTGGGGACCTTTGGTGTATAGGCAGCCAGTGCAGTGCTTGGCATAGAGCAGAAGCATCCGAGTAACGGTTAGCTAGATAGGTTATCCTGGCTGCTACATTAAGGATGGACTGGAGAGGGGAAAGTCTAGAGTGGGGGAGGCCAATTAAAAGAGAATTACAATAGTCAAGGTGGGAGTGAATCAGGGCCATGTGAGGGTTTTTGTGGTTTCCAAGGTGAGAAGCGAATTCTAGAGATGTTCTTCAGGTTCAAGTGGCAAAAGCAAGCAAGAGAATGTATATATGTGGTGAAGGAAAGATAAGAGTCAAACATAACACCAAGACAGCGAACCTGCTGACTAGGCGTAATTGTGGTGCCGCACAGAGAGAGAGAGATGTCATATTTAATAAGGGTAGTGGACGCCAGGAGCTAGAGAAGTTCAGTTTTTGAGAGGTTGAGTTTCAGATAGAGAGCGGACATGATATTGGAAACTGCGGTTAGACAGTCATTGGTGTTCTTTATTACAGCGGGAGTAAGGTCGGGGAAGAAGTGTATACTTGTGTGTCATCAGCATAAAAATGGTACTGAAAGCCAAATCTGCTGATGGTCTGTCCAATCGGGGCCGTGTAGAGAGAGAAGAGAAGAGGTCCAAGGACTGAACCATGAAGGACCCCAATAATGAGAGGAAGAGGGGAGGAAGTGGAGCCAGCAAATTAAACACTGAAAGAGCGGTCAGAGATATATGAAGAGAACCAGGAAAGAGCCGTGTACTTAATGCCGATGGAGTGCAGCACGGAGAGTAGGAGATGTGGTCAACAGTGTCGAAGGCTGCAAAGAGATCAAGAATGATAAGTAGAGAGTAGTCACCATTCATTTTGCTGACAGAAGGTCGTTGGCCACTTTGGTGAGAGCAGTTTCTGTAGAATGTAGGGGCGGAAACCAGACTGTAATGAATCTAGGAGAGAGTGAGGGGAGAGGTAATGGGTGAGGCGGGAATAGACCAGGTGCTCCAGGAGTTTAGAGATGAAGGGGAGATTGGAGACTGGTCTGAAGTTGATTGTGCAGGATGGGTCGAGAGAAGTTTTCTTTAGTAATGGAGTAATGATAGAGTGTTTGAAGGAGGAGGGGAAGATGCCAGAAGAGAGGGAGAAATTGAAGATTTTGGTTAGGTGAGTGGTTACCACAGGAGAGAGAGACTGGAGTAGGTCTGAGGGGATGGGGTCAGCCGTGCATGTGGTGGGAGGAAAGGAAGAGAGGAGCCTGGAAACTTCTTCTTCTGTGACTGGGTCAAAAGTGGAGAGTGACCTAGAGGAAATGTGGGCAGAGGGTAGGGGTAACATCGATTTTAGGTTGGGAGTTGATTTCCTGATGGATGTTTTCTATTTTCTCTGTGAAGTAAGAAGCCAGGTCATCCGCACAGAGGTCAGTGATAGGAGCCTGCACTTTAGGACTGAGAAGAGAGTGCAAGGTGTCAAAGGGTTTTTGTGGGTTGTTGGTTAGTGAGGAGATCAGGGTGGTGAAGTAGGTTTGTTTGGCAAGGTGAAGGGCAGAGTTGTAAGTTCTCAGCATGAATTTATAGTGAATGACGTTTTCTGGAGTGCGGCCTTTCCTCCATAGACATTCAGCACTCCTAGAGCATCACTGGAGGAATTGAGTTTGTGATGGGAGCCAGGGCTGCTTAACTCTGTGTTTGAAGGTTCTGATGCTGAGGTGCGCTTCTTGGTCCAAGGTGCTTCTGAGAGAGTCATTTAAATGATTTACTGACAGATTGGGACAGGAGAATGAGGAGATTGAAGACAATGATGAGTGTAGAGAGTCTGTCAATGTATGAGGGTTAATGGCCTGTAGATTTCTGAATATGCGATAGGTCGGACTGTGTTGGAGTGGGCTAGGGTTTGTGAACGTGAAGGAGAGAATCTTGTGTGTGGTCAGAGAGGGGAAGAGGTGAGTTATCTAAGGAGGAGGTTGAGCAGAGCCGGACAAAGATCAGGTCAAGGGTATTACCATCCTTGTGTGCCTCAGAGGTTGAGAGCTGTGAGAGGCCAAGAGAGGTGGTTAGACATAGGAGCTGGGATGCAGATGGGGGGATGGGGCTGTTTATGGGGATGTTAAAGTCTCCCAGAATAAAAGTTAGTAATTCTGAGAACATGAAATGCGGCAGCCACGCGGAGAATTGGTCAAGGAACTGGGTGGGTGACCCTGGGGGGTGGTATACTACTGCTACTCTGAGGGGAAAGCGACAGAGGAGTCTAATTGAGTGGATCTCAAAAGAGAGGAATGCGAGTTATGGGACTGGAGGGATTACCTGGAAGGTACATTGTGGGGACAGGAGTAAGCCAACTCCACCACCATGTCTGTTCCCATGTCTCGGGGAATGAGAGAAATGTATACCACCATGATAAAATGGCAGCAGGGGAAGCAGTGTATGAATCCTGGATCCAGGTTTCTGTGAGAGCCAGGAGGTTAAGAGAGTTAGTGAGAAAGTAGTTATGAATGAAGGGACGTTTGTTGCATACAGACTGTGGACTCCAGAGAGCACAATGAAAAGAGGGAGATGAAGGTGTGCAAGGAATGTTAATAATATTAGTGGGGTTTCTATGTGAGGTGGGTGAGGGGTTGAAGTTGATGGAGGGTGGACCAGGATTGGGAGAGATATCACCTGACAGAAGCAGCAGTAAAATAAGAAATGGCAAATAGTTGTTGTAATTGTGACTTTGTTTGTGATGTAATGCCCTGGAATATGGTGGTCTGAGATTATTCAGTAAATTGAAAAGAGTATGGGAGCTCAATAAAGTAGAGGGAAGGAGAGAGAAGGTTATGTGAATGAGGGGGGATGGGGTGGTAAAGGTAAATGGCAAAGGCACATAGAACAATAGACAGTGAAGTAAACACATGGTATGGGAAAAAGAACCCACAAAATATTTGTTTTGTAGGAGCTTGTGATGGTGGCTTCCTGCGTCAACCATGACACAGCCCATAGGTGCACTGGACTAACCACTTTTGGCCTTATTTTTTTCTGTCTTGTTACCTAACAAAGTTTGCATAATTTTACCCTTTTACAGATGTGTGCCCCCATTACAGAAGTATTTTCTTCTTCCTTTAATATTGTGCTTACTTCTGTGTGACGCTGGATTCTACTCTCTTCCGGACTGCTGCACCCCGTTCCTTTGTTACAATGGAACTAGCATTGTAAACTGCTATGGAATATGTATTCCACTATCTGAGTCACAATGAGGGAGGGACCACCCAGATGTATATGTAAGAGCAGTCCCTCCCAAACTAATGTTACAAGGCCACCTGAGGCCCCTCAGGGCAAAAATCAACATACCAACGGTCATGTTCTAGCTGACCTTGTAAAGAGCTGGAGAATATATAACTAAAAATTATGCATGAGGGAGGGACCCACAAAATATTCGAGCCAGGGCCCTCCCAATTGTAAAAGGAAAAAAAGGCAAAACAGTACATGTAAACAAACGCTAAAGGGGATATTTTTTTCTCTAGTTTATTTAGCCTTATATAAAAGTGATTATGCAGGAAATACTGTCTCCTAACCTTTTTACCTGTACAATTCAATGTAGGTTTGGTTTGGTAGGTGTTCTTGTGAATCTGTAAAAGTGGCGAAATACTGTGACAACCTTATTCTGATAAATCATATGTGAGTCAGAAATGCATACATGCATGTTCTCCAGGTTGTTCCTATTCAGATTCATCACTTTTCTATCTATTTCAACCTTTTCCTCATACCCTCAGACTTCTTTGTTGGGTCCAGCAGAAAATTACTTGCAATTCCCAAAGGCTTGCATTGTACTCGCTATTCGGAACGAATATGCGCTTATTACAAACTAATTATAGTGAATCCAAATTATTCGCTACTCACTCATTCCTAGGCACAGGCCAAGTAAACTGTGACCCCAAAAATGAGAGGGGGCAGAAGGACCAGTGCTTTTGAACAGACACCACAAAATGCAACTACTCTATTTGACAGGATTTTAAGAGCACACAAGGACTGTATAAATATTTGAGATTATTGTGGCACAGGCCATGCAAACTGTGACACCAAAAATTACAGGGGGAAGAAGGACCAGTGCTTTTTAACGGACATTACAAAAGGCAACTACTCTATTTGACAGGATTTTAAGAGCACACTAGAACTGTATTCAGAATTGATACCGTATAAATATTTGAGACTTTAATTAGTTTGTTCTTGCTCCACATACTCTCCCTACACTATGTTGACCTAGTATAGGCTCAATGTAGCTTTTAAAAAACTGTTCCTACATGCTGCTCTCTCTGTCCCTATGCTCACACTACGCATTTTCCGGAAGCAATGTACGCAAGATGGTGGAGGCAGGGCTTATATAAACCCTATGATGCTGTGCGGTCAGAGAAATCACATTAATGCCACAACCAACATGACTACAGCATTACTGTGATTGGCAAGCAAGCCCAGCATATTTAGTGGCTGAAAATCAGGAGCCAAACATGTTGGGAGGGACACTCTAATCTCGCAAGGCGAGCAAGCAAATACTAGTCGTGGACCGAGTAGCCCGAAAACCGTGATATCCATGCGAGTACCAAATAGCAACAAGCAGTTTCGCTCATCACTATTGAAAACATTGTTACATTTTTGCTCATCAGTGTACACTGTAAAGACGTTCTCTTCTATTGCCATGGTAAGCAACAGTATTTGGCAACAACCATAAAACAATTTAAATAGTTGTTATTACTTATTACAGCTAGAAATAAGCAAACCTTTTGAAGTTAGGGTTCTGCTCAGTTCGCCAAACGGGCAAACATTTACTGAATAGATTGGCGAACAGTTCGCTGAACTTCCAAACCAATAAAATCAATGGGAGGCAAAATTGTTGGCCTAGAAAACATCTTCAAAGGGCCCAAAAGCTGCAAAACACAGCTCAAATTGTTTTATAGTGGAGCCCCGCTGTTCTAGCACAGACATTACCTTGCTACACTATTATTTAGCTAGCTTCAACTCTGCATTCACCATGCTTCCGGATCAACTCATGAACCTGAGACATCCTCAAGACTTCCCTGAGGTTGTTGTAGGTTACACAGTAGGTGTCATGCAGCAGGGAATCCAGCTCTGTGACCTGAGATAACCTCAGCGGCATCAGCGCTCCTGAAACTAGCTGTCTCATGAGAACCGTGATATTGTGTGAGATGCAGTGAATATATCTCACGGGTATCATGAGATAGCGCATGTGAGATGCGGTGAGTGAAATCTGAAAGTGCAGCGCAGATCAAAGTTTTCGGATAGCGCCTGTTTGACCCCTCGAGACTGAACTACAGTAATGTTTGTGATGGCACCGATTGTCACACTTTCACACATGCCTGCTCTCACAGCATAATGGGGATGCTTTTTGTGAACATGACCCCACCACATTTTTGTAAGTTCCCATGCTCACGGTACATTGATGCTTCTTTTGAAGCAGATTTTGAGACTCTGCATCAAAATCTGCATGTCTATCCTGAATGTAGCAATGTCAATTAGAGGTCAGAAGCAGTGTGGTAACATGTTTTTTTGCTTGCAGATTTGGTGCAGATTTTGGGCCAGAAAAATCTGAACCGCATGTGCAAGAAAAAAAAAAGCAACGTGGTCACAGCACTTCTGACCTGTCATAGACTTTGCTGGCCTCAGCATAGTCATGCAGATTTTGATGCAGATTCTCTAAATCTGCATAAAAAAAAGCAACAAACAATGCACTATGGGCAAAGGGCCTAAGAGAGTCCAGGGAGAGCCGCAGTTGTGGTGAAAGGGCTCGAGGATTCCTCTTGCTCCTGGCTACCTCCATAGAGACGTTTAGGGCAGTGGAGGCCAACTACAGTCCTCAAGGTCTCAAAAAAGGTCAAATTTTCACTATTCCCTTAGCATTGTACATGTGCTAATTTCATGGAGCTGATGATTCCAGCACCTTGTGCAATACTAAGTGAGTCCTGAAAACATGCACTGTTTGTGGCCCTTGAGGATTCCACTTTGCCAGCTTTGTTCTATAGGAGTGTGTGTAGTGTCTATTAAAGTCCACTTTAATAGGAGTAGAAAATGTCTAGCAGCTTTCTCATTTCTGCCAAGGAAGGAGGTCACCGTTCCTCCTGGTACTCGGCTGACAGATGGTCTTCGGGGATCACAGGGGCTACTTCTCCAGGGGCATTTTCTGCCACCACCTGCCTCCCAGCACACCCCATTGAGGCCACTGCTGGAGAATGGGATGGAGGAATTAGAGATTGACCAACCCTTCCAGGGGAGAAAGTAGAAGCTTGGACAACACTGATGGGCTCTTCAGGATCAGTGGCCTCTGTGTGAATTGGTTCAGCTGGCTGGCTAACTAAGAAAGGCCTAGCGTCCATCTGAGGCATCATTCTCTCAGGTAAGACTCCTGCTGACAGTTTTCAAATTCGTCGGTGGTGGCGGCCCAACTTGTGCTAACTGCCAAACACCACTTAATACCCACCATTTTCATAAATATGACTTATCTGCCAACATAGAATATGCAGAGTTTTTTGGTAAGATGGTTCCGCAGTCAGGTGAATCTGATGATGTAGCATCGATGACCAGTACCTTCTTCGGCTATGGAGCCAAACCCCATTTGCTGGATGAATGCCACCACCATGCTTGGGTTACATTGGTCATCAAAGTCACTGTGCTTAGGCTCATGCAACCACTCTCAGGCGATGACATCTGTGAGCTGAATCTCCCCAAGAAAGGAGACAGGGTGGGGTGGTTCATGACATATCGAATAGCTGTTCCCAGGGCATAGGGGTCCACACATGGCATTCTCCCTGTTGAAGACCGGGGGTACTAAATAAGGCTGAAAAACAGGGCATTTAGCCTCTACTACCTTCTCCTCTTCCTCCTCCTCATCATACTCCTGGATTTGCTGATCCAGTGGCTACGGCACTATCTGAACTTGTAATAACGCCAGTCATGATGCAAGATTCCTGAGTGTACCATTTGCCGCTCCTGGCTAGTATGGGGAACGGCTTACCTCCTGACTGTAACCTACTCAGGACCTCCTCTGGCATCCAAGGGGCCAGCCTCTTTCAGTGCAAGGACATATTTGCTTACAGGATATTATTGTTTGCACAATCTTGTTGTCTAGCTCCTTATTAACCCCTCCATGGAGTGGGCTGCAGAAGACAACTGACTTACATTACAAATCCCATTCTCCTTGCCACATGTAACACCTGAGCTTGTAGTTGGGTGAAGTGATTATTGAAGCCTTATTTGGAGGAGAAATAAGGGAAACAAAATAGTTTTTTAAGCTCACCAATTCATCTGGAATGTTAAATAAGGCTAGATGACACCAGCCCTCCAGCATGACTGCATGATGCACAAAACTTCAATACAAGGACAGGAGCCATAAACTGCCTTTCTGCTAACCATGTGATGGACCTTGATGTATGGACACCCATACGCTCAGCCAGACCACATCTGTTTATCCACTAATTTGGATCTCGGACTGTATTCCCTATCAAACAGAGGCCTCCAAGGGCAGCATACACCTATCTAACTGAGCTAAAAAGTGGAGTAACACTCCCACTACTGCATATAAGAATAACTTGATGAAGGCTCTTGCATGAGCCGAAACGTTTGATGATTAATGAACTTTCACAAACTCCACAAAAAAAACCACCAAAAGGATCAACCCTCTCTGCTTTTTAAGTAAGTGCCAGGTTAAGCTTTATATATAGTATTCCTCCTTCCGGCACCTACGCTTGCGTTGAGCAGACTTGTCCTATATATCAGAATAAGAAAAAGGGAAGGGGAACAAGAGGCGCAATAGTGCCTTATCACTAGACACTTATATACGGGTATAAAGGAACCACTCACCTATTCAGTGTGCACCCACAACTGTATACAGACATATAGTGTTTTATCCGGATGCTGCTGCGACTCTCACCGACCACTTGCACGTGGAATCACACAGTAAAAAAAATGGGAAAGGAAACGGTTCACCCTCCGCGCTGCCAGGATCACTTATTCCAGGAAGAAACTCACGATCAGATTGATATGATCAAATCCTTTATTGCATCCAACGCGTTTCAGCCTTTCCTGCGTCTTCCTCAGGATCAGACATGCACAGACAAGTGCAATATTAATGATAAATATAACATACTTGTGCACATGCCAAAATCTGTATTATAAAGCTTTGGAATGAAATAAAGTGATTGCACATTTTCAAGAAGCAACATCCTTTATATAGTGTTTCATAAGGGTGAACAGACCTATAGACCATGTAGGTGAAGCATATAATAGCAATTTTTACATGAATTGCTATCACGTAAATGTAAAAGAGAGGGCCTCATATGCTGCTGACCCTCTGTAATAATAAAGGTTTACTCTAAGAAAAAAACTCGTACTGGCGAGTGTTTTGGCCCCATACAATCTGAGAAAGTGTTAGGGCTATTTTAAATTTTAACCTTTTTCTTGAACAAAGCTGTGTTTGGCAATTGTTTTGCTCAGGTTACCGATCGTTAAGTGAACCTGCAATGTCCGTTCCAATTTTGAAATAGTCCAACATGTTTGGGGAAAGTTCACTCATTTTTAGTTACAGTAGAGAACAGCTGAAGCACATGTAATCTGACCAGTGTGCGTGCTGAGTAACGGGTCAGCTTTGCGATGATTACCTGTGTGCAAATTTTTCATTTGACACAACTCAAAGTTAATCAAAAGCCTCCCATCATCTGCCCATTTTAAAATTTACATAGCCGCAAGATAAAGGAATTATCTTGCTTTTAGTTTTATTGACTTTAAAAAGTCTCAAAACTTCAAATAGACAATATATTGCAGGTAATCGTAATCTTTAACCCAACATTTTAATGCATTTGCTAAGAAAAATGAACAAAATGCACTTGAAATGCCTGAAACAATTACAGCAAGAGGTAAATATACTGAAAAATGTGCATTTTGAGATTGAATTTGACAAGATATATACGAGATAATATTGAGGAAGTGATTACGTTGGAAATGGGAATAGAAAGCTATTTCACTAACCTTGGTAATGCTGTAATTCTTGTGAGGATCATTGGAAGTAGACAGATCCTCTGAGAGGAAAAACCAATAATGGAGTGAAAATGTAAAATATCTAAAACTCCAGTTTTACTTTAACCAGACAAATAGTTATATGACAATGTAAAGTAGAAAGATATATATTTATTTTAAGTATAAGTAAAAGCTGAACCCAAAGTATTCTATTCCTTACATGTAGAGAAACCCATTGTCTTTGAATTAACTTTATATTAATGCTTATAACAATGATCTGTTTGACAGTACAGTACATTTTATGAACACAGTATGTGCAGCCCATCATGGTGGTGGATTATTGTCCAACTGACCACCAGGTAATATATCCAATAAAAAGAAGATTAGCAGGACTCATGAGCTTCAGAACAGGCAAATTTGTAAGTAGGGATGAGTTCAGGGGTTTGTACCGGACTAGGTGTCTAGTGCTTAACCCTGAGCATGGACTTCTAACTGTACATCTGTGTTCCTGTTCTGGTTTGTAAACTGAATAAAGCTTGTTGAAAGGCAGCAGCACAGCCAATGAACAAGCTTTTAGGCTGTGGGCACTTGCTGGCCTAGATTCATTGGCACACCACATGATCTGGTCTGTATAAAAGTCAGATCACAAGTTGCACCACCATTTTGCTGTGAATAGTGCAAGAATAGGATGCTATTGGATATAGGGAAAATAATCTAATCTATAGCCATAGTGCACCAGGTTCTGTGGGTTTAGATATAAAAATCTTTAATCCGTATCCACTGTGCAGCAGGTCTGTGGACTTAATTTGATAAAAATATAATATGTGACCACTGTGCACCAGGATCTGTGAGCTTTTGTTTTTTTAATTAATCTGTATCCACTGTGCAGCAGGATCAAAATTACTCAAAGTAAGGGTTTGTGGGCTTAGTTTAATATAAAAAAAAATCTGTAGCCAATGTGCACCAGGATTGGTGAGTTTAGTTTTTGTTAAAAAAAGGTTAATTTGTAACCATAGTGCAGCGGGGTGTGTGGGCTTACTTTTTTCTTTTTTAATTCAATCTGTAGCCACTGTGCATGAGGATCTACCCCAAGAAATTAGGTGTATCCACAACTTACATAGTTTCAGACGCTCCCTAAAAACACATCTTTTTAGGGTGGCCTATCATGATCCCTAATCAAAGTCACTTGGACATAGCCTACCCGCTCCACCAGTCTCAAATGCATTACAAATAATGTTTGGTGGCTACCTATGCTGCTCTTATCTACTCCCCATTTCCTCAAGTTGACTATACCATCACTGTAAATAAACTTTATGTCGCCCCCATCTCATTGTTACATTGTAAACTCTTATGAGCAGGGCTGTCATTATTTAGCTTTAATTTTTGTATTTACTGAAAACTGTTACTTATGAATGTTTGAATATGAACCTCTGAATTGTGAAGCACTGCGGAATATGTTAGCGCTATATAAATAAAGTTTTTATTATTATTATTACTATTATTATTATTATTATTATTGTTATTATTATTATTATCTGTGAATTTAGTGTTCAAATAAATCTATAGCCACTGTGCAGCAGGATCTGTGAGTTTACCGTATATACTCGTGTATAAGCCGAGTTTTTCAGCCCAAAATTTGGGCTGAAAAGTCCCCCCCTCGGCTTATACACGGGTCATATACGGGGGGGCTGTGTACCGGGGGCTGTGGAGGCTGGAGGAGGCGGGGGGGGGGGGCTGCTGTATGAGCGGCCCCGTCACGTGGGGCCGCTCATTATATATGCACTGCTTCCCCCTGTCAATCAGCGGCAGGGGAAGCAGTGCATATGGCCCCCCAAAAGCTGGCACTGTCCCCCCTTGTAAGGCCTCCCCCCCGCTGCTTATACATTACCAACCCGGTGTTCTGATCGGCGCCGCTCCTCGGTGCTGCGTCTTCATCCTCCCGTCCTCGCTCGCTGCATCCGGGTTCTCCGGCTGTCGCAGCGATATGACGTCATCGAGCGACCACCGGAGATCCTGGATGCAGCCAGCGCGGACGGGAGGATGAAGACGCAGCACCGTGGAGCGGCGCCGATCAGAACACCGGGTTGGTAATGTATAAGCAGCGGGGGGGAGGCCTTACAAGGGGGGACAGTGCCAGCTTTTGGGGGCTGTTGGTACCCCCAGGGGGCTGCTGGGTACCCCCTGGGGGCTGTTGGTACCCCCAGGGGGCTGTTGGTACCCCCAGGGGGCTGCTGGGTACCCCCTGGGGGCTGTTGGTCCCACCTGGGGGCTGTTGGTACCCCCAGGGGGCTGTTGGTACCCCCAGGGGGCTGTTGGTACCCCCAGGGGGCTGCTGGGTACCCCCAGGGGGCTGCTGGGTACCCCCTGGGGGCTGCTATATGTACCCCTGGGGCCTGCTGTATACCACTGGGGCTGCTGTATACTACCACTGGGGCTGCTGGGGCTCCTGTATACTACCACTGGGGCTGCTGTATACTACCACTGGGGCTGCTGGGGCTCCTGTATACTACCACTGGGGCTGCTGGGGCTCCTGTATACTACCACTGGGGCTGCTGGGGCTCCTGTATACTACCACTGGGGCTGCTGGGGCTCCTGTATACTACCACTGGGGCTGCTGTATACTACCACTGGGGCTGCTGGGGCTCCTGTATACTACCACTGGGGCTGCTGGGGCTCCTGTATACTACCACTGGGGCTGCTGGGGCTCCTTTATACTACCACTGGGGCTGCTGTATACTACCACTGGGGCTGCTGGGGCTCCTGTATACTACCACTGGGGCTGCTGGGGCTCCTGTATACTACCACTGGGGCTGCTGGGGAATCTGTATACTACCACTGGGGCTGCTGGGGAATCTGTATACTACCACTGGGGCTGCTGTATACTACCACTGGGGGGCCTGTATACCACACTGCTGGGGCTGTATACCTGTGCTGGGGTCCACCCTCGGCTTATACACGAGTCAATAGGTTTTTCCAGATTTTTGGGGCAAAAGTAGGGGGGTCGGCTTATACACGGGTCGGCTTATACACGAGTATATACCGTACTTAAAAACAATCGTCCTGTAGCCACTGCAACAGGATCTGTGGGCTCAGTTATAAAAAAAAAAATAATAATAATAATAATAATGGAATCTTAGCCAATGCACAGCAGCAATGCAGAAGGGTTCTGTAGGCTTAGTGACTAGCCCAGGGTATGGGGACTCGGGTATCTGGGCCCTCTGCTGCAGTAGGGATGTCACTGGTTGTCTGCCCAGACCCGTGGCCCTGGTGGTCAACTAAAAAGGGGTAGTTGAAATGGGAATAAAAGTTTAAAAGTTTATTGTGACGTCACCCGCAGATTCTGGTGATGTAGCACCAGCGCTGCTTCAGACCTCCGGAAGGCGATGGTACAGCAGCCAAGATGGTACAGCTCCCTGGAGGTGCTGATGATAGACATAAGCAAAATGCAGTACAGCAGAGAATAAGCACACAGAGAATCTGTCACTCTACCTGGGTACTTTACTGGAACGATGCTGATGGTAGTACAGTTCACAGAAAACAGCCTTTGTTAAGTAAGGATAGCCGGCGGGTAGTCACAGTGGGCTGCAGGATCTCCTGGAGTCTCCCGTGGTTTTCCTTCCTTGTTTCTAACCTGTATGTGGCTCCAAAAGATAATGTGATATAATGAGCGCTAAGATACACACAATGACTCGGCCATTAGATATTTTACCTTTCAGCTTTAATCAGCAAATGGATCCCTCTAGTCACAACGCGTTTCAACGCAGATAGCATCTTTCTCAAGTGATTACCGGGACCCTGAGCTAACACTGTTTATATACATTTCACACAGGGGAGGGGGAGAATCAATTAGTCCAGGTTCATGACAAACTAACAGATGGAGTGTGGATTGGATCCACTAAAACAGTCGATATATACAATACATTGTGATAATAGATGAAAATATACAAATTTAAAACTAACATAGCTTTTACATGTAAAAATTACTGTAAAAATATCTATTGCTAAAAAACTTTATAAAAACATTATAAAAAGCACTTTTATGACATGTAATAAATTCAACATAGCTAACACCACTATTTAAGAATTACAAGCACATATACATAGGTTATTGTGTGAATAAAAACATTTAATAAAATATAAAAAAATAAAAAAAAAAATAAATGAAATAAAAATAAAAATAAAATAAATATAAAAATAAAATAAAATAAAATAAAAATAATAATAAGAAAAATAAGAAAAAAAAAATAAAAAAATTAGAAAAAAAAATAAAAAAAAAATAAAATAAAAAAAAAGAAATAAAATTAAAATTGAAATAAAATAAAAATAAAAAATAAAAATAAAATAAAATATAAAATAATAAAAAAAAAAAAAAAAAAAAAAACTTTTATTAAAATATAAATAAAACAATATAAAACAATATAAAAACTCATAGTTAAAATATGCCGTTGTCAAGTAGTGTTTTCCAAAGTGATGTTAAGACCTTCTGGGGAAAGTGTGCCCATTTTGTATATCCAGAAGGATTCTTTTCTATTAAGACTATTAGTTTTATCAATTACATCATCTCCAATTTGATCAATAACAGTGAGCTTTAATTTTGAAAAATCTCTATTATGAACTTGATCAAAATGTCTTGACACACTATGTTTTAAAAAACCTGTATTTATATTGTGTCTATGTTTGTTTAGTCTTGCTCTCATGCTTAGGATGGTCCTGCCTATATATTGTTGCCCACATGGGTATTCCAATAAGTAAATAACATATTGGGAAGAGCAGTTTAATCTTAGTTTGATTTCATATGTTACATTTGTTGTGTTAGATTTGAAATTTCCAGTATCATGGGTAATATTAAGACAACACTTACATCTACGTATCCCACATTTATAGCATCCCCTCTTTTTTTCTTCTATTGGGATTTTATTTCCAGTAATTTCTTTAGCTTTAATTTCCCTAATTTTACTAGGAGCTAAAATATTCTGGAGGTTCCTTCCCCTTCTATAAATAATTCTTGGTGATTTAGGGATAACTTTAGATAAGATAGGGTCCCCCTGTAGAATAAACCAATACTTATTTAGCAGGGCATAAATGTTTTTATAGGATTTATTAAATGTAGTAATTAGATTATAATTAAAAGTTGATTTCATATCTCTGTTATCCTCTTTTTCTCTACTATTCATCTTTTTTAAGTTTTCCAAAAATTGTTCTTGTGAAAAATTTTTGCATTTATTATATGCATCCTTCAATAAATCTTTGGGGTACCCTTTAGCTCTAAATCTCCGTTTTAGTACCTTTGCCTCTACCATAAAATTCTTATCTGTACAGTTTTTTCTAATACGTAAGTATTGTCCGCAAGGTATATTCCTTATCCATGTGGGTAAATGGCTACTCTGAAATTCCAAATAACTATTTACATCCACATTTTTAAAAAATGTGGATGTACTACAGAAACCATCTTGATCTATTTTAATAAGCAGGTCTAAATATTGGATTTGGATATTGGAAACATTCATGGTGAAACTCAATCCCCACTCATTCTTATTAAGTACATTAACATTCCTATGATCAATGTTCAAAAACCAGTTCAGAATTATTGTAATCAATGTCCTAATGTTTGACCAGAATTAAGGAAAAGAAAAACAACCTGGTCAATAGTGATCATAAAAATCAGGGCTGTTTGTTAAAGACGGATACAAAAGTAATACCAAACAATGAGGAGAATCCGATTGAAATTAGTTCTATACATAACAACCCAGTCAGATTGGAGAATAAGTCCAATCAGAGTATTAAAGTAATTCATTCAATTCTTGATTCCGAGACCGCAATTAAGGACCATACCCCATTAATTGATTTTTTTGAAGGTACTAATAATCCAGAAACACAGGAAACCACTACTAATAACTCTTTTGAACGTTTTTACTTTACATAACTGTTCACCTGCACATAGTCACATTAATATTTTGGAAGACACATTTTACTGTGAACTGCCCATTTCACCGAAACTACAACCTAGAATTGACAATGAATTTTTTAATGCAACACAGGAGGAAACCACCACACAGAACACGGAGATAAATTTAGATAGTAATACACATAACACATTATTTAATACCGAAGAAAAAGAAGAAAAAGAAAAAAATGGGGAAAAAAACGAGAATGAAACTATCAAGAATAACCACCTGGGGAAAATTACACATTTTTTTTAATTGGCCACTTGCCGCAAAACCAAACGAAAAAGACAAGGAGAGGATGTAGAGGGAGAGGATCTCGGAATCATACAACCCTCACCCAGTTTAGGAAAAGAATTGAAAAAAACCAAACTGGACTAAGGAAGAATATTCTAAATTTACAACAGGAACCGCAAAAATTTAATAAAAATAAAAAATACATTTCTCCTAAAAATATAAAAGGAATGGAAAATCCCACTGATCACGGGATTTTTAATCTGTCAAATAAAAAGCTAACACAGGATGAAATTAAATTACTAGGAAGGGGGCTGTCCTTTTGCCCTAAGTCAAACATTAATCCCTTGACATTATATATAGATTTTAATGAGTACATTAGAAAATTAACTGTCCAAAGGCACTTCATCATAGAAGAGATGAAAGGAATAAGCAGTGAAAATGGAGCAAAAGAGGGAGAATCCGATAATGTAGTTCTACCAAGTAAGGATCAATATGTTCATGTACATCCAAAAACTGTAAGCAGGTATTATCCTGTACAACATAAAGGTTCCCACTTGGAAACTTTCCAACATCTTACTCTAAAGGAAATAAGAGATATTAAGGACAAAAAACAAAAGGATAATTTAACTAAAGGAGAAAGAATAGCTATTAGAAACATTAAAGAGGATAAAACCCTGGGTATAAAATGAGCAGATAAGGGAGGGGGAATAGTAATTATGGATAGGGAATGGTATAATAAGAAGAGTGATAGTATCTTACAGGATAAGAATTATTATATTGAATTAAATACTAATCCTCTACAGTATATATTTCTCCAATATAAAAATATAATAAAAAATGCTAAAAAATGGAGATATTAAATAAAAGAGAATTTAAATTCCTGAATATTGATAAATATAAAATACTACATTTTTATTTCCTTCCCAAAGTACACAAATCAACAAGTGACCCCCCCGGACGCCCGATTATTTTGGGTATTAATTCAATAACCAGTAATCTTTCCCACTACATAGACTTATTTCTTCAGAGGTATAATATGAAGTTATCCTTTTATTTAAGAGATTCTTCCCAACTTATAGATCTAATTACCAAGTTATCACCGCTACCAGGAGCGTTATTAATAACCCTAGATGTCAATTCACTGTACTCTAACATTCCGCACGATAAAGGGTTGAAAATAGTAAAGCAATTTTTAATTAAGGATTCTGAATTACCTACAGCACAGAAAAAGTTTTTATTAACCAGTATTGATTTCATATTACAAAATAATATATTTGGTGATCAAGAAAAATTGTATAGGCAGGTGAGGGGCTGTGCGATGGGCACTAGATCGCACCCAGTTATGCAGGTCTTTACATGGGTGCATTTGAGTCTGTGTCCATCGCACAGTCCCCTCTTGCGACTAAGTATATGAAATTTTATAGAAGGTACATTGACGACCTGATCTTACTATGGATGGGAAGTGAAGAAGAGGCTAAGGAATTCGTTAATGTACTTAATAAGAATGAGTGGGGATTGAGTTTCACCATGAATGTTTCCAATATCCAAATCCAATATTTAGACCTGCTTATTAAAATAGATCAAGATGGTTTCTGTAGTACATCCACATTTTTTAAAAATGTGGATGTAAATAGTTATTTGGAATTTCAGGGTAGCCATTTACCCACATGGATAAGGAATATACCTTGCGGACAATACTTACGTATTAGAAAAAACTGTACAGATAAGAATTTTATGGTAGAGGCAAAGGTACTAAAATGGAGATTTAGAGCTAAAGGGTACCCCAAAGATTTATTGAAGGATGCATATAATAAATGCAAAAATTTTTCACAAGAACAATTTTTGGAAAACTTAAAAAAGATGAATAGTAGAGAAAAAGAGGATAACAGAGATATGAAATCATCTTTTAATTATAATCTAATTACTACATTTAATAAATCCTATAAAAACATTTATGCCCTGCTAAATAAGTATTGGTTTATTCTACAGGGGGACCCTATCTTATCTAAAGTTATCCCTAAATCACCAAGAATTATTTATAGAAGGGGAAGGAACCTCCAGAATATTTTAGCTCCAAGTAAAATTAGGGAAATTAAAGCTAAAGAAATTACTGGAAATAAAATCCCAATAGAAGAAAAAAAGAGGGGATGCTATAAATGTGGGATACGTAGATGTAAGTGTTGTCTTAATATTACCCATGATACTGGAAATTTCAAATCTAACACAACAAATGTAACATATGAAATCAAACTAAGATTAAACTGCTCTTCCCAATATGTTATTTACTTATTGGAATGCCCATTTATTTTATTTTTATTTTTATTTTATTTCAATTTTAATTTTTTTTTTTTTTTTTTTTTTTTTATTTTATTTATTTATTTTTTTTTATTTTTTTTTTTATTTTATTTTTTTTTTTTTTATTATTATTATTTTTATTTTTATTTTATTTTATTTTATTTTTATATTTATTTTATTTTTATTTTTATTTTATTTTTTTATTTTTTTTATTTTTTTTTATTTTATTAATTGTTTTTATTCACACAATAACCTATGTATATATGCTTGTAATTTTTAAATAGTGGTGTTAGCTATGTTGAATTTATTACATGTCATAAAAGTGCTTTTTATAAAGTTTTTATAAAGTTTTTTAGCAATAGATATTTTTACAGTAAAAGCTATGTTAGTTTTAAATTTGTATATTTTCATCTATTATCACAATGTATTGTATATATCGACTGTTTTAGTGGATCCAATCCACACTCCATCTGTTAGTTTGTCATGAACCTGGACTAATTGATTCTTCCCCTCCCCTGTGTGAAATGTATATAAACAGTGTTAGCTCAGGGTCCCGGTAATCACTTGAGAAAGACGCTATCTGCGTTGAAACGCGTTGTGACGAGGGATCCATTTGCTGATTAAAGCTGAAAGGTAAAATATCTACTGGCCGAGTCCTTGTGTGTATCTTAGCGCTCATTATATCACATTATCTTTTGGAGCCACATACACATCCTTCCCTGCTGGGAAGTGTGATAGCCAGCAGCTTTGAGCCGAAGGACCTGGCAGACGTCATCTCACCACTCCTTGGAGCAGTCGCGTGCAGAGAGAGAGACACAGAGGGCACATGCAGCGTCCACCTCGCCGCTCGATTTCAACTAGAAGAGCCCAGCAGCACTAGCGACTAATCCAGTTGTGCGGACTTGCACAACCTTAGAAGGTGAGCGGAGGGGTGATTAAACCGACCCCATTTAATTTTTTATAGCAGTTTGGCGCAAACGATTCTGTTTCTTTTGTTTCTAACCTGTGTCCTGCTGCTACTGCCTGTCCGGGAACAGCCTGCTTAGTACCAAGCCCGATTGGGGTGATTTCTAAGTATGCCAGCTTCCCGCTCTTTTTCTCTCCTGCACTGGATCTCGACCCCGGTGGGTTATCCTGGTGTGACTGGTTTCCTTTTTGACAGGGTGTCTGGGTCGGTAGATGGACTCATGACCTCAGGTGTTATGGCTCAGGGACTGAACTCCCTGTGCCGTGTCTTTGGAACCGGTGTATGGATTAGGGTTCCCTTCCCTGAGTATGGACGTTCGGGTGGTCCCCTCCTTCAGTTTGGGCTGCCTGTTCTCTCTCTCCAGGCCCCCTCTCTGGAAGTTTCCTTTCTCTCTCTCTGAGGCTCCCCGTGCTCAGTCTTTCCTCAGTGCCGACTAAAACTCACTGTGTGTCCTCCCTTCTCCTGTAACTCCCCCCCCCCTAGGGTACAGGCCCAAACACATCTATTCTGGGTGTGTGTGTGGTAGTGCTAGGATGGGATCCCCCTACAAATCCTACATTCCACTGTGACAGGGATAACCGAACACTCATTTACGAGTGCAGTACCCCAACTGTGACGCCTGACCAGTGGGGCACCACATTAGTTAAAAAAAATGAATCTGTAGGTATTATAAACTAGGGTCTGTGGGTTTAGTTTATTTTTTATAGATTTAGCTTTATTGAAAAAAAACAAAAAACATTACAACATGTTATAGTATGTCAATCCAAAGAATCAATATAAAAGAACAATCAGAAGAATTCCAGACAGAGCTGAGCAAACCACTATTCAGTTTGGCACTCATAATCAAGGGGATGTCCCCATAGCACCAACATAATACACACAGTGGTATTATTAGAGTCATCTACTCACTTAGTTAGTGACCTCCAGATGTTTGGCAAATTCACTACGTAACTAACGTTGGAGACAATAGTTAATAACGTGTCTAAGGACAACAACATAAAGGTGTCTTATAAAATAGAAGAAAAAGTCAGCAAGAAGAAAATATGGAAGAGAGAAAAGAAAAATGAAAGAAGTAAGGAACGCAAGGGGGGTATAGGAGACAGGGAGGCCTTGGTGATCGTAATATGCGTTTAAATCTCTTTCAACAGTAAGGTATATTCATTGAATCCTTTAAATACTGTCCAATAAAACCAGGTTTTAAGAAATTGTTCCTGAGAGTTGTTAATTATTGATGTGAGATTCTCCAGTACCATCATCTCATTGATTTTGGAGAACCAGAGGGACATCATGGGGGCTGTGTCTCTTTTCCATAGAAGCGGAATGCAGGCTCTGACAGTCACAATTAGATGTGTCAACAGTGACCGTTGGTAAGTCTTTAGTGGAATGTCACTGCGATGGAGAAGGACAAGGGCCGGATCTAGATCCAAAGTGAAATCAGTGACCCTGTGAATAACATGTTGCACCTTTTCCTAAAACAAGGCCAGATGTGTCCATGACCAGAAAATATGTAAGATTGTGTCCTCCTCCTTCCTGCATCTCCAACAGAAAGGACTCACTTCTGGGAATATGGAATGTAATCTGGTTGGCACTCTATACCACCTGGAAAGTAGTTTATATCTCGCTTTCTTGAATCAGGAGGATATAGAGGATTTGTTTGTCAATGTGAAGATTTTACTGCATTGTTCTGGAAAAATTTGAAGTCGTAGGTCCTCTTCCCATTGCATTTGAAATCTAAGTTTAGTACTTTCCAGAGGTTCATTTATCAACAAGTACGCAAGGGACAGAGTAGGTCTCACTGGGCCAGCCTGGTACATTCCCTCTCAAAGGGAGTCTGAGTCCCTGAGTAAAATGGCTTAGGTGGGAGATATCTCAGGAAATATGTTAGTTGGTTGACTCTCTAAGTGTCTAAGACATGGAGGGTCATGGGGTTGACAAGTTAACCCCTAGATGGTCATGTTTGGCCATTGCCAAAATGTGATACATTACAATGACCCTCATAAATCCATGATCAAAACATCTTGTCTCCCAGCCCTGGAGGGAAGAGTGGGTTGCCTAAGATCGGGGATCGAGGATGTCAAAGGCAAAATGTGTATTCTAATCAACAGTGAGTCACTGCAGGCCAGAGTAGCTCCAATCGTGGGGTGCAGTTTAAGGTTTTTATCTGACTAGACTCTACCGATTAAACCATCTTGTTCCAACCCAACCCACACTTTCATCTTCCAATTTCTCCACCAGTCCAGGAATCTGGAAAGGTGGGAATGTAGTAGGATCTAAAATTAGGTAGAGCAATACTGCCAGTAAGTTTAGTGCGACATAGGACTTTTTTACTGATGTGATATGGTGATTTATCCTCCCAAATAAATTTGAACTGTATTGAGGATAGATTCCTGAAGAAAGATGAGGGAACCATGATTGGAAGAGCTTGAAAAACATACAAGATCCTGGGAAAGAATGTTTTCTATCTTGAACAGTCATTTTGCTATGATTGTAGGAGTTTAGGGTAATTACGGGAGAACGTAGATCCAGTGTCCTTGGGAAGCATTATGCCCAGGTAGTTTATCGCCGAACTTGCCCAACTAAAATTATATGTCAGGTTGGTGGGGGCAATGCTGATATTTAATGCCTCTGATTTGAGGAAATTAATTATAAAATTGGGTAGGCTGCCATATAGCTGAAATTCCGACATCAATTTTGGTAGGGAGGTGTTAGGTTTATTAATTAAAAAAAGCAGGTTGTCTGTAAACAATGCAATTTTGTATGGAGCCCCTTCAATTGTGGGTCCCCCAATGTCCTCGTTGGATCTGAACCATCTGAGGAACAGTTCCAGAGTGAGAATGAATATCAAAGGTGAGAGTGGACAGCCCTGTCTAGTCCCATTATGTATGGGGAAATCCGTGAACAGAAATCCATTGACCTTCACCCTGGCAGATGGCTTAGATTACAGTTAAGAGATCCCCGAGCACGTTGGATTTTAGGCCAATCCGACAGACTGACTCAAACATAAATGTCCATTTCAACCTATTTAACTCCTTTTTTTCGCATCTGTTAAGAGAAGCATTAGGGTTGAGACCTCAAATTTGCTCTTTACATAAGATTTAAGGTTTTAGTCGTATTGTCTCTAGCCTCCATGCCTCCCATAAAACCAGCCTGATCCAGGTGAATAAGATCTCTCAACAACGGGGACAATCTATAGGCCAATATTTTGGCAAACAATTTAATGTTTAATGGGTCTGTAGCTTGAATATTGGGATGGGTCCTTTCCTGTCTTATGGATAACTGAAATATTGGCTTGTAAAGAGTCCTTTTGAAGTCCAGTTCCCCCAGGGCCGGAGTTGAGGCTCGCTATTAAATGTGGAAACAGAGACGTCAGAAATGTTTTACAGTAGGGAAGAGAGCATCCATCAGGACTCGGGGCTTTCCCAGATTTGGTTTCTGTTATGGCTAATGCAAGTTCTCCTTCAGAAAATGTCCATTTGAGCAAGTCCGCCTCTCCATCCGACATGGTCGGTAGTCCCAAATTCGGTATATATGTCTGAATAAAGGTCATTAGTATGGGATTACTGATTACTGTTATTGATCAAGTATAGTGAAGCATAACAATTCCTAAAGGCGTCCGTAATCCCTAATAGTAATTGTGTGTGCTTACCGAATTGGTCTACAATTGATGGGACATGAGATGTTGGATCTTTGGACTCTCAGAGCTCTAGCCAGGGCCTTGCCACTCTTGTTGCTGTGTTCGTAGTAGTTGAGTCGACATCTAGTGAGAGCAGCTTTTGCCTTGGAAGAACAGAGTTCGCACGTGAATACCATGGGCATCCTTTTTCAACATCACCTCCTTGAAACTCAGAAAAGGTGTTTGAGCCCCAAGTCATGCACCAATCACTTCCGCTTTTTGATCACTCAGCCTTGCTGGAGTTCTGTATCCCATACAATGTAAAATTAGTGATCTGTGGTGGAACTCTTCCAATCTTGGTCGTCAGGGTCAACAATGAGCACAGGCTCTGTAGTGTCGTTTTTTTTAAATTATTGCTTTTGGGAGGAACTATCGAAATATTGGCTCTGTAGGTAAACTGTGGAAAAAGGCTATATAAGAGTTTTTTAAATTGTTACTTTGTGGGGGAAGGGTGAGAACAAGCTCTTTAAGAAGCATTTTGTAAAAGTTGTTCTGTGGGTGAACTCTACCAGTTTTGGCTGTGTGAATCAACTCTCAAGCATTGAGACTAGCAAGGAGCTACTGGGCTAAGGAGACTGAGCTTCTTCTGCATGCAAACTATGTTGCCAACATGCTCAGACAATGAATAAGATTTATTAAGCTAAATATTCCAGATTTCTGACATAATTTGCGTGAAAAACTGTTTTTATTATGACTTGTTACCTATTGAAGATGAGTAGTTATGAGCAAACTTTGTTCAATAATTTCAAATTAGACACAAATATCGCCGATTCGGTTCAGGGGTTCGGGAATTTTCCCCAAAAGTGGTCAAATGTGGCTTTGTTCGGGAAAAAGTTTGAAAGTTAAAAATGCCCTAAAACATTACCTGTTTAACTAGGGCCAAAATGTTCACCTGAAGACCAACTGGCTTGGGACAGCCAGCACCTAACTGAAGGATAGTGTAGTGCTTGTCTGTTTGTCCCTTGTTTCCCCAGCATTACTGTGCGTGTCTGTGCTTTGCCCCTATGCTCCTTCCCACTGTCCATCAAGGATACCATTGTCTGTTACCTTTAACCCCTTCCCGACCTATGACGTTGTGGGACGTCATAGAAATCTGTGTCTTCCCGACCTGTGATGTCCCACAACGTCATGGCGGGACCCCGGTCTTGTAGCCCCGGTGAGCAGCGTCGGCAATATCTCACCGGGGCTACAGCAAGCAGGGGACCTCAGGCTGACTACAGGGGGGTGGCTTCGCCACCCCTCGTCTGTGATCACTGTGATTGGCTGCTGGAACTTCCAGCAGCCAATCACAGTAATTATGCGGCTATGCCCCTTCCTCCCATCATGGCCGCTCCGATCATGTTTCCTCCGGTCCTACCTTCCGTGCCCTGCTGTGCCCACTCTCCCCACTCCCCTCCGGGAGCGGGAGGACCGGGGGAAACCGGCCACAGGTGCGGAGGACCGGAGGAGAGCGGCCACAGATGCGGGGACCGGAGGAGAGCGGCCACAGATGCGGGGACCGGAGAAGAGCGGCCAGAGATGCGGGGGCTGGAGCAGAGTGGCACCGATCCGGGGACCGGAGGAGTGCAGCACAGAGATGTGGGGACTGGAGGAGAGCGTCACAGATCCGGGGACCGGAGGAGACTCAGGAGCGGAGGTCCGTAAGAGACAGGAGCGCGGGCACAGGAGCGGCGATGATGGGAGTGATCAATCTCATCAAATCACTCCCAGATCACTCCCATCATCACTGGAGGGGGCTATACCTGCCCCCCTCCAGTGATGATGAGAGTGATCTGATGGGATTGATCACTCCCATCATGCCTGCTCCACACTGTGTCCATTATCAGGGTCTTCACCCCTGCAGTACTGCACCCCATTTACCCCTGTGCCCCGCACCCCATGTACCCCTGTGCCCCGCACCCCATGTACCCTGCAGCCCCTGCACCCTGCGCCCCTGCACCCTTGTGCTCTGTAATCTGCAGCCCTGCACCCCTTCGGCCACCTGTGCCCTGCAGCCCCACACCCCTTCACCCCCCTGTGCACTGCAGCCTCGCACCCCTGTGCCCTGCAGCCCTGCATGCCTTTGCCCCCCTGTTCCTTGCACACCGCACCCCTGTGCCCTGTGTCCCTGGACCTGTGCCCTGCAGCACTGCACCCTTTCACCCACCCATGCCCTGCAGCCCCGCACCCCTTTGACTCCCTGTGCCCTGCAGCCCCGCACCACTGTGCCCTGTTTCCCTGGACCCCTGTGCCCTGCACCCCTTCACCCCCCTGTGCCCTGCAGCCCATACCCCTGTGCCCTGTGTCCCTGGACCCCTGTGCCCTGCAGCCCTGCATCCCTTCAACCCCCTGTGCCCTGTAGCCCCGCACCCCTTCGCCCCCCCGTGCCCTGCAGCCCCTGTGCCCTGTGTCCCTGGACCCGTGCCCTGCAGCACTGCACCCTTTCACCCACCCATGCCCTGCAGCCCCGCACCCCTTTGACTCCCTGTGCCCTGCAGCCCCGCACCGCTGTGCCCTGTGTCCCAGGACCCATGTGTCTCTGCACCCCTGTGCCCTGTGTCCCAGGACCCATGTGTCTCTGCACCCCTGTGCCCTGTGTCCCAGGACCCCTGTGTCCCTGCACCCCTGTGTCCCTGCACCCCTGTGTCACTGCACCCCTGTGCCCTGCACCCCTTCACCCCCCTGTGCCCTGCAGCCCATACCCCTGTGCCCTGTGTCCCTGGACCCCTGTGCCCTGCAGCCCCGCACCCCTTCAACCCCCTGTTCCCTGCAGCCCCGCACCCCTTCGCCCCCCCGTGCCCTGCAGCCCACACCCCTGTGCCCTGTGTCCCTGTGCCCTTCAACCCCCTGTGCCCTGCAGCCCCGCACCCCTTTGCCCCCCTGTGCCCTGCAGCCCACAGCCCTATGCCCTGTGTCCCTGTACCCCTGTGCCCTGCAGCCCCGCACCCCTTCAACCCCCTGTGCCCTGCAGCCCCGCACCCCTTCAACCCCCTGTGCCCTGCAGCCCCGCACCCCTTCAACCCCCTGTGCCCTACAGCCCCGCACCACTTCACCTCCCTGTGCCCTGCAGCCCACACCCCTGTGCCCTGCAGCCTGCACACATGTGCCCTGTGTCCCTACACCATGCAACCCAGTGCCCTGCACGCCACACCCATGTACCCTGCATCCCTGCATGTTGCACCTCTGTGCTCTGCGTCCATGGACCCCTGAAGCTCGCAATCCCTGCACCCATGTGCCCTGCAGCCCTGCGTCCGTACACCCCTGTGCCCTGCAGCCTGCATCTCTGAACCTTGCAGGCCTGCATTCCTGCAGTCTTGTATCCCTGCACCTCTGCGTCGCGCACACCCTGCATCCCCGCACCCCTGCGATCTTTGCTCCTGCACTCCTGTGCCATTCGCCCTGTGTCCCTGCATCGCTGTGCCCTGCACCCCTGCCCTTCCGTGTCCCTGTGTTCCTGTGCCCTTCGCCCTGCACCCCTGCACTCCTGTGCCCTTTGCCCTGCACCCCTGTGCCCTGCGCCCCTACACCCTTGTGTCCCTACACCCTGCGTCCTTGTGTCCCTGTGCCCTGAACCCTGCACTCCTGCAACCTTGTGTCTCTGCGCTCCTATACCCTCTTCCTCCTCCGGTCACCCCCTCCCCTCCTGTGCCCCCCTGCCGCCTGTGCCAGCATTCTCTGCAGTGTCATCTCCCTGCATGGAGATGACGCTGAAGAGGAGCGATGTGACAGCCAGGCACATCGATATGTGTTATCGCTGTGCCGTGACTGTGTGTCACCCCCTAAGTACGGTGATCTTACCGGTCACAGCACTTATAGGGTCCAGGGAGAGGGAGCAGAGTCTCGTACCTCTCCCCACGGTGATCGGCTCATTACATATCTAGATGCATAGTGAGCACTTTGAACCCCCAGGTGCTCCACAAATTGATCCGTAAAAATGAAAAAAAAATTTTGTGAAAGAAAAAAGTACTTTCAATTTTACGGATCAATGAAGCACCTGGTGGGTTCAAAGTGCTCACTATGTTTCTAGATAAATTCCTTGGGGAGGGGTCTAGTTTCCACAATGGGGTCACTTGTGGGGGAGCTCCAATGTTTAGGCACACAGGGGCTCTCCATACACAACATGGTGTCCGCTAACAACTGGAGCTAATTTTCTATTCAAATCGTTAGCGGACACCATGTCGCGTTTGGAGAGCCCCTGTATGCCTAAACATTGGAGACCCCCCACAAGTGACCCCATTTTGGAAACTAGACCCTCCAGGGAACTTATCTAGATGCATAGTAAGCAATGTGAACCCCCGGGAGCTTCACAAATTGGTCCATAAAAATGAAAAAAGAACATTTTTGTGGGGAAAAAAAATTACTTTTTCATTTTTATGGATCAATTTGTGAAGCACCTGGGGGTTCAAAATACTCATTATGCATCTAGATAAGTTCCCTAGGGGGTCTAGTTTCCAAAATGGGGTCATTTGTGGGGGAGCTCTAATGTTTAGGCACACAGGGGCTCTCCAAACATGACATGGTGTCCGCTAACAATTTGAATGGAAAATCAGCTGAAATTGTTAGCGGACATCATGTCACGTTTGGAGAGCCCCTGTGTGCCTAAACTTTGGAGCTCCCCAACAGTTAACCACATTTTGAAAACTAGACCCCCCAGGGAACTTATCTAGATGGATGGTGAGCACTTTGAACCCCCAGGTGCTTTACAAATTGATCCGTAAAAATGAAAAAAGAAAACATTTGTGGAAATAAAAGTACTTTTTCATTTTCACAGATCAATATGTGAAGCACCTGGGGTTCACAATGCTCACAATGCATGTAGATAAGTTCCTTTGAGGGTCTAGTTTCCAAAATGGGGTCCCTTGTGGGGGAGCTCCAATGTTTAGGCACACAGGGGCTCTTCAAACACGACATGGTGTCCGCTAACAATTTGGAAAATTAGCTCCAATTGTTAGCGGACACCATGTCGCGTTTGGAGAGCCCCTGTGTGCATAAACATTGGAGCTCCCCCACAAGTGACCCCATTTTGGAAACTAGACCCCCCCCAAGGAACGTATTTAGATGCATAGTGAACACTTTGAACCCCCAAGTGCTTCACAAATTGATCCATAAAAATAAAAAAGTACTTTTTTTCCACAAAAAATGTATTTATTTTTTCATTTTACGGATAAATTTGTGAAGCACCTGGGGGTTCAAAATGCTCACTATGCATCTAGATACATTCCTTGGGGGGTCTAGCTTCCAAAATGGGGTCACTTGTGGGGGAGCTCTAATGTTTAGTCACACAGAGGCTCTCCATACGCAACATGGTGTCCGCTAACAATTCCATATGTTAGCGGACACCATGTCGCGTATGGAGAGGACCTGTGTGCCTAAACATTGGAGCTCTCCTACAAGTGACCCAATTTTGGAAACTAGACCCCCAGGGAACATATCTAGATGGGTAGTGAGCATATTGAACCCCCAGGTGCCTCACAAATTAATGAAAAAAAAACATTTTGTGGAAAAAAAGTTCTTTTTCATTTTACAGATCAATTTGTGAAGCACCTGGGGGTTCAAAGTGCTCACTATGCATCTAGATACGTTCCCTGGGAGGTCTAGTTTCCAAAATGGGGTCACTTGTGGGGGAGCTCCAATGTTTAGGCACAAAGGGGCTCGCCAAACGTGACATGGTGTCCGCTAACAATTTGAATGGAAATCAGCTCAAATTGTTAGCAGACACCATGTCGCATTTGGAGAGCCCCTGTGTGCCTAAACATTTGAGCTCCCCTACATGTGACCCCATTTTGGAAACTAGAGCCCCCAGGAAACTTATCTAGCTGGGTTGTGAGTATTTTGAATGCCCCGGTGCTTCACAAATTAATCTGTAAAAAAGAAAAAAAAATTTTGTGAAAAAAAAAGTACTTTTTCATTTTTAGGGATGAATTTGTGAAGCACCTGGAGGTTGAAAATGCTCACCACCCATTTAGATAAGTTTCATGGGGGCTCTAGTTTCCAAAATGGGGTCACTTGTGGGGCAGCTCCAATGTTTAGGCACACAGGGGCTCTCCAAACGCGAAATGGTGTCCGCTAACAATTTGAATGGAAAATCAGCTCAAATTGTTAGCGGACACCATGTCATGTTTGGAGAGCCCCTGTGTGCCTAAACATTAGAGCTCCCCCACAAGTGACCCCATTTTGGAAACTAGAGCCCCCAGGGAACTTATCTAGATGGGTCGTGAGCATTTAGAACCACCAGTTGCTTCACAAATTCATCCGTAAAAATGAAAAAGTACTTTTATTGCCCCCAAAATTTTATTTTTTCATTTTTACAGATTAATTTGTGAAGCACTGGGGCGATCAAAATGCTCACCACCCATCTAGATAAATTCCCTGGGGGGTCTAATTTCCAAAATGGGGTCACTTGTGGGGGAGCTCCAATGTTTAGGCACACAGGGACTCTCCAAACGCGACATGGTGTCCGCTAACAATTTGAATGGAAATCAGCTCAAACTGCTAGCTGACACCATGTCGCGTTTGGTGAGCTCCTGTGTCCCTAAACATTAGAGCTCCCCTACAAGTGACCCCATTTTGGAAACTAGACCCCCCAGAGAACTTACCTAGATGGGTGATGAGCATTTTGAACCCCCAGGTGCTTTACAAATTGATCTGTGAAAATTAAAAAGTACTTTTTTTTCACAAAAATTTTCTTTTAGCCTAAATTTTTTTGTTTTCACATGGGCAATAGGATAAAATTAATCGTAAAATTTGTTGGGCGATTTCTCCTGAGTACACCGATACCTCATATGTGGTCATAAACCACTGTTTGGGTGCACAGCAGGGCTCAGAAGAGAAGGAGCGCCATTTCACTTTTTGAATGTAAAATTAGCTCCAAAATTCAAATTGCGCTCCTTCCCTTCTGAGCCCTGCCGTGCGCCCAAACAGTGGTTTATGACCACATATGAGGTATCGATGTACTCGGGAGAAATTGCACAACACATTTTAAGATCCATTTTATCCTGTTGCCCATGTGAAAATGAAAGAATTGAGGCTAAATAAACATTTTTGATAAAAAAATTAAAATATCCATTTTTTGTTTCCACTTTGCTTTAGTTCCTATGAAGCACCTGAAGGGTTAATAATCTTCTTGAATGTAGTTTTGAGTAGTTTGAGGGGTGCAGTTTTTGGAATGGTGTCACTTTTGGGTGTTTTCTGTCATGTAAACCCCTCAAAGGGACTTCAAATGTGATGTGGTCACTAAAAAAATAATTTTGTAAATTTTGGTTGAAAAATGAAAAATTGCTCATGAACTTTGAACCCTTATAACTTCCTAACAAAATTTTTTTTTTTTTCCAAATGTGTGCTGATGTGAAGTAGACATGTGGGAAATGTTATTTATTAACTATTTTGTGTCACATAACTCTCTGGTTTAGCAGAAAAAAAAATTGAAATTTGAAAATTGCTAAATTTTTAAAATTTTTGCCATATTTTAGATTTTTTCACAAATAAACGCAAAAATTATCGACCTAAATTTAATACTAACATGAAGCCCAATATGTCATGAAAAAACAATCTCAGAATCGCTAGGATCCGTTGAAGCGTTCCAGAGTTATTACCTCATAAATGGACACTGGTCAGAATTGTAAAAAATGGCCAGGTCAGGAAGCCCAAAATAGGCTTGGTCTTGAAGGGGTTAAGGATGCTGCTCCATTCCCTGCTCTGCTGTGTAGCTGTATGTGTGTTGTGAGGTCCTCTGCTGAGCTGCTTGACCATCCACGTTACTAGTCACTGACAGCTCTGCTGTGAAGCGGTCCACAGGTTGTGAGGTCCTTTGCTGTGATAAATGACTTTCCACAAACTCTAGGCCTCTGTTCCTGTGCTGGGTATGCTGAAATCCTGTTTGTGCTTGGGTGCACGCTGCCACACCTTTCCCACTTTTATTAAGGGTGGTGTGTGCACCTTGAATTGCCGACCCCAGCCTTTTGCTGAGGGACAGCTCCTATTTAAAGTTCCCTCTCCCTGTTGGACATTAAAAAACCTTTGCATTAGATTTCTTAATCTAGACATGAAAGTAGGTCCAGCCTGTTGTTCCTGGTCTGCCCATTATCAGCTCTAATGCTGTGTGGGTGGCACCCCTACGAATCCAGTTGCCACAGAGGTACTGCACCCCTGTTAGGGTGTTGTATCCCACTCACGGGTAAGAGAGGCACAGACAGGTGCCGGGACCCTCATGCCATGCACTAGGAATCATTGTAGTGGGGATGGGTGATGAAGGAAGTAGTTAGAGAGAGCACCTGGGAGGAGTGAAGTTAGGAAGAACACACGTAGATGACGTGGGACACGTAACGGAGGGTATAAATAGAGAGGGAAAGATCTAGAAAAGGGGAAAGACCGTTGAACAGCAGAGAGGAGGGTTGCTGCAGAGAGTGGAAAGGAGATTGAAGCAGCTAGAGTCAAGTTGTAGGGAAGCTAGAGCCTGTCACAGAAGAAAAAGAACTTGAAAGAAGTGTCCAGAGGCCAGATTGAAGAGCAGAGAAGGAGAACTAAGCAGCTCCAGGAGAAAGAAAGGGTCCTAGGGACATGGGTAGTGAGCAATCCACCCATGGGCTTGAATCTATTGTCAGGCGCAGGCAAGTGGAGGGACCAGGCCAAAGACTAGGAGCACTGGGAACCCCAAGACTAGTGTAGAAAACAGACCAGGCTCAGCTTGCAACCCAGAGACTGTGTGGCACCTTCATAGTTGCACTGTTGACAACCGCGCACATCTGCTGAAAAGGTGGCAATCATAGGGCTAAAGGGAGACGCTGAAGGTTAACCTGGTTAACCCCTAAGAAAAGCCCACAATCACTGGCTCAGAGCTCTGTGTGGCAAGGCACAAGGCAGGATGAGTGAGGCAAGCACAGTGTAAAGAGGCTGAGAATGGACAGAGAAGGGGTGCCAGTTTTGTGTCATCCTCCTATCCGGGAGTAGCTGGATCCCTGCCTCCAAGAACCCAGTGCTCAGCGGTCTGTTACACAAGGAAGAACACACGTAGATGACATGGGACACGTAACAGAGGGTATAAATAGAGTGGGAAAGATCTAGAAAGGGGGAGAGACAGCTGAACAGCAGAGCGGAGAGTTACTGCAGATAGAGGAAAGGTGAGTGGAGCAGCTAGAGTCAAGTTGGAGGAAAGCTAGAGCCTGTCACAGAAGAAAAAGAACTTGAGAGAAGTGTACAGAGGCCAGACAGAAGAGCAGAGAAGGAGAACTAAGTGGCTCCAGGAGAAAGAAGGTTTCCTAGAGACACGGGAAGTGAGAAAGCCACCTTTGGAGCTCGAATTCATTGTCAGATGCAGGCAAGTGGAAGGATCGGGAACCCCAAGGCTAGTGGAGAAAACAGACCAGGCTCAGCTAGCAACCCGGAGACTGTGTGGCACCTCCATGGTGACAAGATCGACAAACGCACACATCTGCTGAAAAGGTGGCAACCATAGGGCTAAGGGGAGACACTGCAGGTTATCCATTAAGAAAAGCCCACTGTCAATGGCTCAGACCTCTGCGTGGCGAGGCGCAAAGCAGGACGGGTGAGGCAAGCGCAGTGTAAAGAGGCTGAGAAAGGACAAAGAAGGGGCGTCGTTTTTTTTGTCATCCTCCTATCCAGGAGTTGCTGGATCCCTGTCTCTGAGAACCCAGTGCTCAGCGGGCTGTTACACAAAGACTGTGAGTAAAAGAACTGAAGACTGCAACCAACAGTCTCTGTGAGCTTTCTTAACGTGTCATAAGCAGCAGAAAATGTTGATTGCTCTCAGTGTGAGAAACAAGATAAAAATCTTGTGGTTATGATACCTTTTAAAGGCTAACAAAAATAAAATAAATGATTATTATAAGGCGAGCTTTCGAGATGACTCAGGTCTCTTCATCAGGCATGGTATGACAAGATATTGAATGAAACTCAAAATATATGCATGCACAACTAAAATGATTGGACATTTGACTGAATAAACATTACAGGGACTGGACTTTTGGCAAAATAAACAAGGCAGCCTTGGAGAGGATCTTCAATCAGGCAGGCCTAGTGGTCATAAAGTCTTTAGGACACTAATTTATAAGAAAACTTGATGTCTTAGGGCCCTTTCACATCTGCGTTTTTCGTAATTCGCGGCAGATGCGGTGAAAAAACCGCATCTGCCGCGTTTGCCGCATAACGGTTCCACTTGCGGCACGGTTGCGGTTTTTTCCATAGGAAGTATAGGGGGACTTGCGGCAGATGCGGCAAGTGCGGTATTGCACTTGCGGCAGGTGCGGCAGAGAAAAAAACCGCGGCTTACTGCGGTTTTTTTCTCTGCCGCACCTGCCGCAAGTGCAATACCGCACTTGCCGCATCTGCCGCAAGTCCCCCTATACTTCCTATGGAAAAAACCGCAACCGTGCCGCAAGTGGAACCGTTATGCGGCAAACGCGGCAGATGCGGTTTTTTCACCGCATCTGCCGCGAATTACGAAAAACGCAGATGTGAAAGCACCCTAAGATTTCCATGTTGAAATGAACAACATTGTTTAGACGTGGTAATGAGCCATAAAACCATCAGCGATGTTCAGTCCATTCTGTATACAATTGAAACTTCTAATTAGCTTGGATTCACACACTCTTCGATGCTTTTGGGATTTGAAATTACCTCTCAAAATTAAAACCTTCACATTATCAATGTTCATGTATTATCGGATTATTAATTGTGTGACGATGAGACCTCATCCTTGCTCTTTTGGTGCCGTCACACCTGGCGACGTCGCTAGCGACATTGCCGAAA
The DNA here is from genome assembly GCA_033576535.1 of Allobates femoralis. NCBI lineage: Eukaryota > Metazoa > Chordata > Amphibia > Anura > Aromobatidae > Allobates > Allobates femoralis. The sequence goes on along the minus strand of JARQOC010000005.1, from coordinate 412,385,662 downwards.
AAGTGACGTATCAGCGATGTCGCTAGCGACGTCGCACTGTGTAAACGAGCGGCGCGACCGCGTTTTATCGCTGGTCGCAGGTTGACAGGTTTACGGGAAGAACCGTAAACCTGTCAACCGGCGACCTGCGATAAGGCTGGATCGCGCCGTGTGACATCGCCAGAGCGATGTCGGCGGCAATCCAGCCTATACCGCAGCGTTGCTGCGGATCGCTCGCTGGGCTGAGCCCAGCCCAGCGAGCGATGTCACCGCCCGCATCGCTGCGGTGTCGCCGGCCGCAGCGATCCTGTGTGACAGCTGGCCAGCGATGTCGGAACCGAGCAGGCACCCGCGCATCGCTTCCGACATCGCTGGCCAGATCGTGCTGTGTGACGGCACCATTAGACGTTGCCCAGTCTTACCAACATAAAAAGACCCCACTGGGCATATGGTGCACATAATTAAATATACCACATTGGAAGAGGAGCATGTGAAACTCCCAGCAATCTTATAATTCTGCTGTGTGTTGGGGATCTGAATCCTGTCTCTGGTCTCTATGTGAGCACAGGTCTTGCAGCTCTTCACATTGCATGAATAAGTTCCTTTTGTTGTATCCGAGGACATCAAACTTCAGAACATGATGTTTCTTAAATTGAGAGGCTGCCTGTAGCACAGCATGGGAGGGTCTTTGAATATTATTTTAAGTCGCTCATATTTGTGTAGGATGTGATGAAGTTTCCTTGCAGTTTCCTTAGTACCTCAAGCTGTGGGTTGTAGGTCACCACCAGAGGAACACGATGGTTCTCTCCTTTTTCTCTGTATTGAAGTGCTTGACTTCTAGGGATCCTTGTGGCTTTAATGATATGATCCTCAATGGAGGTGGGGTGGTAGCCCTGGTTTAAAAATGTCTTTTTTAGCTGGTATAAGTGTTCATCTCTTTCCACAGGGTTGGGGAAAATACGGTTATATCTGAGGGCCTGGCTGTAGACAATGAACTTTTTGATGTGTTTCGGGTGGAAACTGTCCCATCTGAGGTATGTCGGACGGTCAATAGATTTCCGATATACCGATGTCTGAAATGAACAATTTAGAATTTTTAAGGTGGTATCCAGAAAGTTGATTTCTGTTTTTGAGTGGTCCAGTGTCAGGTTTATGCTGGGATGAAATTTGTTGAAGTTGTCATGGAATTTTAGAAGTTCATGTTCAGTCTCAGTCCAGATTATTAAGATGTCATCAATGAAACGGAAGTACACCAAGGGTTTGATGGGGCAGGAGGCTAAAAAGTAATTTTCCAGTTTAGCCATGAAGAGGTTGGCATACTGGGGGGCCATTTTGCTTCCCATGGCAGTTCCGGTGCGTTGTAAATACAGTTCTTCACCAAAAGAGAAAATGTTGTGGGTGAGGATAAATCTGTTGAGGTTTAGCACTGATTCAGAAGGGATCTCATTGGCTTCAAGAAACAGTTGGCAAGTCCATCTTCGTGTGGGATGTTAGAATAGAAGGACTCTACATTCATGGTGGCTAAGATAGTACTCTCTGGGAGGGGACCTATTGTAGAGAGCTTATTTAGAAGGTCCGTTTTGTCCTGTATATAGCTGTCTGTCCTCCTTACCAGCGGGTTAAAGGACATTTTCCACCCCCCTCAGAGATTTTTTCAGTGAGTGTTCCCACCCCTGAGATGATCGGTCTCCCTGGGTTACCTGGTTTATGAATCTTGGAAAGCATATAGAAAACTCCTATCCTTGGATCCTCAGGAATTAAGTCCAGAAGGTTTGTGGAATCCGTACCTAAACATCTGATGAGTCTTCTCAACTCCCTCATATATTTTGGAGTTGGGTCCTCATCCAGTTTGGTGTAGTATTATATATCCATCAGCTGTCTGTGTGCTTCTTTGACGCAGCCCTTTGTATCCAGGATAACAATAGCCCCACCTTTGTCTGCAGATTTAATAGTGATCTCCCTGTTGTTCTTCAGGCTGTAAATTGCCCTTCTCTCTTGCACAGTAATATTAGATATTTCTGATGTTTTTTTTATCTAATATTGTGGAGTGTACCAAATGTCTGAATGACTCAATATATTGGTCCAAACTGGTGCTGCGGCCAGGGTCAGGTGTCCAGTCAGAGGTTTTCTTTTTCCATTGTTCCACTTGTGTTTGGCTGCTTACAGGCCTCAAGTTCACCTTTATCATCAAAGAACTCCTTCAGTCTCAACCTCCTGAAATATTCTTCCATGTCACTACGCAGTTCAGTTTTGTCTAGAGATTTTGTGGGACAAAACGTGAGACCTGTAGAAAGCACACTGAGTTCTAGATTAGTGGGTTTGTGAGATGACAAATTATCTTTGATGATAAAAAGAACTTGAGGCCTCTATCCTCCATCATCCTCAATCACCATTAAAATTGTTCCCATAAAAACACAGACATAAGCAATGCAGTTGTCAGCCACTTACATACTGTACAGCAAATGGCATAGTAATTACATGGAATCAATTGATAGGGTATACATGATATACAGGCAAAAAATAAGGTAAAGTTTCACTCTGAGAGAAGTATACTCATAATGCATTTCCCCCAAATGGTTATAGGGAGTTCATCAGAACACTTTAATAAAACATCAGACTTTGCCCACATTCCATGTCTCCCACAGCTGCCATGGTGCCATACTAACCACACTGCCCAGCACTAGGGAATGGCTGAAAATGGCGAGAGACAATGTCAGTGGACCCTACTAAAGGCAAGTTGGTGAGTCGGTAATATATTAACCTATCCCTTTTGTTGGCATTTTGGCCAGAGAAGGACTTGTTAGAGTTGTTGTTTTTTCAGTTCTTCCTTGGCCAAGACTTGTATTTTTGTTGCTCACTCCTTGTGTGCTGGACTGCTTCTGCAAACAGGTGCTTTGGTAGTGCTATACTGAGACTGGTGAACAAGCCACAGGGCTCTGGCCTGACTTTCTGAAGTATGAAAATGCAAGACATTACACACACACCAGTAGAACAGGGCTAGCCAGGTGCAGTTCTCAAGGGCCACAAAAAGTGCATGTTTTTCAGAATTTCCTTAGTATTGCACAAGGTGCTGGAATCATCATCTCTGTAGGTGATGAAGTTAACACCTTTGCAATACTAAGGAAATCCTGAAAGCTTGCACTGTTTTCAGACTCTGAGGACTGTAGTTGGCCACCCCAGCCCTAGAAGTCTATGTGGAAATAGCCAGGGGGCAAGATGAATCCTCAAGCACTTTCACCACAACTGCGGCTCTTCTTGGACTCTCTTAGGCCATGTGTCCCTGGTGCATTGCTTGAAGGGTTTTTTTGTGGCAGATTTTTGAGAATCTGCATCAAAATCTGCATGCCTATCCTGAGGCCAGCAAAGTCTGACCGGCCAGAATTGCTTTGCTGTTCCCATGATGCTTTTTGGATTCCTTGCACATGTGGTTTAGATTTTTTTTGTGCCCCAAAATCTGCAAAAGTTCTGTAAGGAAAAAAAAAAACATGATGGCACAGCACTTCTGAACTCTCAGACTTTGCTGGTTTCAGGATTGACAGGCATATTCTCAAAATCTGCTTAAAAAAAGCATCAAACAACATGCTGGGGCCTCAACGGGATGTGTGATGCCCCATGTGTAACCTGACACAACCTCAAAGAACAGTGGCGTAACAAGTGTCCCGCGGGCCCCCATGCAAGAATCACTTAGGGGCCCCCTTGGTGAGAAGCGGGGGGGGGGGGGGTGCTAGTGGTGCCGGACGGGTGAGAAGTGGGGTGGGGGTGCTGGTGGTGCCGGCGCGGTGAGAAGCGGGTGGGGTGGTAGTTGGGCTGGCCGGGTGAGAAGCGCACGATTACCGGCTCTGCCTCTCCCGGCTTTTGGAGGGGCGGGCACTGCTGCGCTGCTGCAGGAAGTGATCGCGGTCGCGGCGGGTGGCTGGGGGCACAGGCAGCAGGGCCCCCCGGGGAGCTCGGGGCCCCCCTGAGGATCTCGGGGTCCCCCAGGGGAAGGGCCCGGTCTCAGCCACAACCGCTGTCAATGAAGTTATGATAAGGATGTCTGAGGTTCATGAGCGGACCTGCAAGCATGTGCATTGTACCAGTGGCGCTGAAGCTTGCTAAGTAATAGTTTAGAAGCTATGTCTGTGCCAAAACAATGGGGCTCTACTGTAAAACAGTTTGAGCTGTGTTTGGCAACTTTTGGGCCTTTTTTAAGGTGTTTTCTAAGCCTTTGATTTTTCCTTCCCTTGATTTAAATGGGGTTCAGAAGATCTTCAAACTGTTCATCAACTGTTGCATGTTTGACGAACCGATCTGAATTTGAACTACCAACGGTTTGCTCATATCTATTGATGGGTTTTAAACTTCTTTGTCACATTGTCCTAAATGAAAGAATGGTCTAAATAGATTAAAAGCATAATCAAAAAGTGACAATGTGTACCAAGAAATGTGCCAGCATTTAATGCAATTTTCTGGCACACAGTAAAGGCCCAGTCTCACATAACGACGCATGAGCGATCCAGAATTATACCGAGGTCGTTGTGAATTTTCTCTCCATAGCGTAGCATTGAGATCGTTGCTCATTATCTTTGTCAAACACAACGATGTAGCGTTCCCAGTGGGAGCACAACGACACAGGAATGACCCAGAGCAGTGTGCAACGATCAACAATCTCACAGCAGGGGCCAGATCGTTGGTGCGTGTCACACAGAACGACATCGCTGTTTTATCACGAATTTCGTGACGCAACAGTGATCCCAATAGCGATCTCGTTAGCGATCTCTTTATGTGTGACAGGGCTGTTGAGGGGGAAGTGATGGCATAATTAATTATTAATATGACACATAAATGTATATCTCTCTTTGTGGGCATGTATGTGTAGATATCTATATTTATGCCCACCTTGGTGGAATAGGCAGCTGTATCTGATGGAAATTGTTCATCTTCTGACATGGTTAATTACCATATCAGAAGATGTCCATTCTTGCATTTTAATGTGGGAAGCTATCAGATAAGACTCTTAATTTAAATATCAAAGATCTACAGGCTGCTGCCACAAAGGGTTATTCTCACAGCAGCCAAGATGGCTGGCGTGATAAGTAGACATGACTATTCCCATTGTTTGCCAATCTATAGTGGCAGGAGATACCTCATTTCAATATAGTGCATGGTGAGCGTGCACCCTTACAACCCTGTCAGAAGTGCACGGATGAGGAGGTGTGTCCGTCACGTGCACAGCTGAGGGACAGGTTAAAATGGACTGAGATACAAGAGCTCTCTCTCTTTTCTACCTGGACGCATGATGGAAGGACATCCTCATCTGGTCATAAGTATCATCCTATAACTCTATCACTCTCTCTATATCTCTCTCTCTCCCTATATTTATATCTCTCTCTCCCTATATTTATATCTTTCTATCTCTCTCTCTCTCTCTTATAATATAGGGATAGTTAGATAATTAATATAGTGTGCCTGTGTGTATATTTAAGGTAACGTGGGTATTAGTAACTGTGGGTGTTTTACATCATTGTAACAGTAATTGATTGTGTCTTAGTTATCGTGCTATCTAGAAATCTATATATTATTGTTGTAGACTTTTTGGGCGTGTTTAATAAATATTCATTTATTAGAACAGACTTGTTTTCATTAAGTAGTCGGTATATACATATATATATATATATATAGTTAATCAGCATAGGAACAGAAAGTGGTAAGGAAGGGAAGATTCTGGATATCGGTGATTGTAGTCATAACCGACCATAATAACCGATAAACAGAACCAGCCCTACAACAAATTGGCAAGCCTAGGCCCACTGTTTGAGGTTGTTCTAGTGTCTTTTGTACTGTAAACCTGTGGTCATCATCTGGAGCGGATCAGGCCAGAGGAACGTGGACACAGAAAACAGGAGGCACGGTGAAGTGATCCGTTATTCTGTGCGTTCAGTGCCCTGATAGCTCAGACGGTGACACAGTTTTCAGTCTTAGTAAGACACAGGACACAGTCCTCATCAGAGAACCTTTTTCTGATTTTAATGATTTTTCTGATTCCTTTACACGATACACGTCTATCGGCGAGGCAGATCATCACGTCACTTCGTTCAAACACCATCAACGTTTGGTTCATCTGAGGAGTCCAGCTGGTCGGGAAAGAAGGCGTTCCGGAGTAAAGGACCTTTTTCCAAGCAGCACAAGAGGGACGAAGGAACAGACGACACCAAGCAACATGGCCTCTGAACAGGTGAGTATGAACTTCTCCACCCTTAAACACCTGTGTAGAAATAGCACATTTAACCCAATACTGCCCACCGCATACAAGTCCACAGAGATGCTCTGGTCAACTTTACTGGACCAGGCATACGCACATGATAGAGTTTGTATTAGTAAAAGTGTTTTCCACAAAACAAAGAAACGCCTCCAAATGCTGGCAAAATTAGTGTATACTTTTGAGGACAGCATTTGCAGGCCGGAGCATGTGGAAACACTTGCTACCACAAGAAAAGCAGACAAAGTTTCCACATCGGATAACCTACACTGCCATTGTTGTGTGGAAAGCATAAAACGTATACACACTCTAGAAACTGAGCTAGAAGAAAGGGCCCAGTGTACAGCCGACAGGGGCCGGGAAATCTGTGTGTTAGAATCTAGGATATCAGAGAAAGAAACCTATTATTCTGACATGGATAGAGAGCTCCTCAGTCTGTATACTTAGATAAATCAGTTCAAGAGTAGAGTTGCATCCATGGATGCACTAGTAAGCACACTTAGAGAGGATCTGGCTGCAAAGTCGCAAACGATTGTGAATTTGCAACAGGTCATCTCTAATCTGTCACGGCCTGGTACAAATAGCATGGTGCCTTTGCCCACAAAACAGGTTTGTGTTTTGGGTACTGCACAGGATGGGGAGACCACGGCAACATGGTCCACGTCTCCCATGGATCAGAGATCCGGAGCTATAGAGTCCAGGGGACAGGTGGAACGGTCGCTACATTTCACTCAAACACCAAGGGAGTATATACGTAGCGACCGCTTCCAGGGTCAGGACGAGAGTTGGGGATATGGAGGTAGGTGGGAAAGGGATCACACCACTTTCAATCCGCCAAATCGTTCAGTAAGGTCAGATGAATTTTATCCTAACCGTAACAATATGGAAAGGATAAAATTTCTGTTACGGATCTGCAAGGAGATCCCAAAATTTGATCCCAGTCTAGATGCGTTAACTGCATGTGATATCTTTGAAGGTCACTGCAATAAATATTCTGTGGCTCCAGAACTTCGAATGGAGCTATTCAAGTTGTGGTTGCCTACACACCTCAATCAGAGGTATGAGGCAATGGGGAGCACGGAACCCAGTAATGGACAGTTTCATGATAAGGAAGAACGCCTTTCCTTACTAATGACACTGGCAACGGGCCACGGGGACGTGACTCCAGAAATCCTGATGAAATTCAGACCAACTATACACGATGAACCTTTATCGCTGTGTAGTCGGTTTGAAGCTATGTACAGGAAGGTCACTATGGATCAAGGTATCGGTATTCCACAAGGCATGATCCGCATGTTTGTGGAAAAATTCCCATACCTTGATACTGCAATTAGGTTGAGTGCAGCGAGAGAACCATCGCTCACTGATGCGGCCATGATTATTGAGCAGTGTAGACAAGATCTACTGCACAATAAAAAGTCGGTTAAGGTTAGGGAGCATGTGCCTGTACATGTTAGATCACAAGATGAACGTGTGCGCCATGCTAGAAAGAAGTCAGCTGTTCGCCCTCGGCCCCACCATTTGAGAGGACAGGGAGCATTCAATGCTTTCTATGTTTGCAATTTGGGCACATGAAGAAAAATTGTCCTCAGTGGGTACGGAGCCGAAACAGCCCTGAAAAATCTGGCAATAATAATGGTTTCAAGATGAAACCTAATTATGCCAGAACAGTGGGGGAACAGGCTGATGGGTCTCGGGGATATTTACAAGAGCAGACACCAAAATGTGTTGCCACTGTAAATGCCCCAGTTGATAGTTCAGGGGTTGTGGAATCTACTGATTCCACAACTAGAACTACGGTTGAGGATCTCCAAATTGCAGTATGTACCTCTCAGGTGCCTACTGGAAATCTTGTCAACATCGATTGACAATTAGGGATCCCTAAAGAGCTGGCTCCAGTATGTCCTGTCATACTGGATTCTTCAGGGAGGCCCCACATAAAAGCCAGAATTAAAGATCAGGATACACAAATTATGCTTGATACTGGTGCGGAAATCTCCATTACTAATATCAAACATGATTTGCATCCAAACAGCCCTCAGTGTGTGGTGATCGGATTTGATCACCAACAAGGGGGGGTGAAGGCCCACAGAATTGAGGAAGTGATTGTCCACATTGCCAAACACTTAACCCTCAAGATCCCAATGTGGTATTACCCTGGTTCTGACAACATCATTGGAACTGATGTAATGACCCAAAATGGATGGATCCTGGATTTGGCAAACTGCATTGTGTGGAAGGGACCCAGACAATCCAAGGTGTGTGTCATACAACGCCAGTGTCTGGGACCACCTTTGCCAGCAATGGAGAATTCAGCTGATATGCTCGAACACAAATGGCCAGAGGTCTCTCATAATATAGACCTTGAACCCATTGTGTACGAACATCCTGATCTGTGGGCCCAGGGTAAAAATGACTGTGGCAGATTGATTGGTGTCCAGGTGGACATACAGGGGCCAGACCCACCCCCTCAACGTCAATATCGCTTTCCACCGGAAGCGACACAGTCGATAGTCAACACTGTCCTGGAATTGGAGACCAAGGGTGTGGTCATAGAGGGGAATTCAAAGTGCAACAACCCTCTATGGCCTGTGAAGAAAAAGGACACTGATGCGTGGCGTCTCACCATAGACCTACGTGTCCTTAATAAGTACACTCCGATGTCTGCCCCCGTAGTTGCACAAACTCCTGACATAATGGCGAGGATAAGTGGCAAAAGCCGCATATTCTCGACCATTGATGTCGCCAATGGGTTCTTCTCTATTGAACTCACAGAAAACTGTAGGTACAAATTTGCTTTCACAGTGGGGAACAAACAGTACATGTTTAATGTGCTCCCCCAGGGGTTCCACAGTAGTCCTACGTATTTTCATCAGGCATTGGCGGCCGTACTGAGCGTGTTTTCTCGGCCGGAATGTCTCCTGCAATATGTAGATGACTTACTCCTGCACACAGAGACCATGGAAGAACACTTGATTCTGTTAAGGGAGCTCTTGGGACTCCTATCTAAATCTGGACTCAAGCTGAGTCCTCACAAGGCAAATTTGGCCAGAACAGAGGTGACTTTCCTTGGGGTGCAGGTCTCTTTTGGAGCCAAAGGAATTGTGGCGGCCCGAGTGGAAGCTATGGTCAAGTTACCTCAGCCTGGCACTCTACAGGACTTACGGAAGTTCCTGGGAGTGGCCAACTTCATGAGGGAATTCATAGAGGATTTTGCTGCCAAAGCGAAACCCCTTTATGAACTCCTCAGAGGAGAAGAACCCTCACTCCAGGGCTGGTCAGAAGCACAGGATGAGGCCTTTTCAACTCTGAAAAGAGACCTCTCCTCTGCACCTGTGTTAGCCACCCCCAACCCAGATGGAGAAATGGCCATCCAGGCACATGCTGGGACTGAGTCTATCTCTGTTGTCCTTCTACAGCAGATAGGACATGATAGCAGACCACTGGGATACTTTTCCCGACTCCTCTCGCCAGTCGAACGAGGGTTCGACGAATGTGCCAAACAACTGGCTGCCATACACTATGCCGTTAAAACCACTGAGCATATTGTAGGTTTCAGATCTCTGACTGTACAGACACCACATTCTCCTTTGGTTCTTTTACTCAGAGATACACTCCCTGGAGTCTCCCAACAGAGATTCGGGAAATGGATCATGGACCTCAGTGGCCGGAATCTGAAAGTGGACCACAAGGCAAAGTATGTTCTGTCCCAGTTGTTAAACATGACAGGGACCGAACATGACTGTGGTCAACCATCACTATCCAGTACACCACAAATATTCAGGACCAACAGACATCCAGAAGACAGGGTCATCTTTGTTGACGGCTCTCGTTTCTGTCTGGACGGCACGTATGTGTCCGGATTTGCAGTGCTGGATGAGACCACAGGCACCCAGAGTCTTGTCCGGCTGCCAGGTCACATGTCAGCACAACGGGCTGAACTGGAGGCTGTCAAGGAGGCTCTCCTCCTTCAACCTCCAGGGAATCGAACTATATATAGTGACAGTTCATATGTAGTTCGATCTCTCACCCTGCACCTGAACACATGGAAAAAACGAGGGTTTGTGGACAGCCAGAATAAACCTCTGGCCCACGTTACAGTCCTAAAGGAATTGTGGGATTGGGGCATGGCACATCCAGCGGAGGCAGCCATTATAAAAGTCCCAGCACATCAAAGAGGAGAACAGCCTTTGACCATAGGAAATAACAAGGCCGACGAACTGGCCAAGTTTGCAGCAGTGTCTGGTGTCCTTCGGGAACCAGGAACTGAGCAGATCCCTGCATTCCAGATTGCAGTGAGGCAAACCAAACTAAAAGAAGGCATTCTGAGTCCTGAAGATGTCACTGGAGCAGAGTATAGCGGGTGGTATATCTTACAGGCTACCTTCACTAGGAAGGATAGTCAAGATGGGTTGAGGGTAAAGACGTACTTTGACAGACCCGTACTTGTAAAAGGCACCCTTAAGGCATATTGTATGTTGAGGGATTCCCAGATGACCATCACCAGGGAATCCAAATATGCCCAAGGACATGTGTCCACAGATTACTTACGGACTAGTGTATTGATGTTAAAGTTAAACTGCAGTAACTCTGGCCAGGCATTATGGAACGATCAGAGTGGTCCAGTGAAACTGGAGGGCTTATACCGAGCAACAGTTTTAAAGGTACGGACTGATGCCAAGGATCTGAGGTATACTCGAGTAGAGGGGTCGCCATCCATACGGTCTTTCATGATTACGATCATGAGAGAAGTCTGTGTATCGGAGGTGACTGGATACTATTTCATCACCTATGCCCACTGGGAACCGGATACACAGATGGTAAAATTGGATACTAATCCCTGGAGATGGGACTTAGTATGCAATGGGGTGGACACCCCAATTGTGGATGTATGGATGGATGGCGCCCCTATGACTGAGGAATACCGAAGAAAATACGTGTCTTCTGACTGGAAAGACCCCAGAGGCAGGGACATTAACTTTGACATCAATATAGACGGTCCATTTAAGTGGCCTTTTTGTGAGGCGGTGGACGAAGGGTGCTGGTCATTTACACAGTGGGTCTATCTGTCCAAATCCAAACCAATAGGAAACCTAGCGTTACAGGCAGGAGATAGCGATCAGTGGTACCAGTTCAGTGGTAGAGGACAAGTATGTGTGACCGTGGTAAGGGTCCCATATGAGGCTGAAGGTCTCCAACCAGTCAAACTGCACCTGGATTCTTGCAATGTTTCTACCCACCAATTGGCAGATCCCATAGCTCCTCAACTGTCATCCCCATGGAAGATCATCACAGGAACTAAATTCGTCCTATATACATGGCGAATTTCTGTAGATGACTTCAGAGTAGATCACTGGGATCACAGATGTGAGGAGTTTGTGAGGAACCAAATTGACATGATGAGAGGATGGGTAGAGGCGGGGAAAGAAGTGAGAAAAGATGATCCCCGACACAGGAAATTCAGGAGTAGGAGAGACTTGATAGAGATGGGAATTAGTGGAGGTGCATTGGGAGTAGGTGCCCTGAACACTATGGATATGGAAGTCCTGAGAGGTAAGCTCGGGGACATTGCGCGACATGCTGGGGAAGGGTTCAGAACTCAGCTTGATGTAAACCATGTCTTAGAGGGTTTGCAACATTCGCACATTGATGCCACTACCTCTCTATCTTCAATCTTCAGCTCTACGAGAGAAGTTTAGAAGGTTAGTTGCAGGTCTTGTAGAAGTGCAAGACAGAGTTCAGTTTGCCCTAGCATGTACGCACGTCCAGTCTGTATCTAAGGCATTGGTAATCCTCGTTATCTTGGTTTTGTCAAGCTCAAGCATCTCTTGTTAGATTTCAGCGAAGAAGACGACATACTCCGAAATCTTCATGAGGCTGAGAATCAAGCCACAATTCAGCTTGAGCATGACAAAACCAAGATAGCGAGGATTACCAATGCCTTAGATACAGACTCTAAGGTGTCCTGGTGGGAAAGTATATTTGGCTATAGTCCGACAGCTACATCATTCTTTAATTTCATTATCCACCCTGTGATTGTTCTCCTGGTTCTTGTTCTTGTTATGTACATTGGACTGTGCCTAGTTTACAGGAGAGTAAAGAGACTTGCCCACCAGATACAAGAGAACCAGGCAGAACTTCATGAATTTAACCGCCGAAGAAGGTCCAGGACTTAGCACTAAAAGTCCTGAAACCTTGAGATGATATTTGATAAGAGTGTTTAGGACATTACGTCAACTCCGCCCTGAAACCTCATAACATTGTATATTTTGTTTGGCTTTTACTTTGATTTATGGTTAAGGGATGGGGGAGGGAAATATGGTATCATTATATACTGTTTAATTTTTACATTGGGATATAGGTTTGTTTGTTTTTTTGTATGAATGAGGAAAGAGTAGGGTTCTGTAGGGACAGGCCCCATCATTGTCTAAGGTATTTGCTACTTCAACCCTTGAGTCGGTAAACGTTCATAAGGGATGGATTGAAGGTCGGTTGGACTGCGTTCTTCTCACAGTCAACTTAGGTATGCTGATATCATCCCCTACCCAATAAACTCTGACCTGCCTAGTAGAGATTCAACTATCTATCCATGGAAGAACCACATTAACGATAGATGCTTCAATCAAGTTTACAGGAGAAGTCTCTGTTGAAAGTCATGCCTCAGCTAAGAAGAATGCCATCCCCTGATTGATCTAATCCCAAGAAGGAGGTGCTCCAAGAAACCACCTGGTGAGGCCCAGCTACAGAGTGTGATTCCCGGCAGTTCCCTACACACCAGACTTGAGAAAAAAAAAAATCTGGTAGGGAGAGGGGCGAACACAGGAAAACTCTGTGGGCCGATCAAGAGACGGAGGTGCAGCAACTCCAGAGTCTAAGCAGTCAAGCTGGGAAGAAGACTACCTGGGGATAGGCGTGTTTCTCGAGATTGGCAACGACAAGATCAGAAGTGTACTGACAAATAGAGAACTTTATTCCTGAACCAAAGAGACCAAGAAGATCCACAAAGATGACTATGGTGTAATCTATGGATGGAGACACTGGATTACGGCGAACGGCAGGGGAGAGGTGATGGCGATGTCACGCTGGGAGTGGGGAAGACACCCAGCGTAGGATAACGACGGGGGGGGGGAATAAGGGGTCCCTACTGCTAAGGGCACAAGAAGGAGACGGTGACCCCTAGACTTACTAGGGCTGACCCTGTCTGCCCTAACGTCCCTGTACAGTCTCCTCAACTGTCGCCGACCACGAACCTCGTCCCTCTCTGATCCTAGCGCTATCTGAGCTAAGGATCAGATGGAGAGGTGCACTAGACCCCTCCACTATCAACTAAAGACAAACACCAGGGAAGACAGACATTTGGGGAAAAGAAACACTTATCTTTCAGCAGACCACAGCGAGCTCACAACCTCAGCTTCTGCTGGAGCAAGGATAAAGAGTCCACAAGGAAATATCACCTGCACTGAGGAAGGGTAATGAACCTCCTTATAAAGGTATAAGGAATCTGCTGGGTCCTAGAGACCTACCATACAGGTGGATACAACCAGACCGAGCACAAGACCTCCACAGCCGTCTCCCCAAAATAGAGAGATCTCATCACACCTTCTCTTCATCTACACAGAAGGTAAATGCCCCTGAAAGAGACGGACCATCCTCCACCATTATGGCTGGTGGGCCAAACGCTGAGATCGTCTGCGCGTGACCTCCACCCTGTCACCCGCGCCACCCGTGACAGTACCCCCCCTTCTACGAGTGGCCCCCGGACACTCAGGACCAGGCTTATCCGGATGGGAACGGTGAAAAGCGCGGACCAGCCTAGCGGCAGACACCTCCGACGCCGGCACCCACATCCGCTCCTCAGGACCGTACCCCCTCCAGTGCACCAAATACTGAAGAGAACGGCGCAACATGCGAGAATCAACCACCCTCGAGATCTCGAATTCCAAATTCCCCGCCACACAGATGGGCTCAGGAGGCAAAGGAGACGGGTCAGACGACGGCACATACGGCTTGAGGAGCGACCTATGAAACACATCGTGAATCTTAAGAGCAGGAGGCAACGCAAGACGAAACGCCACGGGATTGATCACGGCGGTTATCTTATAGGGGCCAATAAACCTGGGCCCCAACTTCCAAGAGGGCACCTTCAACTTCACATTCTTGGTAGACAACCACACGTAGTCATTCACACATAGGTCCGGACCTGGCGCACGCTTTCTGTCAGCCATACGTTTGTACCTGTCACCTAAGAGCTTCAAGCTACTCTGTACACCCCGCCAAACCGAGGAGAGGGACGAGGTAAAACGGTCCTCCTCCGGAACTCCGGAAGGACTCGTACCACTAAAAGTACCAAACTGAGGATGAAACCCATATGCACCGAAGAACGGTGACTTGCCAGTGGACTCCTGAAGACGATTATTAAGGGCAAATTCGGCCAAGGGCAAATAACTTGCCCAAGTCTCCTGATGGTCAGAGACAAAACACCTCAGGTAAGTCTCCAAATTCTGATTCACACGTTCGGTTTGACCATTAGACTGGGGATGAAAAGCAGAAGAAAAAGACAACGTAATCCCCAAACGTGTACAAAAGGCCTTCCAAAACTTGGAGACAAACTGAGTACCGCGATCAGAAACCACATCGGAGGGAACCCCATGAAGCTTCACAATCTCACTTACAAACACCTGTGCCAGAGTCCGAGCATTAGGAAGTGCGGGCAGTGCCACAAAGCGAACCATCTTACTGAACCTATCTACTACTACCAGTACCACCGTCTTGCCCGCAGACGCCGGGAGATCGGTGATAAAATCCATTGACAAATGTGTCCAAGGCTTCTCAGGAATAGACAATGGCATGAGAGACCCAGACGGACGGGTATGCGGAACCTTAGCACGTGCACACACACTACAGGCGGATACGAATTCCGCTACGTCCCTCCTCAACCCCGGCCACCAAAAGCGTCGAGACAAGAGATCGAAGGTGGCCCTGCCGCCCGGATGCCCCGCCAGCACAGAGTCGTGATGCTCTGACAGCACCCTGAGACGCAAAGAGAACGGCACAAAAAGCCTCCCAGAAGGACAGGAGGCAGGGGCGCCCCCCTGAACCCTCAACACCTCCCCCTCTAGATCAGGACAAAGAGCAGAAACAACCACCCCCTCCTGCAAGATGGGAACGGGACACTCCTGAGTACTACCACCCGGAAAACTACGTGACAATGCATCCGCCTTCACATTCTGAACCCCCGGACGGTAGGTGACGGTAAAATTAAATCTCGTAAAAAACAAAGACCACCTGGCCTGCCGGGGATTGAGACGCCTGGCGGACTCAAGGTAAGACAGGTTCTTATGGTCGGTAATAACCGTGACAGGATGGACAGCCCCCTCCAGCCAGTGCCGCCATTCCTCAAAAGCCAACTTAATAGCCAATAGCTCCCTATTACCGACATCATAATTCCTCTCGGCCGACGACAACTTCTTGGAGAAGAACGCGCAGGGCACCCATCTTCCAGGCGAAGGGCCCTGCGACAATACAGCCCCCACCCCCACCTCAGACGCATCCACCTCTACAATAAAGGGCTGAGAAAGATCGGGCTGGCAAAGGACAGGCGCGGAAGCAAAACAACGCTTCAGGGAGGAGAAAGCCTGGCGAGCAGAATCAGACCATTCAGAAAAATCCGTCCCTTTCCTAGTCATGTCCGTAAGAGGCGTCACAAGTACCGAATAGTTCTTAATAAATTTACGGTAAAAATTGGTAAACCCCAAAAACCGTTGCAAAGCCCGTAGATTGTCCGGCTGTTCCCAGTCCAGCACCGCCCGGACCTTTTCCGGATCCATCCGGAAACCCATCGGCGACAAGAGGTACCCCAAAAAACGAACCTCCTGAACGGCGAAAACACATTTCTCGAGTTTTGCATACAGTTTGTTGTCCCGTAGGACCTGCAACACCTGTTTGACATGGGACTGATGCGTCTCCATATCGGGAGAATAGATCAAGATATCGTCCAAGTAAACAACTACGAATCTACCCACCAGATGATGGAAAATATCATTGACGAAATGTTGGAAGACCGCAGGGGCGTTAGTGAGCCCGAACGGCATCACGAGACTTTCAAAATGGCCGTCCGGGGTATTAAACGCAGTTTTCCATTCATCCCCCTCTCTGACCCTAATCAGGTTGTAGGCCCCCCTCAAATCCAACTTGGAGAACCATTTGGCACCCACAACCTGACTAAACAAATCAGGGATCAGAGGGAGGGGGTATGGATCACGGACAGTTATCCGATTCAATTCCCGGAAATCCAAACAAGGACGGAGGCCCCCATCCTTTTTTTTCACAAAAAAGAAACCAGCCGCCACCGGCGACGTGGAGGGCCTGATGTGACCTGTCTCTAGACTCTCGGAAATGAAGTCCTTCATTGCTTGTCTTTCAGGACCGGATATAGTAAACATTCTAGCTTTGGGCAGTTTAGCTCCGGGAACAAGGTTGATCGGGCAATCATATGCCCGATGAGGGGGCAAGTCTCGGCACCCCTTCTCCGAGAACACATCCTCATACTCCGATAGGAATGGGGGCAGGGATGCAGCAGACACCACCGACAAGGATGTAGCCAAACAATTCTCAGAACAAAAATCACTCCATTCCACAATGTCCCGGGACTGCCAATCTACTACGGGATTATGTTTAATCAACCAAGGCAAGCCCAGGACGATGGGAGCGGGGAGACCGTCCAGAACATAGCAAGATATCGTCTCCTGGTGTTGGGGTCCAACCGTCAACTTAATGTCATGTACGATATGCGTGAGACAACCCTGAGCAAGAGGTGCTGAGTCGATGGCATAGATACGGATGGGGCGAGACAATAAACAGCGGTTAAGCCCATGAGTGTGTACAAAGCGAGCATCCACCATGCTGACCCCCGCACCACTATCCACAAACACAGAAATGCCTTCCGTTTTGCTCTCTAGCGCCACCTCTGCACTCAGGAGAAAACGGGAAGTACAAACGGAGGATACACACACCTCCCGCTCGACTACCCCCACACCCCCCATAGTCACATGAGGTCCAGGCACCCCCGTCCGTTTAGGAGCGTAGGGACAGGCCCCGATAAAATGGTCTCCTTTCCCACAGAAAAAACAGACCCCCTTCCCCCTACCCCGGGAGGCACCGGAGGAGAGCCTCGAGGCCGCCGCCCCTCCAAGCTGCATAGGCTCCTCCCCCCTCGGGAGAAATGACTCACCCTCCGTGTGACCACCCGGCAACAAGGAACCACCACGAGAAGGGCTCCCAGTTGCTGGAGGTCTACCCCTCCGCTCCTGGAGGCGTCTATCCATACGAATAGCCAACGACATAGCCGCCTCCAGGGACGGAGGGGTCTCATACACTGCCAGGGCGTCCTTCAGCCTTTCTGAAAGACCCTGGCAAAAATGACTCCTGAGAGCCGGATCGTTCCACTTCGTGTCCATAGCCCACCTGCGGAACTCAGAACAATATGATTCCGCCGACCGAGTCCCCTGGTGGAGATGGCGCAATTTGGATTCAGCCAAAGAGACACGGTCAGGGTCATCATATATGAGGCCTAAGGCGTCAAAAAATCCATCCACAGACTGGAGACAAGCAGAGTCCTGTGGCAGAGAGAAAGCCCAGGATTGGGGATCCCCCTGCAGCAATGATATAATGATTCCTACACGCTGCTGCTCATCACCAGTGGAATACGGCCTGAGCCTAAAGTATAATTTACAAGCCTCTTTAAACACCGTAAATTTATCTCTGCCTCCTGAAAACCTGTCAGGGAGGGCAACCTTAGGTTCCGGTCTGGCCGGACCCACTGCTTGATTCCCCAAGACACCATTTTGCGGTTGTGGTCCCTGCAGCGCCGACCGAAGGTCCGCGACCTCCAAAGACAAGGTCTGCAGCTGCTGGGCCAAAGCCGACACAGGATCCATAAGGAAAGGAAGAAAAAAAATCGAATCCTCCCCTTTCCTTCACTTACAGTTACGGCAGGTGATAATGTCACGCTGGGAGTGGGGAAGACACCCAGCGTAGGATAACGACGGGGGGGGGGAATAAGGGGTCCCTACTGCTAAGGGCACAAGAAGGAGACGGTGACCCCTAGACTTACTAGGGCTGACCCTGTCTGCCCTAACGTCCCTGTACAGTCTCCTCAACTGTCGCCGACCACGAACCTCGTCCCTCTCTGATCCTAGCGCTATCTGAGCTAAGGATCAGATGGAGAGGTGCACTAGACCCCTCCACTATCAACTAAAGACAAACACCAGGGAAGACAGACATTTGGGGAAAAGAAACACTTATCTTTCAGCAGACCACAGCGAGCTCACAACCTCAGCTTCTGCTGGAGCAAGGATAAAGAGTCCACAAGGAAATATCACCTGCACTGAGGAAGGGTAATGAACCTCCTTATAAAGGTATAAGGAATCTGCTGGGTCCTAGAGACCTACCATACAGGTGGATACAACCAGACCGAGCACAAGACCTCCACAGCCGTCTCCCCAAAATAGAGAGATCTCATCACACCTTCTCTTCATCTACACAGAAGGTAAATGCCCCTGAAAGAGACGGACCATCCTCCACCATTATGGCTGGTGGGCCAAACGCTGAGATCGTCTGCGCGTGACCTCCACCCTGTCACCCGCGCCACCCGTGACAGGCGATGGGTGATGTCTAGATACCTAAGTGCAAAATTTTACTTCATTTCATCCTGAACGGTTATTGGTGATAGGATTGAGTAGGCAAATATATTCCACACTTCCCACTCATTTTATTGTCGTATTTTCCGACAAAAGGGGGACTGTTGAGGGGGAAGTGATGGCATAATTAATTATTAATATGACACATAAATGTATATCTCTCTTTGTGGGCATGTATGTGTAGATATCTATATTTATGCCCACCTTGGTGGAATAGGCAGCTGTATCTGATGGAAATTGTTCATCTTCTGACATGGTTAATTACCATATCAGAAGATGTCCATTCTTGCATTTTAATGTGGGAAGCTATCAGATAAGACTCTTAATTTAAATATCAAAGATCTACAGGCTGCTGCCACAAAGGGTTATTCTCACAGCAGCCAAGATGGCTGGCGTGATAAGTAGACATGACTATTCCCATTGTTTGCCAATCTATAGTGGCAGGAGATACCTCATTTCAATATAGTGCATGGTGAGCGTGCACCCTTACAACCCTGTCAGAAGTGCACGGATGAGGAGGTGTGTCCGTCACGTGCACAGCTGAGGGACAGGTTAAAATGGACTGAGACACAAGAGCTCTCTCTCTTTTCTACCTGGACGCACGATGGAAGGACATCCTCATCTGGTCATAAGTATCATCCTATAACTCTATCACTCTCTCTATATCTCTCTCTCTCCCTATATTTATATCTCTCTCTCCCTATATTTATATCTTTCTATCTCTCTCTCTCTCTCTTATAATATAGGGATAGTTAGATAATTAATATAGTGTGCCTGTGTGTATATTTAAGGTAACGTGGGTATTAGTAACTGTGGGTGTTTTACATCATTGTAACAGTAATTGATTGTGTCTTAGTTATCGTGCTATCTAGAAATCTATATATTATTGTTGTAGACTTTTTGGGCGTGTTTAATAAATATTCATTTATTAGAACAGACTTGTTTTCATTAAGTAGTCGGTATATACATATATATATATATATATAGTTAATCAGCATAGGAACAGAAAGTGGTAAGGAAGGGAAGATTCTGGATATCGGCGATTGTAGTCATAACCGACCATAATAACCGATAAACAGAACCAGCCCTACAACAAGGGCCTTAAGCCAATAAATATGTGGTTTAAACTTACTAGACAGTGTGAAGATGCACCATACATATCAAAGCCTCCCTGATAAATTTGGTCCATTTTATGACTGACTAGTCATATTTTACACTGTGTTAAAAGTATACAGTGGTGATAAATATGATTCCATTAATTATTTCTTAGTAACATATACTCTTGTAACAAGAAGCTGTTTTACCATATATATGAAATGAAAATAGTACTATATACCTTGTTATATAATGTTGCCTTTAATAAAGAAAATAATAGAATTATTTTACTTAAGAGGATTTTTTGGCAAGTCAGTCAACAAACTCATATCGCTGTATAAATCTATTGACAGCAGCTGAGTTTGATAGATTATATTGGATATGGCAAGACACAACTCTTAGTTTTAACGACTTTCTCATGGGATTGTATCCAAGAAACAGAAACAAAAAAGATCATAACTGGAAAGGAAAATAATGATTCTTGATGACTGAAAATATTCTTTGTTTCCATAAAATCACAAGGGTTTTACAAACCATCACTAACTGACAGGAAGATGTGATAAATGTTACAGAATTTTCCTTAAAAGTAAAGGTGCTGAAAGTGCACTGGCAGTCATGCCCAAGAGAAAAAGCCTATCAAACTCAAATGAAATATATAGGTTTAACATAGAGAAAGCACAATATTATTTTCAAATGCAAGACAATTTTGTTTCATGACGTAAAAGTATTTTTTTTTATTTTATTATTTATTGCAAGCTGTGAAACCAAAAGAAAAATGTAACATTTTGATGCGTATTGTAGAAAAACAAGCTAAATTCCTAAACAATATCCACAGAAAGGAGTATCACAAAATATTTTAATGCCAAAGCAAAATATTGATAGTGTATAATAATCAACTGCATATGCAAATTGTCACTTCAGTGAGGAAGTGGAAAACTCTAATGCCACCTAAGGGCCCTTTCACATCTGCGTTTTTCGTAATTCGCGGCAGATGCGGTGAAAAAACCGCATCTGCCGCGTTTACCGCATAACCGTTCCACTTGCGGCGCGGTTGCGGTTTTTTCTATGCAAAGTATAGGCATACTTGCGGCAGGTGCGGCAAGTGCGGTTTTGCACTTGCGGCAGGTGCGGCCGCGAAAAAAAACGCGGCTTAGGGTGCTTTCACATCTGCGTTTTTCGTAATTCGCGGCAGATGCGGTGAAAAAACCGCATCTGCCGCGTTTGCCGCATAACGGTTCCACTTGCGGCACAGTTGCGGTTTTTTCCATAGGAAGTATAGGGGGACTTGCGGCAGATGCGGCAAGTGCGGTATTGCACTTGCGGCAGGTGCGGCAGAGAAAAAAACCGCGGCTTACTGCGGTTTTTTTCGCTGCCGCACCTGCCGCAAGTGCAATACCGCACTTGCCGCATCTGCCGCAAGTCCCCCTATACTTCCTATGGAAAAAAACGCAACCGTGCCGCAAGTGGAACCGTTATGCGGCAAACGCGGCAGATGCGGTTTTTTCACCGCATCTGCCGCGAATTACGAAAAACGCTGATGTGAAAGGGCCCTTACTGCGGTTTTTTTCGCGGCCGCACCTGCCGCAAGTGCAAAACCGCACTTGCCGCACCTGCCGCAAGTATGCCTATACTTTGCATAGAAAAAACCGCAACCGCGCCGCAAGTGGAACGGTTATGCGGTAAACGCGGCAGATGCGGTTTTTTCACCGCATCTGCCGCGAATTACGAAAAACGCAGATGTGAAAGCACCCTAATAAAGGTAACAACCCTAAAAGTCATAATTGCCTCTTTATCAAGCCTTTTAACCCCTTAGTGACGAAGAAATTTGTAATTTTTCATTTTCGTTTTTTCGCTCCTCGGCTTCCAAGAGCCATAACTTTTTTATTTTTCCGTCAATATAGACATATGACGGCTTGTTTTTTGCAGGACGAGTTGTACTTTCAGATGCAATAATTTGTTTTACCATATAATGTACAGGGAAATTGCAAAATAATTCCAAGTGCAGTGAAATTGCAAAAAAAGTGCAATTACACGTTGGTTTTTTGGATTTTTTAGTCGCCGTGTTCACTATATGGTAAAACCGACATGACCTTGTGATGCCTCAGGTCAGTATGAGTTTGTAGATACCAAACATGTATACTTTTATTGGTATCTAGGTGGTGGAAAAAAATTCAAAAGCATGAAAAAAAAAAAAACATTGCACTTTTTGCGCCATGTTCTGCGACCCGTAGCGTCCTCATTTTTCGGGATCTGGGGCTGGGTGATGGCTTATTTTTTGCGTCTCGAGCTGTCGTAATGATACCATACATGGGTGGATGCGCTGTTTTGATCGCCCGTTATTGCATTTTTTAGCATTGTTGCAGTGACCAAAAAAACGTAATTATGGCTTTTGAACCATTTTTTGCGCTACGCAATTTACGGCTCTCATTATTTGATTATTTAAATTGATAGATCGGGCGATTCTGAACGCGGCGATACCAAATATGTGTATTTTATTTAATTTTTTAATACTTTTATTGTGGATGGGAGAAAAGGGGGATGATTTGAACTTTTATGTTTTTTTTTGTTTTTTTTAACTTTGTAAAAACTTTATTTGTTTATTGATTCTTAATTTTACAAAGCCCCATAGAGAGGCATGCAGTTGCACAGTCCGATCACTTCTGACACATACAGAGGAGCTGCAGCTCCTCTGTATGTGTCAGAATCGCTGACCTGTTCTGGTTGGCAGCCCCTGCCAACCACAAGCAGGAAATGCTCCATGACAGGTTCCAGGGTCAAGCCAGGACCCCGGCCTGTCACATCAGCACGGGAGATCCCGCGACACTATCGCGAGATCTCCCCTGGAGCCCGGTAAGCGCGCGCTGCACACTCCGGCTCCCTTAGATCCCGCTCTCAGAGATTGATGGCGGGACTGATCGGTGCTGTTAGACCGACATCTCAGCTAGTGAGATCAGCTGAGATGTCGGACGTTTGAAGTGAGCTCCACGCCGGAGCTCACTTCAAACACGGGGATAATGACAGCTGACGTCTAGAGACGTAAGGCTGTCGTTAACAGGTTAATATGGCTTAGGATTTGTAATCAACTGGGAATTCCTAAAAATATGCAAGGCTTGTCAATAAGTTCATTAAATACTTTGAAGATTGATTCACTGCATGCAGATCTCATTGAATTACATAATAATATACCTGCATTTTGTAGAAGCTCATAGAAGCCAAAATATTTAACTCTAAGGGCGGCTTCACACTGTGGTCAGGTCCAGTCCGGGGCTGTCCAGTTTAGACTGGACAGCCCCGGACCGGATTTTGGTCCCATAGTATCCTATGGGGATTCTGTGTTCAGATCTGACTGCAGTGTGAAGCTGCCCTAAAGGTGCACACTATGTGGATATGGATGCAGTGGAGTAGGTGATCTCCATAAGGGTATGGACACACTGGCGTGAAAGTTGAACGACTGCAATGCAAGTTGTTCTTAGGCTGGGGTCACACACACAGATATCTGGGCAGATATTGTTCACAGATCTCTGGTTGCAGTGAAATCATGGACAGATTGCTCCATTTGTACACAGCCACAAAATGGAACCATGTGTCCATGATTTCACTGCAACCAGAGATCTGTGAACAATATCTGCCCAGATATCTGTGTGTGTGACCCCAGCCTTACATTGCAGTCAGACCAATGTTATTCAATGTCCGAGAGCACATTTGGGAGTGGCGGGTGTTTTTTTCTCATCCAATTGACAGATGAGAAGCCAAATGCAACATGCTGCAACAGTTTGATATTCACACGCGAGACTCGCCAATGCAAGTCTGTGGGTCCGACAAAATCACGGACCGAACACGGACCATCCGAGAGGCATCCATTTTTTTCACTGATACATTATCATTCTGTAGCTCAGAACACTGTAAAATGTTCCTGTAAATGATTATACCGTAAATACTGTGTTTCCCCGAATATAAGACAGTGTCTTATATTAATTTTACCCCCAAAAGTCCCACCCTGTCTTATATTCGGGGTATGACTTATATTAAAAAAAAATGACAATTTTTTTTTTAACCATAAAATTAACATTTATTAACAAGCTGAACAGTATGGTACCAGTAGTCACCACAAAACAGTCCCATACAGTATCCCACTGCAGCCTCCCATGGGGTCCCAGCCCCATACAGTATGCCACTGCAGCCCCCAGCACAGTACCGTTAAAAACGCAATTCCACCGCACAGTAGACTTGCGGCCGACTTGCGGCACACTTGCGGCAGGTCCCCATACAATGTACGGTACTGTATAAGATACTTGCGGCAAGGTGCGTCAAAGGTGCGGTAACCGCACCTTGCCGCAAGTGTCCCATACAGTACCGTACATTGTATGGGGACCTGCCGCAAGTGTGTCGCAAGTCGGCTGTGCAGCGGAATTGCGGTTTTAATGGGCAAGTCGGCAAGGAAACATCCTTACTTTTTAGGGTAATGACGGCCTCGGGCTATGGATTACTCCGCGGTGCAGGGCGTTGTCCAGATTCTTCTTCATGCAGGAGCTTCTGGCCAATCAGCACTCGAGTCACTGAGCCAATCAGCGCTCGAGATGCTGGGGAGTCGCTGGCCAATCAGAAGCTCCTGCTGGCAGCGGTGACGTCAGGCCGGGGCGACAGGCGCACAAGATTAACCCTATGCCCTCCGGGTTACCTACGGCACCTAAGGGCAGAGGGGAGCCCACGGGGGACAGCAAACCTACGGCTGCACCTCAGGGCAGAGGGGAGCCCACGGAGGACAGCGGGGCCAGCGGGACAGCGGGGACACAGGTAAAACATGCAATGGGCAAAAATGGCACTTTAGCGGTACCCTGTCTTATATTCCCCGAAAATAAGTCACCCTGTCTTATATTCGGGGTATGACTTATATTGGAAAATTCTGCGCCAGCCCTGCCCTGACTTATATTCGGGGGTGACTTATTTTCGGGGAAACAGGGTAGCTGCTGAGAAAAAAAATGGATTGCACATGGACATCACTCGGATGTGATCTGAGAGAAATGTCGGACAGTCACATAGCAGTTGGATGCAAAATGGACCAAAAAACGGATATCACTTGTAAATTTTAGGAGATGTGTGTTTTAAAATCAGGAATCATTTCAGGGTTCAGTTGTTCTGGCAACTCAGGGACTTGGCAAATTTGATACAAAATTCACAACCCATTACAGGAAAATGTGCACTTCAAAATAGTGCTCCTTCCCTTTTGAGCTTTGTAGAATTAGTAGTTTGAAAAACTAGAAATGAGGAGAAAAGAGCACAATAGGGTCTTATGTTTGGATGGGCTTTTTAGCAAGGCAAATGATTGCACTTGCTCACCTGGGATGGTTGTGTGACCCACAACCGATGTAAGTGTATAAAATGGCTGCTGCAGGATCCAACACTCCACATGCAGTGGTAAACAGAAGATTAAATCAAAGGTCGATGTTTAGTACATCTGCACTGCACATGCAAAGAAATGACCACAGTTGTCAGGTAGTGATGGTTTACCTACGCGTTTCAGAGCTTTTTCCCCACTCCTTCCCCAGGGAACCAAAAAAATAGTTCCCTGAGGAAGGAACGGGGAATAAACTTCAAAACATGTAGGAATAAACCATCACTACCTGAGAACTGTGGTCATTTCTTCCCATGTGCAGCACAGATGTTCCAAACACCATCCTTTGAATTCGTCAATCAGTAGTTTGTGATACATATGGGGTATTGGCATTCTAAAGAAAAATTCTGTTTCAAATTGGAGGGTACAATTTCTCTTATTACCCCTTGTGAAAATGAAAACTTTGGGGCTAAAATAACATTTTAGTGGAATAATTACTATATTGCATTTTCACCATCAATTGTTCTAAAATTCTGTGAATCAACTTTGTATTTAAGGTGCTTACTGCACTCCTAGATTAATTCCTTCCCGTCCCTTGCCAACTGTATAAATTCACATTCTCTCAATATAAGTGAATTTAAAGAAGCTGTCCTCATCTACTAAGCATAACATTGAAATAGATTCAAATAGAATATCTGTGGTAATGTCATTGCTCACTCACAATACTGGGCAATTGTGCCAGCATGTGCACCATAGTTATATTAAGAGACTACAGTTTTTTTTTTCAAGCCTCAACAACCTTTGTACAGGGCCAATTATAGCTTTTCTCTTGCCTGAAGCGAAAAGTGGAGTGACGCAATTGACCTCACTGCAATTCGAAACTTAGGTAAATAAATACAATTTTGTCATTATATTTTGGGTTTAGCATTGTATAATGATTATTTAGCCCCTTGGGAGACTTGAACGTGTGATCACCTGATTGATTATACTATTTAATGCAATACCACAGTTTTGCAAAATATCAAGCAAAACTGTCTCCTATGAAGAAATACACCTTGAGAAGTACCATCAGTACAAAATTTCCAGGAGACCTGCCTTGAAGATGCAGGTTCCCTGATGAGAAGGAAGCAGATGACCCCATAGAACCACGGGCAGGGTGAACAGTGGAAGGCATACCCCAAGGGTAAGCAGGACCAGCGGAGCTGCATGATGGGCATGGATCTTCCTGCTCAGCAGAGATTGGCCCCACAGTAGGGATAGAGCAGGTGAGGCGCATAGAGCCGCATGATAGGCACAAATCTCAATGTCCATGAGAGACTGGCCCTACGGCATGACAGCTGTGTTCTTTACCGAATCATGCAATCAAAAAGATGTTGCAGAGGATCAGGGATGTGTAACATTGGCCCAAACGTAAGAATTTCGGGCTTAATGACAGCTGGCACAACAAAGCTGCCATTAACCCCTTATTATCCAGTTTGCCACTGCTACATGGCAACTGGAAG
Organism: Allobates femoralis; assembly: GCA_033576535.1. Lineage (NCBI taxonomy): Eukaryota > Metazoa > Chordata > Amphibia > Anura > Aromobatidae > Allobates > Allobates femoralis. The sequence goes on along the minus strand of JARQOC010000005.1, from coordinate 412,358,818 downwards.
TGGCAGGTAAAGCGCCAGGAATTGGAGCTTCTTTTGAATGCGCCAATTCCTGGAGTGGATGTGGGATGCTATCCTATAGCGTGGGGGGCCGATAACGATGAGCCCTCGCCCTGCTAAGAACACCAGCCCTCTGCTGCCTACTTTAAGGCCTTTTTCACACATCCGAGCCTCCTGGATGTGTGCAGTCCGTGCCGACACATACCAGAAGCACAGACCATTGTTAATGTACGAAAATTTTCAAATGTCCGTGATTCTGCATGGACCGTTTCTCCACATGGAGACATGTCCATTTTTGACTGGCAGAACGGACCTACGGATTTATTCAGGTCAATGGGTCCATGCATAAACGTCCTGCACATGGATGTCATCAGTCTGACATCCGTCTGCATGGACTGAGGCAAAAAGTTTTAAGTGTAAAAATAAAAAATTTTATACTTACCGGACTCCAAAAATGTTCCCGTCCCTCTCACTTCCGAGGCCACTTATTAATAAAGCTTTAATAATAATAAAGCTTTATTTATATAGCGCCAACATATTGCGCAGCGCTTTACAATGTAGGGTTAGCGTACAGAAAATATACAGTAAGTAATTACAATAGAGAACAAATAAAGTACAATCATTGGATACAAAAACAATAGGCATAGAATCAATGTGAAAAAATACAATAAATAAAGCAAGAAATGAAGGTGACCCTGCTCAAAAGAGCTTACAATCTACAACGGGATAGGGGTTGTACAAGGTGCCGGGGCTTATTGCACTGGTGGTCCAGGCATCTTGAGGAAATGGGGTATAGGGCTAAGCTTACATGAATGGTCATCAGACTGTGTAGACCTTTATGGTTTGGTGGAGTTTGTAGAAGAATAATGTCCAGAGGATAGCCCATTCACTGTCTACAGTACAATGGACATGTTAGGGAGTATGATAGGCCGCCTTAAAAAGATGCGTCTTTAGGGATCGTCTGAAGCCATGCAAGTTGTGGATAGTCCTGATTTCTTTGGGTAAAGCATTCCAGAGGTTTGGTGCAGCTCTGGAAAAGTCTTGGAGCCGGGAGTGGGAGGATCGGATTAGTGCAGATGTTAGTTGAAGGTCATTTGAGGAACGTAGAGAGTGGGTGGGGTGATAGACAGAGATGAGGGAGGAGAGGTAGGGGGGAGCTGCACTGTGAAGAGCTTTGTGGGTGAGAACAAGCAATTTGAATTTGATCCTGTAGTATACGGGCAGCCAGTGCAATGACTGGCACAGAGCAGAGGCATCTGAGTAACGATTGGCCAGATGGGTGATCCTGGCTGCTGCATTAAGGATGGACTGGAGAGGAGAAAGTCTGGTGAGGGGGAGGCCGCTTAATAGAGAGTTGCAATAGTCAAGGCGGGAATGGATTAGGGCCACAGTGAGGGTTTTTGTTGTTTCCAGGGTGAGAAAGGGGCGGACTCTAGAGATATTCTTCAGGTGTAAGCGACAGGAGCGGACGAGAGATTGCGTGTGGGAGGAGAAGGAGAGATCGGTGTCAAATATAACACCCAGACAGCGAGCTTGCTGTCTAGGCGTTATCGTGGTGCCGCACACTGAGAGAGAGATGTCCGATTTAGGGAGGTTAGTGGATGGGGGGAGCAGAAGAAGTTCAGTTTTGGAAAGGTTTAGTTTCAAATAGAGAGTGGACATGATATTGGAAACTGCAGCTAGACAGTCATTGGTGTTCTTTACTACCGCAGGGGTAAGGTCAGGGGCTGAAGTGTATAGTTGAGTGTCATCAGCATAAAGATGGTACTGGAAGCCAAATCTGCTGATGGTCTGTCCAATCGGGGCCGTGTAGAGAGAGAAGAGGAGAGGGCCAAGGACTGAACCCTGAGGGACCCCAATAGTGAGGGGCAGAGGGGGGGAAGTGGAGCCAGCAAAAGATACACTGAAAGAGCGGTCAGAAAGATAGGAGGAGAGCCAGGAGAGAGCAGTGTCCTTTATGCCAATGGAGAGCAGCATAGAGAGTAGGAGCTGATGGTCGACAGTGTCAAAAGCTGCAGAGAGATCAAGGAGAATAAGCAGAGAGTGGTCACCATTACGTTTTGCTGTCAGAAGGTCATTGGTCACTTTGATGAGGGCAGTTTCTGTGGAGTGAAGGGGGCGGAAACCAGACTGTAATGGATCTAGAAGAGAGTGAGCGGAGAGGTAACGGGTGAGGCGGGAATAGACCAGGCGCTCCAAGAGTTTAGAGATGAAGGGGAGATTGGAGACTGGTCTGTAGTTATTTGTGCAGGTTGGGTCGAGAGTGGTTTTCTTTAATAATGGAGTAATGATCGAGTGTTTGAAGGAGGAGGGGAAAATGCCAGAAGAGAGGGAGAGATTGAAGATTTTGGTTAGATGAGTGGTGACGACTGGAGAGAGGGACTGGAGCAGGTGTGAGGGAATGGGGTCGGTAGTGCATGTGGTGGGACGAGAGGAAGATAGGAGCCTGGAGACTTCTTCTTCTGTGACTGGGTCAAATGTGGAAAGTGAACCGGAGGGGATGTGAGGAAGAATGGGGGTGGCAGCGCTTGGAGGCTGAGAGCCGATTTCCTGGCGGATGTTGTCTATTTTATCCATGAAGTAGGAAGCCAGGTCATCAGCACAGAGGTCGGTGATGGGGGCCTGCACTTTAGGACTGAGGAGAGAGTGAAAGGTGTCAAAGAGTTTTTTTGGATTGTTGGATAGTGAGGAGACCAGGGTGGTGAAGTAGGTCTGTTTGGCAAGGTGAAGGGCAGAGTTGTAGGTTTTGAGCATGAATTTATAGTGGATGAAGTCTCCTGGTGAGCGAGTTTTCCTCCATAGGCGTTCAGCACTCCTAGAGCATCGCTGGAGGAATCGGGTTTGTGATGTGAGCCAGGGCTGTTTTGTTCTCTGTTTGGAGGTTCTGCGGGTGAGGGGCGCTACTTGGTCCAGGGAGCTTCTGAGAGAGTCATTGTAGTGATTTACTGCCTGATCTGGAGAAGAGATTGAAGAGATTGGGGACAGAGATGAGATGAGGGAGTCTGTGAGTGCTTGAGGGTTAATGGCCTGTAGATTTCTGGATGTGTGATAGGTAGGCTTGGGCTGTGTTGGCCGAGGGTTAGTGAGTGAGAAGGAAAGAATGTTGTGGTCAGAGAGTAGAGTTGAGTTATCCAAGGGGGAGGATGAGCAGAGCCGGGTAAAGACAAGGTCAAGGGTGTTACCGTTTTCGTGTGTCTTAGAGGTTGAGAGCTGTGATAGGCCAAGAGAGGTAGTTAGAGATAGGAGTTGGGATGCAGATGGGGAGATGGGGCTGTTTATGGGAATGTTAAAGTCTCCCAGAATAAGGGTTGGTAAATCTGAGGACATGAAATGCGGGAGCCAGGCGGAGAAATGGTCGAGGAACTGGGTGGGTGACCCTGGGGGGCGGTATACCACTGCTACTTTGAGGGGGAGGGGATGGAATAGCCTAATGGTATGGACCTCAAAAGAAGGGAATGAGAGTGATGGGGCTGGAGGAATGACCTGGAAAGTACATTGTGGGGACAGGAGGAGGCCGACTCCACCGCCACGTCTGTTCCCAGGTCTAGGGGAGTGAGAGAAGTGTAAGCCGCCGTAAGAAATAGCAGCAGGGGAAGCAGTGTCTGAATCCTGGATCCAGGTTTCTGTGAGGGCCAGCAGGTTAAGAGAGTTGGTAAGAAAGTAATTGTGAATGAAAGGAAGTTTGTTGCATACAGACCGTGGATTCCAGAGAGCGCAATTAAAAGAGGGAGGTGAAGGTGTGCAGGTGATATTAATAAGGTTAGTGAGGTTTCTGTGTGAGGTGGGAGAGGGGTTGAAGTTAGCAGAGGGTGGACCAGGGTTGGGAGAGATATCACCTGAGAGGAGCAGCAGTAAAAAGAGAAAGAGCAGATAGTTTTTGGGATTAGGACATGATTTATTATGACAAACTTTGGAATATGATGGGCTGAGAGTCTTCAGTAAACTGAAGATAGCATGGGAGCTGTACATAGGGGAGGGCAGGAGAGAGGGGCCGATGTGGATGAGTGGTGATGGAGGGGGGATGGGGTGATAAAAATTGGTGGCGAGAGCACATAAGAAAACAAACCGTGAAATACAAGACATGGTAAAGATTAGTAGTGAATGGAGTTATACACAGTGTTGGAGTGTCCCTCTATGTCATTGTCTTCCAGCAAGAGCGCATAGAACAATAGATGGTGAAGTAAAGGACATGGTGATAGGGAAAGGAAAAGACGTTTTAATTTTTTTTTTTTTCCTCTCCCTGTTAAATAGGGTGGCTTACCTGACTCCTGCCCTGACTAACTGCCATGAAATAACTGCATCACTTAGCATTCATGCCACTTTGCATGAGATGCCACCGTGTCTGACCCCCACACGTGTACCCCTTAAGAATGAGCTAAATTTATAGGAGACACTATCAGAATCAGGTGCTTTGAATATTCACTGAACTGTGAGCTGCAGCGGCCCTGGAAGTGAGAGGTACAGGCAGTGCTGGAGACAAGTGAGTTTACATTGACATGTTGTCTGTGTGTGTTACATGGTGGCAGAGACACAGACACATGGCCCCCAAAAATGGCCTCTCACACGAGTCTGTTTGCACGGATGTGTGAAAGAGGCCTAACCTTGGTTGGCAATTAAAAATAGGGTGGAGCCCAAAACTTGTTTTTTCGTAATTTATTTTATGTCAGGTTAGGCTGGTTTCACATTGCAATATTTTCCTGTCCGTGGGGATCCTATTTATTGCAGGACCCCACAGACAGGAAGGGACAGCATCGAATGTGTGCCTCCAGATGCCATTTCTGTGTCCTGGTCCATGATTTTCATGGATCTGGACACAGAAAAAGCCGGGAGGAAGCAAGCCGGGAACTTTCACTTCTTCAATGCATTGCGGAAGTGAAATTAACTAAAGCAACTGTTACAAATAAAAAAATATCCTCACCTCTCTGGCATATCTCGCGATGCACACCATCTAGCTCCGAGGGCTTAATGTGACTGATCAGATGATTGCGTAGCCCCACCCTTAAGCTCTTGGAGCTAGATGGCGCGCATCGCGGGACAAGCTGGAAAGCTGAGGATTTTTTTTTAACACTTGCTTCAGTTAATTTTACATCAGCAATGTATGTATATACTTTGCGGAAGTGAAATTACACAGGAAAGAGCAGTTTTAGCATACTAAGCATGCTCAGTACACAAAAATCGGGTCCTGGAAATGATCCGATGTCTTCCTGCACCTGCGCTCCATAGGCCCCCATGTTAATTGCTGCAGACCACATCGGATCCGATTCTGTCAGATCTGTCAGAATCGGATCAGTGACAAATCGGATGACAATAGAGCACCAATCCGTGCTCATAGGGATACATGGGGGCCACATCGGATCCGTGGCTGTCTGTTTTACAACGGACAGCCATGGATGGCCAAAAATTGCAAGGTGAAATCAGCCTTACACAGCCAGCATCATGCACCAGTGAATCCAACTGTGGCCCCACAATGTTGTTTGATGCTTTTTTGGATGCAGAGTTTGAAAATCTGTATGCCTATCCTGAAGCCAGAAAAGTCTATGAGAGTTCTGAAGTGCTGTGCTAATGTGTTTTTTTCTTGCAGGTTTTGAGGCAGAAAAAAAGAAATCTGAACCACATATGCAAGGAAACAAAAAAGCAATGTGGCCACAGCACTTCTGACCTGTCCTACACTTTGCAAAAACTGAGTGCAAGAAACCGCACAAGAGCCACACAAAAAGCACTCTGTTATAATAAAAATTCCAATTTTCAGCAAGTGCTGTAAAAAATGTTCAAAAACAAGGCCATTGGTTTGTATGTTTTTTGCAAAAAAATATACATTAAGCTGCCTCACCATCATCACAGTTGCCCTGACCGAAGCAGTCTCTAACTGATATATGCATTTAAAACCTGCTTATGTGTGAGCATACCTTTATACAGGAGTCAGCCAGGACCTCATACACTGTGGGCTTAGGCTGGTTTCACACTACGTTTAGATCCGATCTGGTGCTGTCCTCTATGGACCAGACAGCCTCGGACTGGATCAGCACACAGAACCGGAGGGCTAATATGCCCTCCGGTCCGATGTGCAGCCGCACGCAGCTGAAGCTGCTGATGATTCAGGACTGTGGCTCGCTGGGAGCTAGTCATGAAATAACAGCGGCGTGCGGCCGCAGGTGTCCAGTTCCCAGATCCTCCCTGATCTGGGCAATCCGGCCCCATAGGCTCCCATGTTAGGGAGCGCCGGATTTCCCTGGATTCAGGAGGATCCGGCAGAATCCGGGAGGATCATGGAGGATCTGGTTTGGGGAGATTTTTCTCCCCGGACACAAAAATCGTGCATGTAGCATTTTTGTGTCCGAGTGAAAAATCTGAGTCCTTCCGGATTCACCCAGACACATGGAAACTGGACGGCAGATAGCTGCCATCCGGCTCCATCTGACCCCATAGGCAAACTATTGGGCTGAAATGTGATCTGGGCCTATCCGGTTCTCATCGGATCGGCCCGGATCATAAAAAACGTGGTGTGAAGCTGGCCTTTCCTGTGAGGCTAACTAATTGTGTGAACAACTCATATGGGAGGGGTGGAGCACCTCCCTCTCCTGCAGAGCAGGAGAAATACAAGGAACAGATAATTATGAGTTGTGCACACAAATGAACGTGCTTGCATAACCGCGTCCATTCACCACCAAACTAAACTGCAAAAACTGAGTGCAAAAAAACGCACAAGAATCACACAAAAAAGCACTCTGTTATAATAAAAATTCCAATTTTCATCAAGTGCTGTAAAAAAAAGTTTGCAAAAAACGTACAAACCAATGGCCCTATTTTTGAACTTTTTTTACAGCGCTTGCTGAAAATTGGAATTTTTTTTATAACAGAGTACTTTTTGTGTGACTCTTGTGCTTTTTTTGCACTCAGTTTTTGCAGTTTAGTTTGGTGGTGAATGGACATGGCTATGCAAGTGCGTTCATTTGTGTGCACGACTCATAATTATCTGTTCCCTGTCCTACACTTTGCTGGCCTCAGGATAGACATGAAGATTTTGATGCAGATTCTGAATCTGTGTAAAAAAAACATCAAACAACACATGGTGGGCGCAGGGCCTAAGTGAGTCCAGAGAAAGCCTCAGTGGTGGTAAAAGAGCTCAAGGATTCCTCTTGCCCTCTGGCTATTTCCACAGAGACCTCAAGGGCAACAGTGGCCAACTACAGTCCAAGAGACACTTTGACCACACCCGACCTCAACTTCTCTCTAGGTCAGTCTCCACCTGCCAGTTGTCTCCACTTGATACTTCTCAAATTGGGTGGCGGTGCCATCCTGAAATATTCCAACCGCAAACCACCCCGTCATGCCCGCACTTTCATGAATGTGACCTCATCGCCAACAAAGATGGTACGTAGTCTTTGGGAAAGATTGTCATGCTACAGAGTAGCGAGGTTGACAAAACACCAATGTTTAGTCCCATGTTACTCTAGGAACCCGTATCCCTTATCCAGTTTGAATGCCACCACCTTGCCTTTCGTGCATTGGTCCAGAAAGTCTTTAGCCTTAGGCCCATGTAGCTAGTCCTGGGCAATGGCATCTGCATGTTTAATGTCCTGAACAAATGACCAAGTAGAATGAGGTGGTTAATTGTTGTTAATTCATTGGAGCTCCCTCCGGTGGTTGTTGCTAGTGATGCAGCTAACTGTGTGGGCTTCACAGGTGATGATGATGATTGGCAATCTGGTTCTTGGAGCATATAATGGTTTGAAGTGGATCAATCCTTGCCAGTTGTCTTTGGTTCCTGGAGGAGTTCCTATCTCTCTAGTTTCTTCTGCTCTGTGGAATTCTTTGCAAGCTAAGTGTGTGTTTTTTTATATTTTTTGGCACACCTTTGTGTGCTTAAGGTTCTGCTTATGTTTTATCTTATTCTGAGTTGTGGGGTTACAATTTATTCTCTATATTTGTTTATCTGCTCTCAGTTAGGAAGTTTTCTTCCTAAGAATTTTACAATGCACTATTATCTGTTATTTCCAGTTCTGCTGGCATTTGATTTATAGAAGTCTGCAGATATAGAGGGCGCCGAGTCTTAGCGACACAGGGTAATTCTGCTGTTGGTGGTTTTTTGATAGTGATTTATACTGACCGCAATAGTATTCTATCCTGTCTTTGCTATGTAGCTAGTTTTGCCTCTTTTGCTAAACCTTTTACTCTGCCAGTGTTTGTTTTTCTTTCTCTTGTTTCCCAGTTAATATCTGAGGGGACTTGCTATTCTTTTGGGGTTCTGCTCTGAGGCAAGATAGCTTTTCCTACATCCATCTTTAGGAGCAGTTAGTTTTCCGGCTGTGCAGAGGTTTCTAGGTCTGGTTAGTTACATCCCACGGCTACTTCTAGTTGCGGGGTGTAGTCAGGGATTGCGATCAGTACAGTAACCAATGACTTCTATGGAATCTGAATGTTACTCCTGAGTCATCGGTTCATAACAGTACAACTGGCCAAAAGAGTTAAAATTGAGATACATGCATCTTAGAAGAAGGGAAGAGAAGTGTTGAGGCTGTTGTTTCTTTTTTCTTTCTTCCCTCTTGCATTGAGTGATATGGTTCAGACTCAAGCAATCAGCACTGGAGTTGAATGTTTGCACACTATTGCCTAATGCCTAGCTGCAAATTAACACCTGTATGTCAGGCCACAATGTAAATGAACTGGGTTGCGGATACTTAGTTGCAGTCATTATTGAAGCGTGACTAGTGATTAGCAAGTGTATTCATTCCTATTTGCTATTCGCATGAATAGTACGGTATTTGTGTTACTCTTTGTATTGCAAGTATTTGTCCACCAGTCTCATTATATTCGGATGTCTGTCCTGCAGTACTGTCGCCTCCTTTGCAGCGGCTAAACAAGGTGGGCTTTTTAACTAATCACAGTAATGTCGCAGACATCTTCGTTGTCATTGGCTGGCTGCGCAGCATCAAGGGTCTATGTAAGCCCTGTTGCTGCCATTTTGGGCACATTGCATCCAGACCCTGCATTGTAGAATCATAGGGAGACCGCTGAAGTGCTACGGAGAGTGTTTAGGCTTTTTGATAACACAAAATCCTTTTTCAGGGATGCCTGCCATGTATACTAGGTCAGTATAGAGTAGGGAGGGAGAGATACTCGTGTCAGGCCCCACGGGACTGGGGTACTCGGTACCGGACGGTACAGGGGATGTCACAGGTGGCTTGGTCCGGACCGTGTCCCTGGCTCGGTAAATAAAGGGGAATATTTACAAGGGGATTTATCACGGGTGACGCCACCCACTTGGTGCGGCCAGTGATGGGGCCGCCGCTGCTGCAGAACCTCCGGGGGTGATGGAATGGCAGCGGAGATGGTATAGTTCCAGTGGGGAGAACTGTATCCCCCGGGGCAGTAAGAGTTAAGTCAATTGTGTGTAGTTGTAGCATACTTACTTTGCAGGCTGCAGGGATCTCTCCTCCTGGCTGGTGCTGGCAGGCTGGATCTGTAGGGAGGAACGGTCTGCAGATAGAGACTGACGAGAGAGGCAATTCAGGTTTTCAAAGCTTTACTTGTTGTTCTCTCTCAGCAGGTTACAAGTCATTTACAGTTGGTACACAGTTCAAGTACACGGGTTCGGTCTACCTCTGCAGCCAGGCCTCTCTCTCCCTGTGACCCCTCACACAGTCTTTAGTGTCCCTTTCCGGGCTGTTGCATTCTCTTTCTCTATGTTGTGCGACACTGGACAGTATGGCGGCGACTCGGGCTTCTGTGAGTCCTAGTATGTCACTGAGCTGCCTGTCCTTTGGGTTAGGGATCCCAATCTGAAACTCAGACCCCTCGTCGTGTTATCTGGGGATACCGGGTGAACTACGGTCCCCTTTAGAGCCGACACTCTACTTTAGCCCAGCCTCCAGTAATCCTCAGCACTAGGATACCAGGCTCCTTCTCTCTCTGTTCCTTTCTGTATATAGGAGGGCTACTCCGCCGGCAGTTAGTTGCTTTAGCTGTGTGTCTAGGGCCCCGGGTTACACCGTCCCTCTCGGCTCTCTCACACTTCTGGTGGCTTCAGCGTCGGATGGGCTTTCCCCCCCATCTGGCTCGCACTGGCTCAGTACGGGTCTGCACTCCTCGGCCTTGCACTTCCAGGCAGTGTGGCTCTCTCCTGCTCAGCTTCAGCTCAACCTCCTGCTGTTCTTTGGCCTTTACTTCTCAGCCTACTGCGGCCTACTGAACTCCTTCACTCCTCCCCCTTCCTATATACTGTCAGTCACCTGACCTTCTGGTGTGCCCAACCCACTCCTCTGATCCACCACCCCTCCGATCTCATATAGTTTCTAATCTCAGGGCTGGATGTAACCTCTCTGACACGTGGGTTGTGTGGGCTGTGAGGGTGTTTGTGTTTAACAATTGTCCTACCTGCCTGGCTGCAGTTCCCTTTGTGGCCTCCTGGACGCAGGGGCGCCACACTCGAGCAGGGACAGTTTGAAGGAGCCAGTCAGTAGCTACATATTACCACCAAAAAAGAGCTATTTTCAAGCTGAAAACACACAACAAAGTCAGAGTACAAGGATGGAGAGATTGTGTATTAGGTAGGGAGAGGGTAAAGTGTTCTTCCAGTTTCCATCTTTAAACAGCTCTTGCTAGAGGCAAAGCTCTATTTTTCTAGCACACAGAGTACTAGCATTTTGTGCTGCCTTCTTTTTTTCAAAGCACCAGTCTATTTTCCCCATTTCTTTTTGGAGTCAGAACCTGGCTTCTGCGATCCACATTACTACACTTAAAAAAGGCATTTAGTGCCCTCCGCAAAGCAGTAGTCCAAACATTTCCTACTGCCTGCTACCAAGCACGCACCAGACCATTTTCCCTGTTGTTTTTGGAGTCAGAGGCTGGCTTTTGTGGTGCACATTAGTCCACTTAAAAAGGCATTTAGTGCCCTCCACAAAGCAGTAGTCCAAACATAGACTACTGCCTGCTGCCAAGTACGCACCAGCCCATTCTCACCATTGTTTTTGAGGTATGAGCTTGGCTTTTGCAGTCCAGATTACTACACTTAAAAAGGCGTTTTGTGCCCTCCGCAAAGCAGTAGTCCAAACATTTCCTACTGTCTACTACCAAGCACACACCAGGCTATTTCCCCTGCTGTTTGAGTGGTCACAGCCTGGCTACTGCTGTCCACATCACTACAACTAAAAAGGTGGTTAGTGCCAGACGCCAGGGCCGGCGTCAGCACCCAGTGCACCCGGGCAAGTGTCGGGGCCTTGGCCTGACAGAGGGGCCCACGCCGCCTCCGCACATCGCATCGTGACGCTGGATTAACTATTTTCCCCCACATTTATTTCTCAATAAACATTTTCCTGAGGCCGCCCGGTCCCGCCTCTTTACTTCCTTTCACCAAGATCCTCTTCCCATTTACGTTGTCCTGTGGAACGCCTATAGGAGGACGAACACTGTTCATTCTTCCTCCTATAGGCGTTCCACCTTGGAACACAACACACGCTGCTGGCACCGCCTCTGGAGTGAGTGGACTGGAGGCAGAGCGACGTGTAGCAGATTGTACATATACACACAGTGCCACAATGCACTGTACTCACCCGACCCGAGTCCCCCGACCATGATGCTGCGGCTGCACCAGTACTGTGCTGTGCCTACGCTGCCGCTCCACCCTCGCCAGTCGTAAAGCACACAAATCCACAATCACTGTGTTTCCTTAATGCTACGTTCTACTTTGGAACGTAAACTGACACTGGCTGCCTCCTGTACATGAGTACTAGGAGCAGTAGACACTTCCTCCTATGCGTTCCACAGTGGAACCCATATGCAGCACTTGCAGTGACAGGAGGCTGACAGCAGCACACACAGAGCTCTGTTACCCAGAGACTCGGGGGCGGCTCAGGGAGGCCTGTACAGTAGGGTTCACTGTCTTGAAGCTTCACTGCAGGCCCTCATTCCCCTCTCACTCCCTGCTCCTCTCTCTCAGCTGAGGCCGAGCTCCTTTATTCTGGCTCCACTTGCTTTAAAAAAAATAAATCTACACACTAGAGACTGTGTGTTTGTGCTTGAGTCTCCCTGTGTATGTGTGTCTATAAGTATGTATGAGGTCTGTCTGTGTGTGAGTGGGTATATTTATATGTATATAAGGCTGCCTATATATCTGGCTGTATATAAGCTGGCCTATATGTCTTTATACATAAATCTGCATCTATATAGCACCCTGCCTATATATGTCTGTATATATGCCAGCCTATATGTGTGTAATTAATGACCCTTATGGAATGTATAAACACCATTCTTTGAGAATTGTATGTGATATATGCAGCACAATGTATTACAGTGCTGTGATTATATTGTGTATATACTGTATATAGAGTTGTGTATACATACCATAGAGATGTTTTTATAGTATAGTGCTGTATATATAGCATATAGTGTGGGATCAACACTACATACACTGACACATCTCTTCACTATGGAGTATATACACAGCTCCACTGTATATTCTTCCACACAGTATATAGTGTGGAGCGGTGTATAAATGGTAATAGCAGCATATGTTTAAGTTATGCATGCTTCTCGTGTCCTGTACACATCAGTATCAGCATTATGTATGTATATATATATATATATATATTATGTGTGTGTGTATACATGTATGCGATGTGCATATGCTGCAGGTTTGGTTGCAGAAATTTCCGCACATGTCACAGTGTGGAGCAGGCGGACATGTGAAAATATTTATGATTAGCCTTGGTGTCCGTGTCTCCGTTATGTGGCAAACTATTGCCACATATATCGGAGACATAGATGTGTGAAATGGGCCTAACTAAGTGCAGGTGATAAAACCCTTCCTAAGGCCTCTTTCACACATCCATGAAAAAAAACGTAGGTGTGTGAGGTGCCGTTTTTTGACCCCGTGTGTCCATCATCATGTGTCATCTGTGTGCTATCCCATAACAGTATGTCATGAATCATAGTGTCAAAGGGGCCCCCTGAGATTTTTCACCCAGGGCCCACAAAAACTTGGAGCCGGCCCTGCCTGACGCAAAGCAGTTGTCCAAACATTTCCTACTGCCCGATACAAAGCATGAACCAGCCCATTTTCCCAGTTGTTTTTCAGGTTAGAGCCTAGCTTATGTGGTGAACATTAATCCATTTACAAAGGTAATTAGTTCACTCCCAAAGCAGTAGTCCAAATACTTCCTACTTCCTGCTGCTACCAAGCAAGCACCAGCCCATTCTTCCTTTTGCTTTTGGGGTCAGAGCTTGGCTTCTGTAGTGCACATTAGTCCACTTATAAAGGCAGTTAGTGCCCTAAGTAAAGCAGTAGTCCAAACATTTCCTATTGCCTTCTGCCAAGCACGCACCAGGCTATTTACCCTGCTGTTTTGGTGGTCACAGTCAGCCCTTTCCTGTCCATATTACTACACTTAAAAAGGGAAGTTAGTACCCAACGCAAAGCAGTAGTCTAAACATTTTCTACTGCCAGCTACAAAGCACGCACCAGCCCATTTTCCATGCTGTTTTGGTGGTCACAGCCTGCCTTCTGCTGTCCACATCACTACATCTTAAAATGTGGTTAGTGCCTCACGCAAAGCAATAATCCAAGCATTTCCTACTCCTTGATACAAAGCATGAACCAGTCCATTTTCCCTACTGTTTTTGGGGTTAGAGCCTAGCTTCTGTGGTGCCCATTAATCCATTTACAAAGGTAGTTAGTTCCCTCTGCAAAGCAGTAGTTCAAATATTTCCTACTGCCTGCTACCAAGCACGCACCAGCCCATTCTCCCTTTTGTTTTTGGGGTCAGAACCTGGCTTCTGTAGTGCACATTAGTCCACTTAAAAAGGCGGTTAGAGCCTTAGGCAAAGCAGTAGTCCAAACATTTCCTACTGCTTGCTGCCAAGCACGCACCAGTCTAATTTCCACACTGTTTTGGTGGTTACAGTCTGCCTTCTGCTGTCCAGATTACTACACTTAAAAAGTAGTCTAAACATTTTCCACTGCCTTCTACAAAGCATGCACCAGGCTATTTTCCCTCTATTTTGGCTGTGCCTGTGACAGCTAGGTTGCCTTGTACTATGCCTATCTGAAAATCTGTCAACAAAACCCAAAATGCCAAAAAAGCCTGTTATTAATAGACAGGTATATGGACATGAACGTGTTCTTGTCAGTGTTGTGCGAGAAGACACTGAGTCTATGTCAGGTCAGAAATAGCTTCATGAATGCACTATGTTCCTGGATAAATTTCACGGTCTGGAACAGAAACGTGTGTGGAAGCTAGAAGAGTGAGAGCAGATTCTGTTTTGGATAGCAGACAATGACTCTAAACATTTGTTAAGCCGCAACAAATCTTCCAAAACCACACAGTCTACTGTTGATACACAGAAGCCTGGCCCATCCAATCCTGAAGTTTGTTCTCCTTCCTCCCGCCATTATCAAACACAGGAAATATTTGACACTGAGCTTGGCCACTCCGAGGATCTGTTTGTTACATATCGTTTTGTTGGCTCTGGCCTATCACCATGCAGCATTGAAGAGGGATGTGAGGAGGTGGTGTGTGTTGATGCTCAAGTATTTGAGGATCTACGGCCAGAAGAAATCCACTGGTAGGAAAATCATTTACTCTCTCCAGAAGTGGAAGATGATGATGATGACACAGTTGCCATCAGGTCCGCCTACAATGTCAGTTGTGAAGAAGGATGAGATGGAATATGAGGTGGTCGATGGTGAGTCCACTGATCTGACCTGGACCATTGGCATGCATAGCCATGACAGCAACACAGAGGAAAATAGATATGTAGCACCAACACAGGCACCAAACGGTTGTTGTTTCCCTAGTGTGAGAAATGGGTCAACTGATCCCAAGAGCACCAACATTGTGGGCCAAATAAGGGCAGTGTCTGAATACCAGCTTAAACATGCCCATCAGATTGAGAGTCAGCCATCACACATAACAACTGTTGAGTGGGTGTGGATTGCTGACATTTGTGAGGTTCTTGAGAACTTTGACTACTGCACCAAACTTGTGAGTGGTGACCAGGCTATTATCAGCGCAACCCATCAGGCTGCTGTGTCTCTTGAAACAATCACTGCATAATTTCAAAGAGGAAGCTTTGAGTGGCCAGCATGTTGATATGGAGCCAGATTTTCCAATGGGTGATATTACCCAGTCCAGCCAATATTCCGAGGCAACATTGGGTGAGGAGGAGGAAGATCAGGATAATGAGGAGGGAGAGGACTTGTTTTTCTGTGCTACCAAGGGGACTCCTAATGCTACAGAGGGGACACTCAACCCAAGCTTCATGTCTGTCCAGCCTGGATGGGCTGGAGAGGAGGAGATGGAGAAGGAGGCAAGTCGGTGTGAGGAGAGTACTGTTCCTACTGTTGGGGACACAGAAGAGTTGCCTTTTAGCAGCTTGGCCTACATGGCACAGTTCACACATTTTATCCAACAACCTATACTGGTGGGCCACCTTTCTCGATTTACTGTACAAGGAGAAATTTACTTCTCTCCTTTTGGAGTCACCAAAGAGTTTGACGTTGGAATCTTTCAAGAGGGTCATTGTAAATCAGTTGCTGAAAACATCCCCCTGAGACAATTCTGCTGGCAGTGGTACCATCTCTTTTCAACACCAAAGGATAATGGGAAGAGAAACGAACACCAGGTCCAACACAGGTGGGGGGAAAACGTGCACTAATTTGTCAATTTTCAATAAACCAGCACAACAGCAAGGGCTGTGGGCCTGTAACAATGCCAAGGAGTGAGCAGTTACAGAACATGGTCAAGGGGTACTTAAGTGACCATACGTGCTTCCTTTCTGACACTCCAGTTTTCTTCAATTATTGGGTGTTCTAGTTGAACATTTGGCCTAACCTCTCCTTATGCGCCTTGGAGGTGCTGGCCTGCCCGGCTGCTAGTGTGATATCAAGAGCGTGTTTTCAGTTCTGCTGGGTCAATTATCACTGATAGGTGTGCATGCCTCTCAACTGAAAATGCGGACAGACTTACATTGATCTAATTCAACAAGGACTGGATATCTCCACAGTTTGTAATCCTCCAGATGACAGCAAGACAACCTAAATTCCCCAAAAATGTTGATTCATGCTATTTTGTTAATGCCAACCCCTTCCCATAAAAACCTGTTTCCTTCCTTCGTCAACCATGATAAACTACGACAGTATTTCTAGTCCAGCCTAATTACTATTTGTGATTGGAGGCCCTTGCGGATGGTGGTTTCCTGCATCAACAAAGACTCAGCCCATATGGCTAATTTTTACAAAACCTATGCACATTGTGCAGTAGACGAACTAGGACACTATTCCTACTCCAGCCTAAGTAACTACTATTTGTAATTGGAGGCTCTTGGCATGGTGATTTCCTGCATCAACCATGACTAAGCTGTGACGCGAGTCACTACAGTAATAACTAGTCCCAGAAGTAAAGAGAAAGACTACAATTACAGAGAGTATTTATGTTATGTTACTACTTACTGGATAAGTAAAGGGAAGTTAAACAATCCGAGGTCAGGTCCATGAAATGGCACAGTACAACAAGGGGTAGTCATAGACAAAATCCAATTCATGAGCCAGGGTCAGGAAAGCCAGAAAGACAAGATGGTTTAAGGGAACAGGCAAAAGAGTAGTCAGGTCAAAGGGTCCAAGTGAAGGTAAGGGAATAAAGTCAGGCGGGGTCAGGCACAGAGCACAGAGAGATCAGACTTACACAAGCAGCAGCAAGTGTATGATTGACACTAGATGGAGGAGCTAGCATGCTTAATTAGAGGACTAATCAAGGGAAGTGAACACATATAATTGCAGCACAGACCCAGCACAACCAAAAAAGACTGACAGCTTCCACACAATAGTAACACAGCAGACAAGGACAGTGTTTAGATCGTACCATAAGCCCATAGAGCTAATTTTTACAAATCCTATGCACATTGTGCAGCAGACAAATCTGGAATGTACAATGGTCCTACCAAACTAATATTTGTCACTGGAGGCCCTTGTGAGAGGTTGTCCCACATTGTGACTGAGATAGGGGGATACATATTCAATAGAAATGTGCTGTCAGTCACCCTATTTGGCAAAAAACATACCTGTCTTGTGCCACATTGAGACAGGTCTGGGAGACAGCGACCCATCACTTGCATGGCATTGACTTTTGAGACTTTTTTATTTCCAGTTTTTTGTCGTCCTTCACCAAGGCATGTTTTTGTTAGTAACGTGTATGCAATATGTATATTAATTTTTTTTTCTGTTTCAGACTGATATTCTGTGTTAAAGTGAGTTTTAAGTTCACTCCTTGTTTTTAAGTTCACTCTTTTCTGGACTATTTCTGCAAACCAGTGAGGAAAAAGTTCGGGATACGATTCCGAAATGCGTCGGAAAATAAACAGCTACCACTATACCCAGACATACCGCTGTAACTGGCTTTTCTATCATATAAACACAGCAGCTCGGACCACGAAATAAAGGGTTAATGGCAGCTTTGTAGTGCCAGCTGCCATTATACCCGAAATTCTTAACGTTGGGCCATTTTTACACATCCCTGATCCTCTGCGACATCTTTTTGATTGCAGGATGCGGTAAAGAACATAGCTGTCATGCCGTGGGGCCAGTCTCTCATGGACATTGAGATTGGTGCCCATCATGCATCTCTATGTGCCTCACCCGCTCTGTCCTTGCTGCAAGGCCAGTCTCTACTGGGCAGGAAGATCGGTGCCATCATTCAGTATGCCTTCCACTGTTCACCCTGTGCATGGTTCTATGGGACCATCGGCTTCCTTCTCATCAGGGATCTTGCGTCTTCATGGCAGGTCTCCTGGGAATGTTCTTAGGCAGCTTGCGCTGCACCCTGCAAACATTTAAAGAGACAGTACACCTGTTCCTATTACATGTCTTAGCCAGAGTACTGAGCTGCTCTGTGTATAAAAGGCATCCTCCCCCTAAGGAAGGTGCCTGGACAATGTTTTCTTTCCATGTACAAGTCACACTCCTGCATTGCTCTGCACTAAGAATATTTTTGCTTATTGTGCTCTGCATTATTCCAACTACTCTGTCTCCACAGAACTGTCTGCTGGCAGTGGATTTCACCTTGGGCTGTCTAAGCCTCTCCTGAATTGCATGGGATCTTCCAGATTCCTCTACTGGTTGGATCAGCCCTTTCTGGATTGTACAGAGCTCTTAGTATTCTCCCTTCTGACAGAGCCAGCGTTCCGTAGTCTTCCTATTTCTTCTGCTACAGTCTGTACGGGGTCACTCCTCTGGTCCTGGTTTCATGGCATTTAGACCTTGTGTAGCTGTGCTGTGCTTATCCCTGTATAGGGGTTATCTTGCCGGTTGCTCCTCCAGGAGAGTTCCTTGGTTTATTGAAGTCACTCTCCAGTCTCCTGCTGCATCGATATGCAGCTGCCACTACTCCACCAGTGGCTCAGTGAGTACACTTTACTTGTCCACGCCCTTTAGGCATAACAACAACATCCTGTCACCGCAGCCTCCAAACATTGAATAAATGAGCTGCCAGCTCCTACCTGCTAAGCGGTGACTCATGAGGTCACCCGAGGACAACTCAGGTAACCATGGTGCCTGGACAAGGTGTTCATTACATGTCCAAGTCGCACTCCTGCAGTACTCTGCATTATTCTAATGTCTCTGTCTCCACAGAATTTTCTTAGTATTTCACAGGCTCAAGTTCTTATGAAATTCCATACACTGACTTGGAGTTGCTCCAAACTACAGAGCCTTATTCTCAGAACTAAGCTCCATAGGTCACTTGTGATTAACGACATGGATAGAATATCTCACAAGCATGTGAAACTCCATGCTTGATGCTGACTTTGAGTAACCTATGGAGCTTTGTTCTAGGAACGAGGCTCTATAGGATTTGATGGGCACTGGTTAGGGTCACACATAAGCCCTTGATCCGTTATTGGCATCAGTTTTTTCACTTTTGTGTTCTAAGTCCAAAAACTGATGCCAAGAACGGATGCTGCACTGCAATGACTGCAATTGTGTCAGTTTTTTTACAGGACCCAAAAAACATTGCAAGCAACGTTTTTGGGTGCAGTGAAAAAAATGGACCTGTTTTTTTTAACATGGGGCCCCATAGGATCCGTTTTTTAAAGCATTGTTTATGGCACAAAAAACAGATTTGTTTTTAGAGCATTGTTTATGGAAAAAATGGCAGTCACAAAAATGCAGAGCTGCACAGGAGGGTCAAAAAGCACCATAAAAAAACGGATCAGTTGTTTAAAACAAGGGAAAAAATTGATGGCCATGTGTGACCCTAGCTAGGGATGAGCGAGTATACTCGCTACTATTCGGAACTCGCCGAATAGTAGCGGTATTCGGCTACTCGTTACTCTCCGAGTATCGTATGAGTACTCAGGAGTAGCGAGTAGTCTGAATACTTTCGCATTGGTGTATCTATAGTTACACTGCAAAAGTACCCAAAAAGTGAATAAAAGTTGTTAAAAATAATAAAATTACATATTCACCTGTACGACGCCTGCACCGGGACTGTCCCAGAAGACCTGCGATCACCGGACAAGGACCTGTGACTTTCAGCCAATCAGATGGCCGGAGCAATCTGGCCAATCAGATGGCGACACGTCACAACCACGTGATCGCTAGCGGCCACCTGATTGGCCAGATTTCAAGGTCCTAGGTGTACTGCCAGGACCTTGCAATCTGGCCAATCAGGTGGCCGCTAGCGATTACATGATTGTGACGTGTCGCCATCTGATTGGCTGGAAGTCACAGGTCCTTGTCCGGTGATTGCAGGTCTTTTGGGACGGTCCCGGTGCAGGCGTCGGACAGTTGAGTATGTAATTTTATTATTTTTAACAACTTTTATTCACTTCTAGGGTACTATAGATACACTGCGAAAGTATTCGGACTCGCTATACTCGCAATGAGTACCGAGGAGCTGGAGCTACTCGTTGCGAGTATAGCGAGTCCAAATAGTGAGGTACTCGCTCATCCCTAACCCTTGCGAAACAATGCTCTAAAACACGGATCCATTTTCCCGTAGGGCCCCATGTTAAAAAAACTAATGGGTCCTATGAAGACCTGATGATGCACTGTGGCTGGTCAATCAGAGTCATGCAAGGATTTGGCATGGCTGTTTTGTCCGAGGAAGTGCCCACAGCTGGAAAGCAGGTTTCGTAGCTGCACTGCAGCCTTTCAACAAACTTTAGCAGCCATGCAAACAGCATATGAACTCAAAACTCAGCCACATAATTCCGTGAGAAGTCTGTGTTTGATGTCAAGCACTAGACACTGACTGCCCAGTATGGATGCTGAACTTTACAGTTCCGGTTCGCTTATTCCTATTATTGGATCATTTGGCCAGCAGCTATCTAACTTTTAAGGCTGCTTTCACATCAGTCTTTTTTTTAAATCGAGGCAGATGCGGTGAAAAAAACGCATCTGCCGCGATTACCGCATACCGGCTGTACTTGCAGCACAGTTGCGGCACAGTTGCGGCAAGCCCCATACAATGCATATGCGGGCTTGCAGCAGGTGCGGCAAGTGCGGTTTTGGCGGCTGACCGCGTTTTTTTCGTGGCCACACCTGCCGCAAGTGCCAAAACCGCACTTGCCGCACCTACCGCAAGCCCGCATATACATTGTATGGGGCTTGCCGCAACTGTGCCACAACTGTGCTGCAAGTGCAGCCGGTACGCGGTAATCGCGGCAGATGCGTTTTTTTCACCGCATTTGACGCGATTTAAAAAAAACGCTGATCTGAAAGTACCCTTAGGTGACTTTATTGATTTTTTTGTTTTTACTTTAGAATAAAATATTTTATGTGTGGATAAAATTTATCTGCAATCTGAAACCTGATTACAGAAGGATTAAATTCAAAGCTGCCAAAGCAACTTTCATACTTTCATACCTGGTCATTGTGGAAATATTGTCCTCTTTTTCTATGGGCGACCTTTAAAATCTGCAGCAAATTTTCACCCAGTAATTGGGGAATGGAAAGAGGAAAACATTAAGATATTCAGTCCTACTTTTTGTTGTGTGTTATAAGCAATCAAAAGTTATATTTGTCATGCTGCTGTGTTGTCTTCTCTCCTCTATACTATCTGACATTTTGAATGAAGAATGTGTTAGTGAAGATGAATGAGGAAGAGTATCACCGTTGCTCTGGCTAATTTTCCTTTTAGAGGAAAATATATACAATATTAACTTTTCTAACTTTTTCATGGATTGAAAACTCCAAGAAAAAAGGAACGTAGAGGATTCGGCTATCTGTTTACCAGCCAATAAATAACGGCTAATAAAGTGGAAGTGTCTTCCTTAGTGGATAGTAATTTATTATGTTAGAGATTATCCTTTTTTAGTTAAGAAGAATGTTATTGTAGGGGAACTTTTATAGCTTCATGCTATAAGGATAAATTACATATCTTATGGCATTTAACTCCTCGGCTTTCAACTGTAAAGTTACACGTGCCTATGAAAGCATCCACACTAGAACGGAATACACAAACAGTAAAGAAACACAGCATTTGTTGGAATAGCGATATTGTTTCTTGTGTCCCTTTTCTACATTTAATCACTAACTGTAATTATGAGAAAGATTTATTATCAATAGTGTCTGCATTTGTTTTTACAAACTGAAAATACGTGCTCTTTTTTTTAGGATTTAGCATTGCTGTGAATAAATAACCTAATATTTATCTCAGTTTTTAGAACTGCTTCACATCTATTTTGCACAGTTTCAACCAATGTCAGGCACCTGTAAACTGTTATTACAGCTCAGAATGCTCTGATTACATCCCACAATTTATTTGAATTTGTTGATTTTGCCTAAGAAACTGCGTTTTTGATGTCACCCCACAAGTGTTCGACCGTATTAAGGTCCAGGGATTGCACTGGCTACTCCATAACTTCATTTTTATTAGGCCCCTTTCACATCAGCGTTTTGCGCTGATCGAGGCAGTTGCGGTGAAAAAACCGCAACTGCCGCGAATACTGCATAACGGCCACACTTTCGGCAAGCCCCATACAATGTCTATGGGGCTTGCGGCAGGTGCGGCAAGTGCGGTTTCGGCACTTGTGGCAGGTGCGGCCGCGAACAAACCGCGGTATACCGCATTTTTTTCGTGGCCACACCTGCCGCAAGTGCCGAAACCGCACTTGCCGCATCTGCCGCATGTGCTGAAACCGCACTTGTCGCACCTGCCGCACACTTACCGCAAGCCCCATAGACATTGTATGGGGCTTGCGGCCGTTATGCGGCAATCGCAGCAGTTGCTTTTTTTTCACCACAACTGCCGCGATCAGCGCAAAACGCTGATGTGAAAGCAACCTTAGATTAGAACCAAGATTTTGCTCATTTAATAATGTGTCTAGGGTCGTTGTCTTCTCTAAACACCCATTCCAAGGCATTTCCTCTTCAGCATAAAGCATCATGACCCTTTCAAGTATTCTCATGTATGCAGACTGGTCCATAATCCCTTGTATGTGGTAAATAGACCCGGCACCATAGTAAGAGAACATGCCCAGATCATGATGCTTGCACCACTATGCCTCACTGTTTCAGTGGACTGTAGCTTGGACCCTAAAAGAACAATTTTCCTTTCATTAGTCCACAAAATATTTCTCCATTTCTCTTTAGGCCAGTTGATGTGTTCTTTGGCAAATTGTATCCAGTTCCATACATGTCTTTGAATGTCTGTGCACTCACAGGTAACTTGAGACTGTCTTTGATCATCCTGGAGTTGGTCATTGGCTGAGCCTTTATTGTTCTGGCTATTCTTTGATCCATTCAAATGGTAGTCTTTCATTTTCTTCCACTTGCTTTCAAAACATTAGAGATCATTTAAGCTGAACATCCTATCATTGTCAACACTTCTTTACAAGTTTTACCCTCTCCAATCAACTTTTTAATCAAAACGCTGTTCTTTTAAACAATGTCTCGAAAGACCCATACGTCTCAGACTTTCAAGGAGAAATGCGTGTACAACATGTGCTGGCTTCACCCTTAAAAGGGTCTGTCACCCCCCTGCTGCATGGCAATCTAAATGCAGCACTGAATGCAGCATGTCTGCTGCATTCAGGTAGGGGGGCCCCATGTGTCTGTGTGCTGTGTACCCAGAGATATAGCCTCAGTAAGGGCCCTTTCACATCAGCGGTTTTTGAAATTTGCGGCAGATGCGGTGAAAAAACCGCATCTGCCGCAATTACCGCATACCGGCTGCACTTGCGGCACGGTTGTGGTAAACGCCATGCAAAGTATAGGCGCACTTGCGGCAGGTGCAGCAAGTGCGGTTTTGCACTTGCGGCAGGTGCGGCCGCGAAAAAAACCGCGATCAGCCGCTGTTTTTTTCGCGGCCGCACCTGCCGCAAGTGCAAAACCGCACTTGCCGCACCTGCCGCAAGTACGCCTATACTTTGCATGGCGTTTACCGCAACCGCGCCGCAAGTGCAGCCGGTATGCGGTAATTGCGGCAGATGCAGTTTTTTCACCGCATCTGCCGCAAATTTCAAAAAACGCTGATGTGAAAGGGCCCTAAAACTCACTGTTAGAAGCCAAGAGGGCAGTCCCTGGTGCAGGAGCCAGCTCAATTGACAGGGGCCATTCCCTTCCCCTTTGCCTGTCTGTGCCACCTCCTGCTGTACTGTTTATGCTTTGTTCAGACAGCAGGGCAGGAATCTGGAGCTGACATCAGGACAAATGATTTGCATGTTGTGTGAGGCAGGATGAGTGACACAGAGGAGGACGGCAGAGCTAGCACAGCAGAAGCAGCACAGAGATGCAGAGGGGGAAGGAATGGCCCCCGTCAATCGAGCTGACTTCTAACAGTGAGTTTTACTAACTCTATATCTCGGGGTACACAGCACACAGACACATGGGGGACCCCTTCCCTGAATGCAGCAGACATGCTGCATTCAGCGCTGCATTTAGATTACCATGCAGCAGGGAGTGACAGGTCCTCTTTAAATAAGGGCCACCTGATTCACACCTGTTTCATCACAGAATGATTGACCTCACTACTTGAACTCCACACTGCTATTATTTTGAACACACCTCCTTTCAATTAATTATGCAATTACCCAAACTCAAAGACATACAGTTCATGAATGCCGAGTCTGTTGGATTTATAAGAATCTACTGCACCAACTGGTAAATTGTTTGACACATGGTAATACAATTTATATAAAAAAACTGAATAATCTAGTTAGTCATATTGGACTGCTATTACTTTAAACACTACTGTATATAGTGCCTAATATCATGATTTGAATTTGAATTTACTATTCCTACTTGGCACCAGAAGTCTCAATACATAGTGAAGATGTCTATAAAGGGTTTCATATGAAACAAGGGACTAGACGGTGGGTAGCAGGGATTTGGAACAAATTGTTCATTTCCACTATTATGTAAATGCACTAACAGTTTCTTATGCCTAAATATAGTAAGTAGTTTCTGAACATATATGTAAGCTATCTATCTATCTATCTATCTATCTATCTATCTATCTATCTATCTATCTCTACTACTATTAATGTAACTATTAAAGGGTTATTACAATTAGTGTGAGTCTGAATTGGAAGTCCCTTATCAATCACCAGATTGGTGCATTTTTATCCCTTATTAAAATGGATTGGCTTTGCACATGCTTTACCACTGCTGTATTCAATTTCCTAAAGACTGCGGGATAAAGCTCAGTGCATTGCTCAGCTTTCTCTAAAGTATATGCCATAGAAACAATGTAAAGGCTGTTGAGGATGCACACAGACACTTCATTGTGACGAAAGTGTTTTATTCTTACAGTCAGAGGGAGTTATGTCAAAATGTTTATGGTAAAAAATAGGTTTACAACAGAGGATGAGGCAAGTGTACTAAGAGGTCTAGAAGAGGAAGTGGAATTCCTAAGCACCCGTCCGTCACCAGCCTAAAACGCAAGTATGAGAACTATGGTAAAAAGCTTGTGTCACTGGACTTGCACCTAATGATGTTAGGTCAATATTACAAATCTAAAAAAATACCGCGAGGGATGAGAACAAATGTGAGACCAACGTTATTTGCTGGTAATGCTGGTTTTTGTCAGAAATTTGCCAGGGTTTCCAATAAGTATGCAATGGATCTAATGTTGAATATCTAATACTTGCAAGAAGAAATGATGGTTACTGAGCAAGAGAATCTAGAAATTGAAGGGAAATTGAAAGATCTGTTAAAAAGTGACGATTTTGAGAAATTTATAGAGACAGTACATAAAGAAATAGTAGTCTCACACGGACTGGTTTGAACTGGATGTTGATATGCATAGGCTACATAGAAATATGAAATTAAAACACTGGTTTCACGGTAGAGATAAGGGTGTTCAGAGATTTGACATTGCACAAAAAAAGCTATTTTGTACCCCCGCAGCAAGAGACAGCAATTGAGGCATTTATTAAAGCCACAAAGGAAGGTTTAGAAAAACTAAGGTTGAATAAAAGGGATTTTAAGCACCACAATATATCAGCAGCTGAACATAAGGCATTGCAGGACCTTAACCATGACGGCGACTTGGTAGTAAAACCAGCAGACAAAGGTGGAGCAGTCATCGTCTTGGATAGAGTTCAATATATGGCGGAGATACAAAGGCAAAAGGCAATTAGATGAACAGGAGGTTTATCAGAAATTGAATAGTGACCCCAAATTCAACATCCAAAAGAGAATAATAGAAGTGCTAGAGGAAGCTAAAAGGGGAGGAGTTAAGGATGATGATCTATTTGAATTTCTGGTGGTGAAATTTCCGGTTACACCTGTGTTATACACAGTACCTAAGATACACAAATCAGTGACAAACCCCCCGGGAGACCTATAGTAGCGGGGATAGGGTCCATTTTTAATACCATCAGAATTATAAGATTATAGCCCCTTTTGCAGTAAGTGCAGAATCGCATATAAAAGACACGAAGATGTTTTTGGGTAAACTGATAGAATTGGAGGTAGGGGGTGGAGACCTTCTAGTATCGTTCAATGTAATCTCATTGTACACATCAATAGACCATCAAAGTGTATGTCAGCCGAAAAGAAATATTTGGATGCATCAGGATACACAGAGGAGTGTAAAACGATGATCTTGATGCTGTTGGAGATTTGCCTTACTTGTAATTATTTTTTATTTGGGGACACCTTTTATAAACAGCTACACGGAATAGCTATGGAGGCTAATATGGCGTGTGCATATGCCAATACATTAATTAGGGCCCTGGAGGAGGACCACATCTATGTATCCCAGCACTACAATAAAATAAAGAGGTGGTGGAGGTACATAGATGATGTGTTCCTCCTCTGGAGGGGTAGTTTATTTGAATTGGAATAGTTTTTTGATTACCTCAATACTATAGACCAGACAATCAAATTTACTATGGTATCCTCTGATGAAAGTTTACAATTCTTGGATGTAAATGTGAGTTTAAGTACTTAACACCTCTCTACCTGTGAAACCAACGGACAAGAACAAACTATTACATTTTCAAAGTTTTCACCTGATGGAAATTAAAAAGGGGATACCTAGGGGCCAAATAACAAGAGTCCAGCATATTGTTAGTGATGAGATGGAGAGGGAACATAGTATTGACAACTTGTTAAATAAATTTAGACAGAGAGGTTACCCCAAAAAATTATTGGAGCAGCAAAGGAGATATAAGAGGAATGAACAGAATGGGGGGAACAAGATTAATAGACTCCCAGTGGTAACGACCTATACAGAGGAGTCAGTCGCCATTAAACAAGTGATAAGAAATAACTGGCGAATCCTATCTAATGGCTTACTGGGTATAGAAGAGTTTAGAATTTCTCCACTATTTGCTCTTAGAAGAGGTGATAACTTAAAGAACAAATTAGTAAAATCAGATATTGGTAGTTTTAAGAAAGGGATTCAAACAACACTAACAGGTCAACAAAGAGTGGGATGCTACCATGTGTTGGGTGTGTAAACTGCAGCTATATGAAAAAGGGCAATAGCTTCACCCATAGAGGGAAAAAGTATGATCTAAAGTATTTTCTCACATGTGGGTCAGATCATGTCATATACATCCTGGAATGCCCCTGTGGATTACGTTATGTAGGGGAGACATCATTCGAATTCAGGATACGATTAAACCAGCACAGGTATAGTATAAGTAATAAAATAGGGAATTTACCAGTACCAAAGCATTTCACGGAAGCGAAACACACTGAGGGAGATCTTAAATGTATGGTAATAGATATGATCCCACAACCCAGTAGAGGTGGTGACAGAATTAAAATGTTAAAGGAAAGGGAGCAGCGGTGGATAAAGGAATTAGGAACCCTGAAACCAAAGGGACCAAATGTTGACTACAAATTAAAAGTGACCACTTAGTATTGGATGTTTTTGACTCTGATTGTAACATTTCCCGTAGAGATAATTATTTATTGTACGGTTTTAATCACGAGTAGTACAATGCTTTAATATATGTTCTCCTTTGTTTTACATAGAAGAAGGGCCATGTACAAAAAATCGAATTCGCCAACCATTAAGAGTAAACAGTTCCAGACATCCAAGAGTGAAAAGGAAAAGAGTAAATGAGAAAGTAATGTGGAGGTCACGCCAAGAGCATGATGTAAGGTGAAGTGGTGATTGAACCTGTTTCTCCTGGATGGTATAGGCGGTTGATTATGAGCTATTAATTTTAGGGAGAGGGATATAAATATATAGGATTTTTTTAGGATATTAAACATCTAATAAGCACAATATCATGTATATGGAAGGGATTATAGCAGAAAAATGCTGACCCGTTGAGTCCTGGCAAAACGTGAGGAGATGACTGGAAGGGTTAATACCCCTAGTCACTACATGTAAAGTATAAAGCTATGGTGAGACCTTGATGAATGGGAGGTCTATGAGGGTTATTTAATAGATGCTAATCCCTAACAGTAAAGGAAAAAGAAAATCACTTTATTTAATATTTATAAAAGATTAACGCTATGGATTTTATAAGGGTCTTAAGAGACCAAGGTAACTAGCACAGCTGCACTTTTTTAGTTTTTGGTTGTAAAATATATAGCTGCATCCATGGCAACTTAGGGCCCTTTCACATCAGCGTTTTTTTAAATTTGCGGCAGATGCGGTGAAAAAACCGCATCTGCCGCAACTGCCGCATAACGGTTCCACTTGCGGCACGGTTGCGGTTTTTTCCATAGGAAGTATAGGGGGACTTGCGGCAGATGCGGCAAGTGCGGTATTGCACTTGCGGCAGGTGCGGCAGAGAAAAAAACCGCGGCTTACTGCGGTTTTTTTCTCTGCCGCACCTGCCGCAAGTGCAATACCGCACTTGCCGCATCTGCCGCAAGTCCCCCTATACTTCCTATGGAAAAAACCGCAACCGTGCCGCAAGTGGAACCGTTATGCGGCAGTTGCGGCAGATGCGGTTTTTTCACCGCATCTGCCGCAAATTTAAAAAAACGCTGATGTGAAAGGCCCTTAGAGGAGCCTGGGGCTTGTAAACAAGTGCGCAGACGCAGGGAAGCCCATTAGCACTGGAAGAGGCAGATAGCTGCCATGGCAACATAACAACAAAGCGGGAGCATGAGCAGAAAGCACTTCCTGACACCAGAACCATGAGGAGAGCAGGAGAATGATCACAGCAGCCAGATACACGCATATGAGCGGTGACTATACCAGAAATAACATTATAATGTAATTAAGGATGTTTATGAGACAGCTGAGCTTTAGAGCTATTAATTATACACAGGTCAACAAAAAAAATTTTTTTTTCTGGTGCCCAAAATATTTTAATGAATTTGGGGTATTTTTGGGGTGCTGATTCTGAATATGCTATCAGTTTTGCCAGATTGGCTCAAGTTTTTGAGATTTTTGGTATCTTATTTATAGCACTTGTTGGTAAATGCGACGCATCATCTCATTAATTTCTTTGGAATAGTACTTGAACTGAGCAGTTCTCAATACAGTTTTGTGTTAATTAGTGTTCTAAAAGTTTGTTCATAGCTTGATTTTTGCACTAACTTTATGTTGTTGTCTGTTTTCCAGTGAAAAGCATGAACTCATCAAGAAGAAGTTGTCTTAACGATCCAGACTCATTCTGTTACATTTGTGGTGAATATACACTGACAAAACATAGAAGAAACATAACAGACTTCGTTAAAAAAGTGTATTTTGCCTATTTTGGGGTTATGCTTGGGGACCAAGACAAGTTTTGGGCACCACACATAGTGTGCAAAGCATGTATCGAATTATTACGAAAATGGAGCAAAGGACAAAGAACAAGCTTCAAATTTGGTGTTCCAATGGTGTGGAGAGAGCAAAAAAATCATCATGATGACTGTTATTTCTGTACAGTGCAAGTACAAGGATTCAATAAGCATAAGAAACGAAAATGGGAGTATCCTAACATGGAATCTGCAAGAAGGCCTGTCCCTCATTGTGAAGATGTGCCTGTACCTGTGTTTACCATGTTACCTGACCTTCCCCCACCTGATGATGATGATGAAATGCAGGGTATGGAGCTAAGCATTAGTTCTGGAAGTGAACTAGAATATGAAGGAAGTTTCAGAACACCTACGCAATTTACCCAAGGAGAGCTCAACGATCTAATAAGAGACCTCAACCTCTCAAAAAGTGCATCCGAACTTTTAGCTTCAAGGCTAAGTGAAAAAAATTGTCTGACGCCTGGAACTAAAATTACATCTTACAGGACCAGAGAAGAAGCACTTCTTCCATTTTTCTGTGAAGATGACCTACTTGTATATTGTAAGGATATTCCTGGCCTGATGCTGCAAATGGGTTTACAAGTATATCGTCCTGTAGACTGGAGGCTTTTCATAGATAGTTCTAAAAGGAGTTTGAAATGTGTTTTGTTGAACAATGGCAATCAGTGTGCATCTCTTCCAGTAGCTCACTCAACTAAACTTGCAGAACAATACCAAAATGTCAAAATGGTCTTGGAGAAACTGTGCTACCATGAACATTCGTGGCTGATATGTGTTGATTTAAAAATGGTCAACTTTTTACTTGGACAGCAAAGTGGATACACAAAGTATCCTTGCTTCATCTGCATGTGGGATAGTAGAGCAAAACATCAGCACTGGGAGAAACTGAATTGGCCTCCAAGGGACACCTTGACAGTAGGAGCATCAAACATAGTGAACGAACCTTTGGTGGACAGGGAAAAAATCATTCTACCACCACTTCACATAAAGTTAGGATTAATGAAGCAGTTCGTCAAGGCATTAGACAAAGATGGTAATTGCTTCATGTACATCTGAAGATCTTTCCCTGGTCTTAGTAGCGAAAAACTGAAGGCAGGAATCTTTGATGGTCCTCAAATTCGGAAACTCATTAAAGATTCAAATTTTCCTAAGGAAATGAATGACATTGAAGCTGCTGCATGGTGTAGTTTTGTGTTGGTAGTGAAGAACTTCTTGGGAAATCAAAAGGCAGACAATTATGAAGAACTGGTACAAAACATGCTATTGAGATTTAGAAATCTGGGTGTACACATGAGCATTAAATTGCATTATCTTCACAGTCACTTGGACAGATTTCCAGAAAACCTTGGAGATTTTAGCGAAGAACAAGGGGAGAGATTTCATCAGGATATTATGGTGATGGAGGAAAGGTACCAAGGCAGATGGGACAGACATATGATGGCTGATTACTGCTGGAATCTACAGCGTGACTGCCCCAATAGCTCACATAGAAGGAAATCATATAAAAAGCGCTTTTCCAGCGATTAAATGTCTATCTTTCATGTCTTGTTCATTTTTGAAGATTACTTTCTAAAACTAGTTAAAATAAACTAAAATCAACATTTACTTTGTTAAATTTATTGAATTCATGACAATATCAATAAAGTTAATGTGCGTGTAGCAAAAAACGTCTTTTTTTTTTACACATTTTACGAAAAATCTCAAAAACTTGAGCCAATCTGGCAAAACTGATGACATATTCAGAATCAGCACCCCAAAGTTACCCTAAATTCAATGAAATATCTTTGGCACCAAAAATGCTGTTGACCAGTGTTATAGATGTTAAAACAATAAGATGAACTCTTAATGCACTTTGCATAATAATACTGCACATTCAGCACTATGTCAGTCACTCACCATGGAAATGTATGGCTAAGGTTCTTTTAGCAAGATGAGTACTTTGTAAAATATGATAATTGATGTTTGATGAGAAAAATCAATGGGATTATATAAAACCATGGGCAGAACAAACCAGGGGTTGCTAGAGGAAGGGTAACACTACCTGAAACGTCGCATTGTGTACCATGCTGCAATGAAAAAGAGCCCTTTTGCACAAGAAAGGACCTGAGAGCTGCAACTTTATTCATGAACGTATGTATTGGGAGCCGATAGTGGACGGCTTTGCTTGCGGGCACCATATAGAAGCACGGTGCTGTCCTATATTCATGAAAATTATCTATCTATCTATCTATCTATCTATCTATCTATCTATCTATCTATCTATCTATCTCTACTACTATTAATGTAACTATTACAGGGTTATTCCAATTAGTGTGAGTCTGAATTGGAAGTCCCTTATCAATCACCAGATTGGTGCATTTTTATCCCTTATTAAAATAGATTGGCTTTGCATGTGCTTTACCACTGCTGTATTCAATTTCCTAAAGACTGCGGGATAAAGCTCAGTGCATTGCTCAGCTTTCTCTAAAGTACGTCATAGAAACAATGTAAAGGCTGTTGAGGATGCACACAGACACGTCATTGTGACAAAAGTGCTTTATTCTTACAGTCAGATGGAGTTTTGTCAAAATGTTTATGGTAAAAAAAGGTAAGCTCAAACATCCTAGTCACAAATGCACTTACTATTGCTGAAAAAAATCATCTCACATTGAAGCTCCAATTGCACGAAGGGTGGAACAATTTCTGGTTAGAGCATCATTTCTCTGCATTATCCCATCTTGCATCCCTACCATGTGACAGAGACATAAAATGGACGAAACAATGTCAATCTAACACACAGAGTGGGGGTAAATGAGGAATAAAGTGTATGATTGATGCTTTAGTAGGGTTGGCTCTTAGTGCACTAGGTTTTTATGTAAAAATTCATAGTTGGTTTTCTTAGCAATAGACATGCATTTTTGGTCAGAAAGGAATTTTATGTTTGATCTTGTTTTTCATACCTTATCTAGCATTGTAAGTAGTTTGTTAACCCTTGAGCTTCAGAGAGCTTCCCTTTAATAGTAAATTGTACATAATCAAAGGGAACCAGTCGTGAGATGCATGGTTTGGGCACAACATCCATCAATGTTCAGACACTAGCTTGGTTATTGCAGCTGCATATGTTTTGATTTAATACTCTGCGGCATTTCAGGGAAAACTGCCTATGACTAGTTTTAGGCAAGTCCCCTACAGCTTCTTTCCCCACTCCCCTAGACTTCAGGTCTCACACATACAGGAAGGCTTATCCCTACTGTAAAGCCAAAACGCGTTGTATGTTCTCCAATATATACTGAGGGAATAAATTACTTCTTTGAAAATAAGAAGAATTTGGATTGTGTCTTTCTGACACTGGGAGCGCTCGTCTATACATCGGATAATCTTTTCTGTGGACACACCTAACAGGCTCCGGGCTGGGAGTTCTGTCATTCTGGGACGTAACTGCAAACCAGGAGGAAAGCACACTAAAGAGTGGTTAAATCAAGTGACCACATAAGGAATTGTTACACGAGAAAGTAAAGACATCAAAGGGGTGAGCAAAAAAAGCTATTATCTATCATTATACTATATAATCTACACTTAGATTTGCGCCCTCTCTTTCTATCTCCCCCCCACCCAGACCCCAGTGCCCAGAGGTCAGACTTCTTTGATACTCTATCAGGGACCAAGTGTCTTTCGGTCCGCGCCGCTGCTCCAATGAGTATCAAAAAACACTGGAGTGCTTTGAAACAAGATATCTTCAGCTTTATTTTCCAACGCGTTTCGGAGCTAACACCCAGCTCCTTCTAGTGATGGGCGAATCCTAAATTACTTGGAATCGCTTGACTCTAGCGAGTCCGAGCACAGGACTCGCTACTCGTTGCGAGTCTAGCGAGTCCAATGTTAATGAATGGGGAAGCGAGTAATAGCGAGTAGTGTGCGATTTACAAATCGCAGATGTGTCTCGGAAGCTTCAGCCTCAAGCAATCCTAGTTTTGTCATTTATTTGCATTGGACTCGTTTACTTTGCAACTGTAATCGCTGGGAAACTCGCACAGATAAGAGAAGTGTCCTGTCTGCTCTGTGCAGCTCCAGGGTCCTAGAGCCCGCCTGCTGCCTGATGTAGCAGTGCTGAGATTGTTCTCAGTCTGCTCATTCCCTGTGTACAGACATCTATATCTATACACAGGGGATGTAGCAGAGAGGACATCGCGTTTTGGACTGCGTCGGACGGAAGAGGATTTTTTTAATTAAAGATGGAGTCTCTAATGGCTTTTTTTTTTATTTCTAATAAAAAAATTTCTCTGTGTTGTGTTTTTTTTAAAACAATTTAATAGAAATTCATGGCGGTCATGTCTAATATTGGCGTGACCGCCATAAATTTCGGGCTTAGGGCCAGCTGATAATACAAAGCTGGCCCTAACCTCTATTACCCACTGCCACCAGGGCCGCTGGAAGAGCGGGGTTCAGCACCAGAGGATGGCGCTTCAATGAACACGCCATCTTCTGGGGCGGCTGCGGGCTGCAATTTGCAGCGGGGAGTGCCCAGAAAGCTTGGGCATCCCTGCGCTGCGGATTCCAGCCCCCAGCTGCTTAGCTGTACCTGGCTAGACATAGAAATTGCCCCACGCATTTTTTTGACTCCGACTCCGAGATGACTCCGACTCCGAGACGACTGCGACTCCGACTCCAACTCGACTCCGAGACGACTCCGACTCCGAGACGACTGCGACTCCGAGATGACTGCGACTCCGAGACGACTGCGACTCCGAGACGACTGCGACTCCGAGACGACTCCGACTCCGACTCGACTCCGACTCCGAGACGACTCCGACTCCGAGACGACTCCGACTCCGAGACGACTCCGACTCGACTCCGAGACGACTCCGACTCCGACTCCGAGACGACTCCGACTCCGAGACGACTCCGACTCCGAGACGACTCCGACTCGACTCCGAGACGACTCCGACTCCGAGACGACTCCGACTCCGAGACGACTCCGACTCCGACTCCGAGACGACTCCGACTCTGAGACGACTCCGACTCCGAGACGACTCCGACTTCGAGACGACTCCGACTCCGAGACGACTCCGACTCCGAGACGACTCCGAGACGACTCCGACTCCGAGACGACTCCGACTCCGAGACGACTCCGACTCCGAGACGACTCCGACTCCGAGGCGACTCCGACTCCGAGGAGACTCCGACTCTGAGGAGACTCCGACTCCGAGGCGACTCCGACTCCGAGGCGACTCCGACTCCGAGGCGACTCCGACTCTGAGGCGACTCCGACTCTGAGACTCTGACTCTGAGACTCTGACTCTGAAATTCATTAAATAATAAAAAAAATGCGTGGGGCTCCGCGCAATTTCTATGTCTAGCCAGGTACAGCTAAGCAGCTGGGGGCTGGAATCCGCAGCGCAGGGATGCCCAAGCTTTCTGGGCACCCCCCGCTGCAAATTGCAGCCCGCAGCCGCCCCAGAAGATGGCGCGTTCATTGAAGCGCCATCCTCTGGCGCTGAACCCCGCTCTTCCAGCGGCCCTGGTGGCAGTGGCACGCTGGGTAATAAAGGGGTTAATACCAGCTTTGTTATACAAGCTGGTATTAAGCCCGAGATTCTTAATGTCAGGCCACGTTTGACCCAGCCACTAAGAATCTCCAATAAAGGGTTAAAAAAACAAACACAGAGAAAAATTTTTATTTGAAATAAAAAAAAAAAGCCATTAGGGACTCCATCTTTAATTAAAAAAATCCTCTTCTGTCCGACGTAGTCCAAAACGCGATGTCCTCTCTGCTACATCCCCTGTGCATAAATATAGATGTCTATGCACAGGGAATGAGCAGACTGAGAACAATCTCAGCACTGCTACATCATGTCTGTGAGCAGGCGGGCTCTAGGACCCTGGAGCAGCACAGAGAAGACAGCTGGACTCGGCTCGCAAAGAAACAGCAGTTACTTTGTGAGTTTCCCTGCTATCACTGGCACAGTAGCCAGTGATTACTCACAAGAGTCTAATGCAAACAATGGCAATCCGAGTTTTGTCAGCGTTTCTGACAAAACTAGGATTGATATTGATTTGCATTGGACTCGTGCGAGTAATCACTGGGAAACTCGCAGAGTACCGAGTCCTGCGAGTCCCTTACTACTCGCCGAGTAACGAGTCCCAGCGAGTAGATTCGCCCATCCCTAGCTCCTTCCTCAGGTCATTCCCTGAGGAAGGAGCTGGGTGTTAGCTCCGAAACGCGTTGGAAAATAAAGCTGAAGATATCTTGTTTCAATGCACTCCAGTGTTTTTTGATACTCATTGGAGCAGCGGCGCGGACCGAAAGACACTTGGTCCCTAAGAGAGTTTCACCCCCACGGTTGTGGAAGTGTGGTCCCGGCTGCGGCTGCTGTGTTTGAGCGATCAAGCTAGTTGTGGGCTTCACAACTAAATCAGGTGAGCAGTTTTCATACTGTATGAGATTTGATTCCTATTGAGGATAAGACCCTATGCGCATTCTCATTTTATAGACTTCTTTGATACACATACAGGGAGAGACCTGCCACTCATAGGGAGTAGGGCATGAGAAGCTGACAGGGACTTGCCATGGAGTAAGCATTTTAGATGCTTAGTCCATGACTGGCTATTCAAAATGTGTATTCTCTGAAATAGTTCAGCATTTCAGAGTAAAAAATATGTAGCTGCAACAATGCATCAAGTGTCTAATTCATATTTTCCGTCATTTATGCAGCATGAATCATGTGACAGGTTCCTACCTATCATGTCCAATATTACATTTATTAGGTTTATATGTAAAATAATTCACAGTATAAAAGAATCTTATTTGTTTCATACAAAAACATATTTGTTCTTGACTATAAAATATATCATTGTTTTCTTTTTGATACTTTCCCATGAAAGAGCTATAAATCACTTTTACAGTAGTTTCTTTTGTCTATATTTTTTTCTTCTGTTCTCTCATAAATTCAACTTGAAAAGCATTTCTTTAGCTTTATTTGCTATGAAATATGTTATATATTTATGATAAGAATGGCCACTGATTTTAGTTTTGTATCAACTTTTATTACATTGCATTTTTATTGTTATGGTTAAGTGTAGCAGTAAATATCTGCAATGCTAAATGACGAATACATGTAGATTTTCTAATGCTAATGCCATACACCAAACCAATAGTTTTGTTAACCTCCTTTGGTATCATCCCTTATCCTTTCATACATCAATACATCAATCCTTAACTTTGAATATGCCATAAATTGATTTATCCACTTCATCACCTTCTCATTAACAAATGTGCAGAAGACAGTCGGTATCAGATAGTTTATTGCACAGTGATAATGTCAGGAAGAGAGAAAATCTATAAATGACTTTGGTGTCTGCTTCATTTGATAAAACTCATTTGTTTCTAAGATTAAAAAATCTTGATCATTCGTAAACTCTGTTAATATGCACACAGTAGTAAATGAAACATTTAATTTAACAATTAGATTAGTAGGCGTAATATATGCTATTCAAATATGTTTATTTCTGTTGCGCCAACATATTCCGCAGCACTTTACAATTTAGAAGGGCCAAGTATAGATAATATTAGAATTGACAGAGTAAGGGCCCTTTCACATCAGCGTTTATTTGAAATCGCGGCAGATGCGGTGAAAAAACCGCATCTGCCGCGATTGCCGCATAACCGCTGCACTTGCGGCGCGGTTGCGGTAATCCCCATAGAAAGTATAGGGGGACTTGCGGCAGGTGCGGCAAGTGCGGTTTCACACTTGCGGCAGGTGCGGCAGCGAAAAAAAACGCGGTCAGCCGCGTTTTTTTCGCAGCTGCACCTGCCGCAAGTGCAAAACCGCACTTGCCGCACCTGCCGCAAGTCCCGGCACCTGCCGCAAGTCCGCCTATACTTTGCATGGCAAAAACCGCAACCGCGCCGCAAGTGCAGCCGGTATGCAGTAATCGCGGCAGATGCGGTTTTTTCACCGCATCTGCCGCGATTTGAAAAAAAACGCTGATGTGAAAGGGCCCTAAGAGCAAAAAAGGGTAAGGGGATTAAAGAAAGCACATTTGTGTTTTGGTATAGTTTAGTGCCGAGTGGATATTGCTCAAACATGTTCGCCAATTTCAAGTTCGACAAGAACCTGGCCAATTTGATTCGACACCTCAATTTCAAACGTTTTGCTTTAAATTTGAGAAATTCGGCGAACGTTCAGTGATGCTTCAGATGACAAAAAGCATTAATGCATTTGAACTATTGCTTCTGTTGTACGTTTTCAGAGTGTCAAACATATCAAGCAGGAGGGGAGAGGGAGAGGGGAGAGGTCTCTGGTCTCAGGTCAGATAACTTATCTAAGATAAGAGCAGGTCTCTTTGTTTTTCTTTCCCGCATTTACTGTGGGTGGTCTGGTCTGGCATCGAATCAGCCACCATAAAGCAAATAGCATATTTTGCACAAAAGGCCTTGTGTCATTGGCTGGGTATGTCACATGTCCTTGCCATATAAGAACCAGCCAATTCACCTCGTCACCATTTCCTCAGTGTTGGTGCTGTAGTTCCAAAGCTGCTGATCCTGTCTACACTATTTAGCCATCTATCTATAAGCTAGCAAGTCTATTTCTTTCTAGATAAAGAGTAGGTTTAGTAACTACTTCCTAAAACAGCCCTTTTTAGGGCTTAGTAGCAGTATGTGGCAAGCCAGCTGTGGTACAGTGGTCTGTTTTTGCTCCTCTGCATCAACCTGTGCTGACAGGCATTTTGTGCCACTTCTGCCCAGTGCCCAAATCCTCCTGGCACCAAATTTTTCTTAGGGCTTAATACCAGTGTGTGGCATACTAGCTGTGGTACAGTGGTCTGTTTCTGCTCATCTGCACCAACCCTGTGCTGACAGGCATTTTGTGCCACTTCTGCCCAGTGCCCAAATCCTCCTGGCACCAAATTTTTCTTAGGGCTTAATACCAGTGTGTGGCATACTAGCTGTGGTACAGTGGTCTGTTTCTGCTCATCTGCACCAACCCTGTGCTGACAGGCATTTTGTGCCACTTCTGCCCTGTGCCTAAATCCTCCTGGCACCAAATGTTTCTTAGGGTTTAGTACCACTGGTTTTGCGCAATCTCCTGTGGTACAGTGGTGCTTGTGAAATCTTTGCCAAAACCCTTTTAGTGGCACATCCAGGCATCAACCACATTTTTGGTCTAGTATAATTTGTTTGCCAATCTGGTCGGCTGCATTCACATCCCCAGATTTTTTAGACCTACAACAACTGACTTGAAAATCTAAACACAGAAGGAACACTGGCACCAATGCTGCCGGCTTATCGGAGAGAACGCTCTGGAGCGACCGGTGTTCGGCCAGGTGGTGCCCGTCACTAGGCAACATATAATATAATCTTGAAATAAGGAAGACGGCACTCACCGGTCTGTTGCTGTGCTTTTATTCAGGGTGCAATATTCACATGGTGCAGGGAGGGGGGGTGTATAGCTGAGGTGACGACGGCACCGTTTCGCGCAACGTGCGCTTCCACGGGTCACGGGTGACCCTTGGAAGTGCACGTTGCGCAAAACGGTGCCGTCGTCACCTCAGCTATACACCCCCCCCCTGCACCATGTGAATATTGCACCCTGAATAAAAGCACAGCAACAGACCGGTGAGTGCCGTCTTCCTTATTTCAAGATTATGACTTGAAAATCTGTTACCATCAATTATGAGTCGTAAAACCCATGGCCATGGGTGAAAAGGGAATAGGCGTGGTGGTAAGGGGAAAACACTTGGTGTCTGTGGGGCAGGTGGTAAAATATCCAGAAGCTCTGCTCAACAAACATCACCTTGTAGGCAAAGAAAAATGTCAACTTCTTTTAGTGGACAGTCTGGTATAATCCCTTTCTTAGGCAGCAGCAATCGGTTTGACTTCTAGATGAGGCCCAGAAAGAGCAGGTGCTACAATGGATGAGACGTGCTCCATCAAGTGGCCTGTCTTCCACCTCAACTTCAACAGAACACACAGGGGACTCCTCACAGGTGTCACAAGTCTCTAGCCACCCTACTGACTCTGGGTCAACATAGATGGCTGAGTCTTCAGAGTTGTTCATGCATACTATAGCTTGGGAATTAAAGATCAGCTCCAAAGCTTCACTGACTCAAGAGGAAGAACTGATCTGCACTGATGCACAAAAACTTTGAGAGTCAGATCCAAGATCAAACAATCAAGGGTCTGGGTGTAATGTAGAGCCTTATTATCAAACTTTAATCCCTGTTTTTGGAGGCAAAGAGGCTGGTCATGATGATATGACTTGTATACCTGAGGCGAACGCAAACGTGAGTTTGCGGTCAGGGTAGGAAGAGAGTGGTTTTGAGGGCAAGGAGTGTGACAATACACAGGGTGATGATGAGGTTCTAAATCCCGCTTACTGTTAACCCACAGGAAAGCAGAGGAGGTGGAACAGGAGGATGATGAAGCTGATGACGTTAGGTTGCAGCTTCCTGGACAGAGATGAAATGCTGCAAGAACATCAAGAACTGCATCCTTAGCCACAACTCTACCTCTGTGCAGAAGCTGTGGCAGCTTGACAGTTTGTATTAGGGCTAAGCCTTGCCTAGCCTTGGCCTTTTTCCAGATCACGAAGGATGACCCAACTCATGTCATCTGCCAAATTTATAAGCAACATCTGAGTAGAAAAAAAAAATATTTGAGCACTTCATGTATGAACCGTCACATGGAGATGCAGCATAAATTACAGTGGGAAGCTCACCATGCTAAAATGCGGCTTAGCGGCCCTGTCCAACCACCGATCTACCCATCAAGTGAATCTTGGCTGCTTCTTCATCCTCCATGCCTGTTGTCACCTTCGGCTGCACAACATCCACCTCTTTGCCCGAAGAGCCAGTATGATTGACAGGCCATCACCTGTTTTGGAAGTGGAAATGCCAGCTGGTGTTGAGCGCTGTGAGCCATCGAGAGAACCATGTCTTCATTAAGGCAACATAACCTCTCCTCCTGCACCTCCCTCAGAGTCCAGCAATTTGTCTGGTATACCCTACTCCAAAAATAATCGAGAGGCTCCACCACCTTATACTCAGAAGGACTCCCAGGCACTGGATGAACGGCAGGCGTTCCATTCGGCAACACATCAATATAAAGGAAAAAATTCCAGTGCCACTATGCGGTTATCTTCTTTATTAATAAATGTAAAATTTACAGGGGCCAATTGGTTCTGCTATACGCGTTTCGGACTCTAAGTCCTTAGTCGTTTGGCTAACGACTAAGATCTTAGAGTCTGAAACTCGTATAGTAGCCCCAATGGGCACCTGTAAATTTTACATTTATTAATAAAGAAGATAACTGCATAGTGGCACTGGAATTTTTTCCTTTATATTGATACCCTACTCCAACCTGTCTCAGCACAGCAGCCAGCCATTGGTCCACGAGGTGTGGTCAAGTAAATTACCATTTCCTCCTAGCCATGTTAGACATGTAAGAGCTAAGAGGCTAAATGTCACCATCTCCCATTTATTAGTCATGGAAATGCTGCCTCTGTGCCTGTTTGATACCGAGGGTTTTTGAAAGCCCATCACAGTTCCCCAGTACCATCTGCTCAGTCGTCACCTCTCGAAGAAAGCTGTACCTGTGCTCCAAGGGCATGTTCCAGACAACATGAGTGCTTCCTTGAGAAACTCTATGTGTGACCAGTTGTATTTCACCACAGATACCTGGATAATTAAGCATGGCCAGGGGCATTACATGTCACTGACTGGGCTCTGGATGACTTGATGGCTGTGGGGGAAGAGGCTACTGAACAAGTCTTGCCATCTCCATGGTGTGTGAGTAAAACCTCTGTATGTAGCAGTTATTCCACTGCTTCTGCCTCCTCCACCTCCTCTAAGGCCTCCACCTGCATCCAAAACCTCTCTGGGAATTTGACACATGTTCCAACTGTGCAGAAGGTATCAAGCACACCTTACTACAGTGCCAGCAGGCCTCAATGGCATCAGGCTGTCTTTATGCTTAAATGTCTGGGAAATGTGAGTCACACAAGTGAGGAGTTGTGGTCAGCTTTGGAGACCGAGATTCATCACTCGCTGTCTCCACTGAACCTGCAATCAGGCAAGGCCGTGTGTGACAATGCTGCAAACCCCGCAGCTCAATGACTTGCAGTGCTACACAGGTCTTTCGGCCTGCAGGAGGCAAGGAAGAAATGAGGAAGAAAGAGGCGATGTGGTCGGAAGACTTAGCAGATGAGGGAAATTTTGGTCTTGTTTCTGTTGTGCGAGATTAGTGGGAGAGGACAGAGGAGCCAAGCAGGAATGTTATCCCACTGCCACCAACACAAGGACTTGGGATTTGAATGGTGTTCAGAAAATTCGGTGAATGTTCGTTGAATTATTTGATGAACACTCCACATTTGGCGAACAAATACAAATTCAGCACTCTGGTGTTCGCTCATCTCTATATCTGAGTTGAAAACCAACAGTTAGAAAGTTGTGGAAATACTAAACTTAACGATGATGAACTCATGTTTATCCATAGCTTTGAACGATGGAAAGTTTGGAATCCTGAAGTACTGAACACTTTCATACTTTGTTTACTATGAGAAAAGAAAACAAATCTTATGAGACTAATGAAACAGACAGTAATGAGTAGAACACATGAACAATAAAATTTGAATATAGTGTGCTTACTATTGGACTACATATGCATCATAAAATCATTGTGACAGCTACAAAAGCAAATTTTACTGGGGTGCATCAACTTTTTCCAAAATAGTAATACACAATTAAACAAACAATAATACTTTTAATCAAAGAACAGAATTTTATTTTTTTTGTTTCATAGTAAATCTATTCAGGGTAAAATGGTAGCCATAATATGCTTGCATGTTTGAGAATAATAATAATAATAATAATAATAATAATAATAGTAATAATAATAAAAACTTTCACTTTGTAGGATGGGAAAAGGATCCTTTAAGACTTTTTTTTGCCTCAGCTACTGATCTGATCAAAATTTCAGAAAATAAAAAGAGTACTAAAATACTATGTACAGTTGAATAAACCTTTCCTACTTTAGGTCAAATAGGATTACCATAATTATTAATAATTGACAGAAGCAAAATGAATAAAGGGCTGTGCACTGTTATTGGTGCTGAGAAGGGAAAAAAATTATAAGTCTACGAAAAAAAATCTATGCAAAAAATGAGTGACTTATCTAATAGATTTAATGACTAAAATGGGTCTTGTGACAATGAAAGACTGTGCCTTAAAGGCTGAAGGCAACAGAGAAAACTTTCTGGTATTGAAAGGTATGGTGCCAAGCCCCAAGACGTCAGGCAAGGAATATGTAGAATGGCGATGAGCTGCATTGTGAATGGCCAGAATGCATCACAGAAGTGGTTGTCCTCTGTGATGTAAACCTGGAATGTATACTCTTGTATACTTTGGTATCTATAGTGCCATGAGTATTAAAAAAGCATTCAAGTGCCAGGTGTATGGATAGCTTGAGAGATGGGTGGGCCTGGCTATGTAAATACTTCCACCCATGGGTGTGCCTCATGTATTTTAATGGTGTCGGTTTGTTGGAAAAATGGTTATGTGTTTGGAGGCAGCAGACCTCCAAATTGTGGTCTGAGTGAGTATAACTAAACCCCAATACCGGATGTAAATTCCTGCAGCTTAAACAGTGTATCCGGGTTTATGTTGTCTGTAAAGCTGAAGAAAAGCTCATGATTGCCTTTGCCAGTTTATGAAGCCATTAATAAACTTCATGGACTTTTAAGAGGAAATCATGTTGTTACCATGTAGACCAGCAAAGTGAGTAAACTCATCATATATATTGAGTGAACTGTCACATCTAAAATGATTAGCTGTGCAACACCATGCGATCAGATTGCTGTAGGGCATTATAGGGAAGCATGCACGCAATGCCAGATGCCATTTGTCCCATTATGGAGTGTACAGCATGTATGAAATGGTGCTGGTCTTTTTTTTAAATTGCAAACAGCAAATCTTTTAACAAAAT
The DNA here is from genome assembly GCA_033576535.1 of Allobates femoralis. Classification (NCBI taxonomy): domain Eukaryota; kingdom Metazoa; phylum Chordata; class Amphibia; order Anura; family Aromobatidae; genus Allobates; species Allobates femoralis. Next base: position 412,315,709 of record JARQOC010000005.1, on the reverse strand, counting down.
GTTCAAATTTGCATGAAATAATGGATTTTAGGTAATGCAAGTCAAACTCGTTCCTTCATTGATCAATTCGCTCATCTCTATCAATTATCATTGAGCAATATTGACACTATATTACGCTGTTAAGTAACATTATCTTTTATCAGATTTGTGTTTTTTGCTGTTGGATGACTATTATTACACTGCATTACATTATATTTTTTAATCCTTTTATGATATTAAATTAAAATCTAGAAAACCTAGCGTAAATTATCAAATGAATTTCTAAATTGTCACTGAATTATTCCATTCCTATCTATGCAACAATAACTTCTTTTTCCGAGGCTGAAAAGATTGCTCATCAGAACACTTTGAATCTAAGTATCTTAATTCATTAATGGAAGTATATAAAATCAGCAGTAAAGCCTCTTCAATTATTACAATATGTAAAGAGTTCTTCAAGCTTTAGTTCTGGAAACAAGGCAATATGTAGCTTTGCATTTATTAATTGGACTGGAAAAGAAATGTTTTAAATGCAATACATTTACTGATTTTATCCATCTGCCATTCTTCAATACCAGTGTTTTCTAACATGTGTTAATGTGACATATGGGTTACTTGTATATACCCTATTGCTACACCAGTGTTACTGTGGGTATTAAGGACATCATTTTCATCAGATTAACTCTTTCTCTCCCGAATTTGTGTTCACCTTTATGACCAGGCTACTTTTTTCAATTCTAAGAAGGGTCATTTTATGATGTAATAACTCTGAAACGCTTCCACAGATCCCAGTGATTAGATTAATGTTTCTTCGAGATGTTTTATAATTCATGATAGTAGTAAATCTAGGATGGTATTTTTTGTGTTATGAGAAATTTGCCAAAAAAGTTTGAAAATTTCGCAATTTTCAAAGTTTGAATTTTTATGCCCTTTAGGGGCTTTTCACATCAGCGGTAAGCGCTGATCGCGGCAATTGCGGTGAAAAAAAAACCGCATCAGCTGCAGTTACCACATAACGGCCGCATTTGCGGTTCACTTGCGGCAAGCCCCAAGCAATATCTACGGGGCTTGCGGTAAGAGTGCGGCAGGTGCGGCAAGTGCGGTTTCAGCACGTGCAGCAGATGCTGCCGCAAATAAAACGCATCTCCTGCAAGTGCCGAAAACCGCATCTATAGCACACTTGCCGCACCTGCTGCAAGCCCCATAGACATTGCATGGGGCTTGCCACAAGTGAAACGCAAGTGCGGCCATTATGCGATAACTGCGGCAGATGCGTTTTTTTCACCGCAACTGCCGCGATCAGCGCTTACCGCTGATGTGAAAGAGGCCTAAGCAAGAGTAACGTCACATAAAATAGTTAATAAGTAACATTTCCCACATGTCTGCTGTACATCAGAACATTTTTGGAACACAATTCTTTTTTGGTAGGAGGTTAGAAGATTTCAAAGTTTATCATCAATTTTCTCATTTTTCCATTAAAATTTACAAAACCATTTTTTTAAGGAAAACATCACATTTGAAGTCATTTTGAGGGGCCTATATGACAGAAAATACCCAAAAGTGACATCATTCTAAAAACTGCTCCTCTCAAACTGCTCAAAACCACATTCAAGATGTTTATTAGCTAATTAATAGAATTCAAGTTTTACTAAAACTTTTCCCACAAAAATATATATCAGTTTGATCGGGTCCTCTTGCTCTATAACTTTCTGCCTGCTGGCAAGATAACATTTTCAACATGACAAGTTCCTCTTAATGAATAGGTAAAAAGTTTGAACCGTGTTAGCCAGTTGATAGAAAAATATTAGAATCTGAGAGTCCTCAGTGGTTGATACCTTTTAATGGATAACTGAAAAGATGGAAAGCATAGCAAGCTTTCGGGACACTGTGGCCCCTTCTTCAGGCTGATAATGACACATGTATGTATGTGTCTTCAGAACATGTGTCATTATCTACCTGACGAAGGGGCCATAGTGTCCCGAAAGCTTGCTATGCTTTCCATCTTTTCAGTTTGCCATTAGAAGGTATCAACCACTGAGGACTCTCAGATTCTAATATTTTTCTTTAATGAATATGAATTTACTTTATACTTTTTCATTTATATACTGTATCATATCTGACACAAGACGACATACTCTCAAACTTCTTGGGTTAAACATTACATCATTTCAAAGTCCACATTGTGTATATATTAATACCTTGTAACTTTATGTTATTTAGCTATAACATGCATAGAAACTATAACTTGTCACATTCCTGGGTGGTATGCACATAAATATTTACTGATAGTCTGTCTTAACTTCATATTTGCAGAGGATATCTCAAGTTTACATGCCTCTATATACTGTATATTAAATGATGTGCATTGTTCCAAGAGAATCCATCAAGATTGTATATACTCACTATCAAGCGTTAGATGGCATCTGTTGTTCACAATTCACAGCAATCTTCACAGTGAATATCTAATGTATGAAGCTGTGTCTATTTAATCCAGACAATTAGCAGTTTCCTTTTAATAAAACAATAGTGTTTAGCACTTGTCTATTTATATAAATAATTCATCATGTTACTGTTACTTTCTAATTAGGTGAAACAAACCTTGCTAAACTATATATTGTGATTTCTCTATAGAGTGAGCACAATGTATCTTTCAAGAAATATTACCAGATTATTGCTTACATATAATGGGCTGAACAGAACATTACTGTCACGGGTGGCACGGATGACAGGGTGGAGGCCACGCGCAGACGATCCCAGCGTTTGGCCCACCAGCCATAATGGTGGAGGATGGTCCGTCTCTTTCAGGGGCATTTACCTTCTGTGTTGATGGAGAGAAGGTGTGATGAGATCTCTCTATTATGGGGAGACGGCTGTGGAGGTCTTGCGCTTGGTCTGGTTTTATCCACCAATGTTGTAGGTCACTAGGACCCAGCAGACTCCTTCCACCTTTATAAGGAGGTTCATTACCCTTCCTCGGTGCAGGTGATAGTTCCTTGTGCACACTTTATCCTTGCTCCAGCAGAAGCTGAGATGGTGGAGGTTGCTGTGTTCTGCTGTCAGATAAGTGTTTCCTTTTCCCAAATGTCTGTCTTCCCTGGTGTTTGTCTTTAGTTGTTAGTGGAGGGGTCTAGTGAACCTCTCCATCTGATCCTTAGATAAGATAGATCTAGGATCAGAGAGGGACGAGGTTCGTGGTTGGCGACAGTTGAGGAGACTGTATAGGGACGTTAGGGCAGACAGGGTCAGCTCTAGGAAGTCTAGGGGTCACCGTCTCCTTCTTGTGCCCTTAGCATTAGGGACTCCTGATCCCCCCCCCCCCCCGTCGTTATCCTACGCTGGGTGTCTTCCCCACTCCCAGCGTGACATTTACTGTCAATATTGCTTCAATTATGTACAGGAGGTTGTCAAACATTGTAAGATTTTTATTTTCCAACTTGAACTTTACTTTGAGTTATTAGTAATATCTTCTCAATGCCCTTGATCTTTTAAACCTTTTACAGTAAATTTGCCAAATATTTTTTAAAGAACAATAATTCTTTGGCTGTGCAGGGTCAGATAAGTTGGTAGGAACAATATGAGTGAATCAATGGATTGTGAAAGAGGTTGGGCTCCAGTTGATAAAGACGAGAGATGAGCAAACCTTTTCACGTTTGAGATAATCTCTGTTCGCCGACTTGTTTGGCAAAGAGTTTGCCAAACTTCCGAACCCCATTCCAATAAAGCCAGGGGCATAGAAAACACTTTCAAAGAGGCCCAAAAGCTGCCAAACACATCTCAAACTACTTTACAATGGAGACCTACTGTTTTTGCACAGTCATTGGCTTCTTAAAGTATTACTTAGCAAGCTTCAGTGCCGCTGTCACCATGCTTCTAGGCCTGCTTATGAACGTCACTGCTTCCCTCCTCTTGATTGGTTAAAGTCAAATTTATCTCCACCATCCTTTCTGCCGGCATCTGTGATTGGTTGCCATTAAAGCAACCAAACTGACGTCACATTAGTGTAATAATAAATATATTCACATATACAGGGTTGGATAATGCAACAAATAAATAAAGTGAGATGAAGCATAGCACACGCCTTAGTTAGAGTTGGGAGGGGGGAGAGGGCGTCTGAGGCAGTAAACATCAGCGTCCAGAGATAAGAAGCATAACATTTTATGTACTTTAATTAGTTGTTTCTTCATGATTTGGAGATTCCTCAATTGATGTAAAAAGATATAAATCCACGCGACACATTCATTACTGCTCTGAATGTGTCAAACGTCAACATAAACATAAGTTAGGTTCCTAATTCTGAACCATTGTTAGACCCGGCCGTTAGGAACCTCAAAATAAATATGAAATAATATATCACACCATTAAAAAAAACATTTATTTGAAAAAAAACACAATGTCAATCTACATTTCTATCTTTATTACTCCCCTATAAACCCTCCACAATCCTCTGCTATATCTTATCACGGCAGGACCGAAAACTGATTGCTTTTCGGCTACCGCTGTGAGTGGGATGAGGTCAAGTCACAGTCAGGTTCACCTCAGATCACAGCTCAGCTTCATCACTGTAGCAGACCTGAGATGAACCAAACTGTGACGACACCCTACTCACAGCAGCCAGGTGGTTTCTGTCTTTTGCCACTGGAGCTGAATTTACACCAGTTCTGCCAGTTCTCTAAGTCAGGAGTGTAAGTCCTGCTCCAGCGGCAAAAGCTGACAGGGATTTTAATCACTGATTATATTAAAGTTGTGGTTTGAAACCACTCGTGCTGCCTGTCACCAGGTTCCACCCCAAAGTATAAGCATGTGCATATATATTTTTATTAACCTTTTCACAGAATAAGATAGGGCACAAGCCCTTATTGTGGGAGGTGTCACTTTATCGCAGCCTCACATGACCTAAAAGCTGACCCTATACTCTAGCACTGCGCTGGAAACAAAACAGAAATTCCATGAATACTTCAATGTTAGTTCCTAAATACGTAGCATATAAACAGCTGTGTTCACATAGTGCATATTTGCTGTGATTTTAGCTTGGATTTTGGGAGTATTTTGCATTGATGGCATGGGACTCTACTGTATTTTTGGTCTCCTGCAAAAGTACATTAGGCAGGTATGGGCTGCCACCTACTCCAAGCTGCCTAGTTTTACCTGGCTGGTAATAAAAAAATACAGGGGAGTCTTTTTTTTTCAATTATTTCTTAAAATAATTTAAAAAACAATGGCATGGAGCTTTGCTATAATTTTGATTCCCAGCAAAGTACTACAACTAGGCTTTTGATACGGTGCCACACAAAAGGTTGATACATAAAATGAGGGCAATGGGGATAGGGGAAAATATGTGTAAGTGGGTTAAGAACTGGCTTAGTGATAGGAAACAAAGGGTGGTTATTAATGGAACACACTCAGAGTGGGTCACAGTTAACAGTAGGGTACCACAGGGGTCAGTGTTGGGCCCGCTTCTATTTAATATATTTATTAATGACCTTGTAGGGGGCATACAGAGTAGAATCTCAATATTTGCAGATGACACTAAACTCTGCAGGGTAATCAATACAGAGGAGGACAATTTTATATTACAGGAGGATTTATGTAGACTAGAAGCTTGGGCTGCTAAATGGCAAATGCGCTTTAATGGGGATAAATGTAAAGTCATGCACTTGGGCAGAGGAAACAAAAGGTATAATTATGTGCTTAATTGTAAAACACTGGGCAAAACTGTCACTGAAAAAGACCTGGGTGTATGGGTAGATGACAAACTCACATTTAGTGGCCAGTGTCAGGCAGCTGCTGGAAAGGCAAATAAAATAATGGGATGTATTAAAAGAGGCATAGATGCTCATGAGGAGAACATAATTTTACCTCTATACAAGTCACTAGTGCGACCACACTTAGAATACTGTGTACAATTCTGGTCTCCGGTGTATAAGAAAGACATAGCTGAACTAGAGCGGGTCCAGAGAAGAGCGACAAAAGTTATTAGAGGACTAAGGGGTCTGCAATACCAAGACAGGTTATTAAACTTGGGGTTATTTAGCTTGGAAAAACGAAGGCTTAGGGGTGATCTTATAATAATGTATAAATATATGAGGGGGCAGTACAGAGACCTTTCTAATGATCTCTTTACTCTTAGGCCTGAGACTGGGACAAGGGGGCATCCTCTACGTCTGGAGGGAAGAAGGTTTAATCATAATCACAGACGCGGATTCTTTACTGTAAGAGCAGTGAGACTATGGAACTCTCTGCCACATGATGTTGTAATGAGTGAGTCACTACTAACATTTAAGAAGGGCCTGGATGCCTTTCTTGAAAACTATAATATTACCAGTTATATATACTAGATTCTTTGATAGGGCGTTGATCCAGGGAATTAGTCTGATTGCCGTATCTGGAGTCAGGAAGGAATTTTTTCCCCAATGTGGAGATTAGTGTTGCCACATGGGGTTTTTTTGGCCTTCCTCTGGATCAACATGTTAGGCTATGGGTTGAACTAGATGGACTTAAAGTCTTCCTTCAACCTTAAAAACTATGTTACTATGTTACTATGTTACTATGTTACTATGTAGGCAGCTGGGGGCTGGAATCCTCAGAATGGGGAAGCCCAAGAATTCCAGTGAATGCCACTGCGAATTGCAGCCCACAGCCACCCCAGAAAATGGCGTATTCATCATAGCGCCACTTTTTGGAGCAGTGCCCGACTCTTCCAGCTGTCGTGTAGTGGTGACAAACTGGGTAAAAAATGGGTTAATGCCAGTTATGTATTTCCATCTTACATACGTTCTAGGTTCCTAATGACGAGCCAATGTTAGACCCAGCCATTAAGAACCTCTAAGTAAATAGTAGATAATACACCACACAAAGACAAATCATTATTTGAAAAAACAGCACAATGACAACCCTCACTTCCTTCTTTATTACTTTACTATAAACCCTCCACAATCCTCTGTGATGTCATCTCACAATGAAATCGTAACTCACTGATTTTCGACTACGGCTATGAGCAGAGCGACATTATAATCTGGGTCACCTGAGTTTAGCTACATTTTCCCTGGGACACCAAACTTAGTGGGGTGACATGGGAAAGGTTACTTAAGTTCAGAGCTATAGCTGAACTTAGGTGACCCCGACTATGACATCACCCAGCTCACAGTGAGACTGGAAACTTACTTGTTTCAGGTCACGCTGTGAGCGTGGTGATGCAGGAAAGGTGACCATCAGCTGTAGATGAACTCAGGTGACCCAGACTGTGATATCACCCTACTCACAGAGGTAGCCAGAAATCAATCAGTTACTGGTCCTGCCATGGGAGGACATTGCAGAGGATCATGGAGGATTTATAGGGGAGTAAAAAAAATGAAAATAAGGATTGTATTGCATTCTTTTTTCAAATAAATTATTTTTTCATGGTGTGGTAAATTATTTACTATTTACTTAAAGGTTCCTAATGGCAGGGTCTAACATATGCCCAACATTAAGTACCTCAGGCTTAGTGCCAAGAGGCAATATATAGTTTGCATTAACCCCTTTATTACCCAGTTTGCCACTGCCACAGGGCAGGTGGAAGAGACAGCTCACGCTCCAGAAAATGGTGCTTCAATGAATGCGTCATTTTCTGGGGTGCCTGTGGGCTGCAATTGGCAGTGGGGGGAAGGGCAAAATGCTTGGGCTTACACACGCTGAGAATTTTATCTTCCACCTGCCTAGTTTTATCTTGATAGCCAGATCGTTGATTTTGAGCTACTACACCTGAAACACTGGCATTATGCTTCTGCAAGATATTGCAGATCGTAAAGTCCAATATGGCTGAATCAAAGGTTGAAACTAGGATATCACATACTAACGCACACCAATCATTCCACGACGTACCATAAGCTGTCTATGTGGCCGGAGCAATGGACGAATGGATAAGAGGTATTAGGTTACCAACATAAGAGGTATTAGGTTACCAGGTATCTCACTCCCTCTTGGCTTGCTTGGGTACAGATCCTGGAACTTATGGAAATTAAAACAAGACATGGCATCAACTACTTCGTTATTTATGCCTGATATGTTTCAAGCCTTAAACCATATTTTGTGAGTCAAGCATTTTAATACCGAAAATCTAATCAACCTGATCACTGGAATGGAAGAAGTGGACAAGTGATTGATGCAATGAACCACACTAATATTATCACACCAAAAACAAATATGTTTATTCAAGAAAGACAAACTCCAAATTGCCCAAGATGATGGGGAACAATTTTATCAGCTTTACATTTTTTCTTCACCCCTTGGAGAACTAGGATTCTGGCAAGCACTTTGTGCACCACTGGTTGTTAAATACTACTCCAAAACCTGAGGAACCCGCCACATCCGAAAAGAGGGAAATGTCATGATTATTCTGGTGTTTGAAAGCAAGTGTGCCGAATGTAGGAGATGAGGAAGCGCCTGGTCTTCCCGCAAGGGGGCCGAAATTCTAATTTTATGATGAGGATGTCGAACACCTTGGTAGCAAATGACAATCTCTGGGAAAATATTCTGCCTATGGGCATCACCCAGCACGCAAAAGCAAGTAACCCCAGCAGGGATTGCATCTGAGCCAGGGAAACCTTTGTGATTGACAAAAAAAGTAATTTAAGGAAGTTAATTTTTGGATCTTGTCCATTGTGGCCACCGAGTCAATTTCAATTCCCAAGAAGAAAAGCATAGTGACTGGACCGACTGTTTTGCAGCCAAAAGGGGGACTTCAAATTTTTCCATAAGGGACATGGTCAGGATTCGATAACACAAAGCAGAATTAGCAGGACCCAAGAAAAGAAAGTCATCCAGGTAATGGGTGATTGAACAAAAGTCAATTTTGCTGCATATTACCCATTCTAAAAGGAGCTAAATAACTCAAAACAATAGCAGGAAATAGAGCAACCCATAGAGAGACAGGTATTGTAATAATAATGCCTGTTAATGAAGGCAGTAGATGACGGAAACCAGGGTGAACTGGTAAAAGACAAAAAGCGTCTAACTTTGCCAGCAATGAACCTTGGCCAGCATTCCTAACCAGGAGACTGCCCTGTCAAATTTCACAAAATATATTGATGAGTCTTTGTCAGCTATGCCATTATTTACAGATGGATTTCCTTGGACGAAGTGCCTCTCTATGCTGCAGGAACAAAGGAACCAAGACACGGGAATGTCTGGATCCAGACATCCCCGTGTCTTGGTTCCTTCGTTCCTGGAGCAACAGCGCAGACAGAGAGGCATTTCGTCCAAGGAAATCTACGTTGTGACCACGGTTATCTGTGGAAGTGCGAGATCCAGACATCCCGTGTCTTGGTTCCTTCGTTCCTGGAGCAGCAGCACGGACAGAGAGGCACTTCGTCCAAGGAAATCTAAGTTGTGACCACGGTTATCTGTGGGAGTGCGGTCTATGCAGCAGCTGCTTTATCGCTTTTCAACCAGTTGTGGGTCTCACAACTGGACAAGGTGAGCAATTCCACATCGCAAGCTGACAGTGTTTAATTAAGATAAGTCCCTATTTGCGCATTCTTATTTTACAGATTATTTACATATGCACCCTGAGATTAAGAAAGGTGATAGATCAAAGGATATTGTCTCAGATTTTTTTTCGGAACGACTGCCAGTGGGCAAATGTGGAGATTGGAAAATGAAGGGTAGGGGAAGGGGCCGTAAATGCGCCCCAACTCGACTTCCTTATTTAATTCACTCAGTAAAACCTGGGGGAGCTCCCTTACCGATTTCAAATTAGGGGAAAAGGAGGGCTGAAGTTAAAAAGGATAAAGAAACCAAATGACAAAACAAAATGCAACTGGGTGGCAAATTTGGCAAATTTGTCGAGCCACGGTCCCATCTCGAGCATGTTCACCTGGGTCACTGTTTGAGAAGATGTTTTTAAACTTTCCATCTTTGAGGAGGATTGAGGGCATTTTGGGACTTTGTGGTTTCCTCCGCAACTTGAACATTTGTGCTTATATTTGCAAAACCAGAAAAATATTTATATTGCCCGTCATTGAAAAGCCAACACAGTCTACACACAGCCACTGCCACCAACAAAGCACCAGAGTCAGAGGCCAGGTTGTGAAAGGGCTGGCTAGCCTTCTGGGCCATCATCAGATGCAGCCAGGAGTCTATTGCATTTACCCCCCACCCAAAATTAGGCTGAATGGCCATCGACAATGAAAATTCTCTTCGTACTTCCACTAAGCAGAACTGCTATGAGCCCTGTAGGAATTATATGTGATATCTATTTAAACAATTCATTCCGAATAATGCTCGGTATGATTCTGGCCCATCGTGCAACCCATCACAAAGAAGGCACAAAGCCAGTTATTGATTTTCTTTGTGAACATGGGTTTACATTTGTACGGTTTCTCTCCAGCACGTTGTATCCTTCTGTTAGGAAGAACTCAAACTGTTTGTACCTCTCATGCCTGTGTGCCCAGCAGTACCTGCTGAATTAGGGGAGATCCTTGGAATAGGGATGGAGGTTGCAGCACCTGGCTCACATAGAGCATAAGCCGGGGTCGTGAAACTGGATAGTGCTACCACATTGTCCGTCCTCAGTGAGAGACTTGCAGTCACCGCTGCTAAAGAAAGATGATGGTGCAACCCGGTCTGCCTCGAAGTGCGTGCAGTTTGTCTGCGTTCACACACAGCATATCGCTGTATTTTTTGAGGATCAGTTTTTGGTGCAAAAACTGCACCAAGAACGAATCCTCACAATGCGCAGCGTACTGTGTGTGAATGCTGTTGGGCTTTTCGCCTGTGCTTACTCACCTCTCCGTGTTCCTGCTTTGATCTTTCCTCATCCTGCCTCTAGGACCCTGTGGCCTGCCATGTGACCGGGTGACATCACTCAGTCACATAGTGTTGTCCAAGGTCCTCCACATGTCCTGTGACATCGGGATGAGGAGAGATCCCCGTGGGAGCATGGCAAGGAGAGTAAAAGTGCAGCAAAAAAAAAAGCCAAAGAATTGACATGTGACCTCTTTTTACAGACCCACTTTTGAGCCCAAAAGAAAAATAGTGAAATGCATTGACTTGCATTGGACAGCTAAAGTCAATGCGTTTCATTGCATTCCACTGCAATAGCGGATCCATACAAAGCAGATCAATAGTGCAGCAATTGCAACAGCATGTAAATGCAGCCTAAGCCTGTGCATGCTCCAAGAGGAAGTGATCAACGGGCTCAAGCGCTCCGGTGAGCAGGTGGCTCCTTGATCTTGACCCTCAACCTGTGCTCGGACCTTGGCAGTGAGGAAGGTATTGTCAGCGATTAGTGCTACCAGCCAGGAGGACCCCTCCCTTTTGATGCGCTCACTTACTCTTTGTTATTTGATCATGGATAAAAAAGTTGATTTTGCACTTTTTTGTCAACAGGTCTCTGCAGGATCCGTTCTAATGGATACTTATTGGACGTGTGAAACCCAGCCTAAAGGTGGGTTTACACGTTGCTATATTGGCGTCCAATTTCAATGAAAAGTCACGTGGTTCGATCGTTGGAGCCGATATCGTTCCTGCGTTGTATGGTGTGAACGTCCAATACGATGCAGGAACGATGTCAATGCGATATCGGGGATTGAATGAGCGTGCTCTCCAATGCTCCGATATTGAATGGAGATTGGAGCCGGATCGTGCTGTGTGACAGCCCAGCTCCGATGTGAAGTTCAACGTCACCCATTCACTCCCATGTTAAATGGTCGTTCCTGGGTTGGGGGGCGTAGACATTGTACGGACGTTGGATCCAGAAATCGCAACGTGTAAACCTCCGATGCGATGCGGGAGAAATGTGCACTAAATGCGCGCTCCCGCGCCATTGAATTGCGATATCGGAACGATATTGCAACGTGTAACCCCACCTTGAGCGGGAACCCAGTGTGAATGGGGAAGGCTTAGGATTTCAATACCTAAGTAGAGGAACATGGTTATAATAACCTTGTTATAATCTTTATAATAAAACATCTACTAAGTATATCTTAAGTGGTTCTTCTAGAAAAATACATTTTTTAAAATAAAATTAAAAAAAATCTAAAAAAACACACACAGTTCTTAATAGTGAAAGCCAGGGAAGAAGTGGGGGGTTCTTGTATAAAAGCAATTAAAATTTTTAAATCTAGCAAGTAACCTGGGAAATTACAATGTACTGGAATCTGGTGATATAATATTCTACATAACTGAAAAGAGCTCACCATGTGGGACAACATCGTCAATTTTAATGATGAATCAGCTTTGCCTGAGGATATTTGTTTAACTGCAGGGGTTTACTAATCTTGAAAACTAGCTGTAGCCACATAAAACATTATAATAGGTAGCCCTGCAGTTTGCAGAAGTATGGAAAAACAGTTTTAGAAATGTAAGCCTCCAAGGAAGAATTTCTCCTTTTCATTCTCATTAACCGCTTGCCAAAAGGTGAACATTGTGGTTTCCAGCGACTTGACAAGTTAATATCAGGTTTTTATGCAAGAGAATACTCAGAGAATTCCAGGAAAATGCAGTGTTTTATATTGTTTAACCCTGAACTTACCTATCTATGAAAACTGGCTAAAAAATGATCAATTTATCTATTATTAGGTCTACTAATTTTTAGCAACCAATTTTTTTTATTTTTTGTTTCAGTCCAGTCCTTGCACTCTAGTAAACACTTCCAGTATCTCACTTGTCCATCAATGTTGTCTTGCACAGTTGATTGCTGCAGCAAGTTAATTTCTGACCTTAATAGTCCTGTATTATACATGTATTTGCAATGCCTTATGAATGCAGGACAATTGATACACTATCAGATAACACTGGAATAGAACAGTCAGGGGAATTTAGTGAGTGTAATTTTTTTTCCATTGTATGCCACTTCTTGATTTTAGTATGTTTTCATGTATTGGATAGTTCCACTTAATAACATATGGCGTACTATAAACGTCATATGCTGGCTCCCTGACTTGGATTCAAGCCCACATCTTTCCCAGCAGTAGATGGCTGTGATATTATGACACATCATTTGTCTCTAGTAGCCGCCGCTGAAGTGGAGCTCCACTCATAGCTGTTAACCTGTAAAATCTGTGCCAGCAGCATTTACAGTGTCCTGATGGGGGGCACACTGTTCTGACCACTAGAGATGAGTGGATCTGTGTAAGTTTGGGTTCTGGGGTTTCAGTCGCACTTTAGATAAAGTTTTGTTCTGGACCTAAACCTCATTGAAAGTCATTGATTGGGCAGTTCGGCTCTCTGCCCACAAAGAGCCAGCCATAACAAAGCACTTCCAGATGAGATAGATCAGGATTTTGTATTATTATTATCAGACACAATATTTTAGACACTTTTAGAGATGAACGAGCCATGTGAAGTTCGGATTTGGATTGGTGCTCCCAACGGGTATGTTTGCTGAATTGTTCAACAAACCTTTCACCAAATTTCCAAACCCCCATTGAAATCAAGGGAGGAAAAATTAAGGGGCCCAAAAGCTGTCAAAACAGCTCAAATTAGGGCAGATACCAGGAAAATTGCAATCTATTCCCAAGAATTAACATTTTTATCATAGTGCATTATGCATGCATGGGACAAAGCCTGGCCCAGCATTTCAAGTTTCAGGTTTAAACATGCTGTTCAGAGAGCCATGCTAAATTCACAAAACACACAACAAAGGCACCGCAAGAAGAGTCCCCAGATTTCAAAATATTAGGGCCAGATACCTCCAAAGTGGCATCAATTAACTCACACCATGCATGGCACCAGGAAAGGAACAGAGCCTGGCCTAGCATTTCAAGGTTACACATTAGTCATTAAAGGTGGAATGAGTGACAGGTGTAGGACTGTTGGGCAGGGTGCATTCAAACCTCATGCAATGCTTCAATAAATGTTATGCTCTGCCACCCTCAAGTTGAACAAGTATTAGCTTCCTGGAATACTACTGGAAGAAAGATTCAGGTGGGTCAGTGACTTGTATAGGCCTAGTGGCCAGGGACCCTCAAACCTCATGCAACTGTTAAAGTCAGTTTTATTCTTCGCCATGCTCAGGTGGTATGAGTATCAGCATCTTAGAGTACTATAGGAAGGATTACAACAAGAAGAAGGATTCAGGTGGGTTACTGACCTGAATAGGCCCAGTGAGTTTACTGGCATGGTTGCATAAGTCATGCAACTGCTCCAGTAAATTTTATGCTCCGCCAGCTTCAAGTGGAGCAAATATGTTTCACTGAATATTGCTGAAAGAATTAGTCAGCTAGGTTAGTCACATATTTACACACGGTTCACACACGGCACCTCGCTGCTTGTGAGGTAGATACGCACAGCAGAGGGTTTTAATGTGGCTAGGGTAGGGTCCGTTGTGAAGAGAGTCACCTTGTCGCGGTGGAATGGCTTAATGTATGTTTTTTACAAAAAAGGTATTTACCAAGTACCGTATATACTCGTGTATAAGCCAACCCGTGTATAAGCCGACCCCCCTACTTTTGCCTCCAAAATCTGGGAAAACCTATTGACTCGTGTATAAGCCGAGGGTGGACCCCAGCACAGGTATACAGCCCCCAGCAGTGTGGTATACAGGCCCCCCCAGTGGTATACAGGCCTCCCCAGTGGTATATACAGACCCCAGCAGTGTGGTATACAGCAGCCTCCCCAGTGGTATATACAGCAGCAGCCCCAGTGTTCGTATACAGCAGCCCCAGTGGTAGTATACAGCAGCCCCAGTGGTAGTATACAGCAGCCCCAGTGGTAGTATACAGCAGCCCCAGAGGTATATACAGCCCCAGAGGTATATACAGCAGCCCCAGTGGTAGTATACAGCAGACCCAGTGGTAGTATACAGCAGCACCAGTGGTAGTATACAGCAGCCCCAGAGGTATATACAGCCCCAGTGGTAGTATACAGAAGCCCCAGTGGTAGTATACAGCAGCCCCAGTGGTAGTATACAGCAGCCCCAGAGGTATATACAGCCCCAGTGGTAGTATACAGCAGCCCCAGTGGTAGTATACAGCAGCCCCAGTGGTAGTATACAGAATCCCCAGAGGTATATACAGCCCCAGTGGTAGTATACAGCAGCCCCAGAGGTATAAACAGCCCCAGTGGTAGTATACAGCAGCCCCAGTGGTAGTATACAGCAGCCCCAGTGGTAGTATACAGCAGCCCCAGTGGTAGTATACAGAATCCACAGAGGTATATACAGCCCCAGTGGTAGTATACAGCAGCCCCAGAGGTATAAACAGCCCCAGTGGTAGTATACAGCAGCCCCAGAGGTATATACAGCCCCAGTGGTAGTATACAGCATCCCCAGAGGTATATACAGCCTCAGTGGTAGTATACAGCAGCCCGCCCGCCACCCCCATCAGTATCCAGGGCCCCCGTCCTTGCTCCGCAAAACCTGCAAAGTAAGATAATTATACTTATCACTGTCCTGTCGCCGCCGTCACCGCCGCAAGGCCCTGGATACTGATGGGGGGGCCTGTATACTGATGGGGGTGGCGGGCGGCGGCTGTATACTACCACTGGGGTTGTATATGACTCACGTATAAGCCGAGGGGAGGACTTTTCAGCCCAATTTTTGGGCTGAAAAACTTGGCTTATACGCGAGTATATACGGTACTCTTGTTTTAGTGGCATTAGCTTTTATTTTTTTTACTGCATGGAGACATCTTACAAATACTGTTTTTGTTTTCTAGTTGTTATTGCATTTTATTCGGCATAGGTACTGAACTTGCTATATGAGCTTGTTTACACTACTACTTCTTTCTGTCTAAGCTTAGGCTGGCTTCACACAATGGCAAAATCCGATCCGGGGCTGTCCGGTGGAAACCGGACAGCTCCGGACCAGATTTTTGCCCCATAGTATCCTATGGGGCCGGATGGAGCCGGATCGCAGCTCTCTGCCATCCGGTTTCCATGTGTCCGGAAGAATCCGGGAGAAATCGGATTTTTCTCCTGGACACAAAATCGGAGCATGCACCATTTTTGTGTCCGGGGAGAAAAATCTCCCTAAATTGAATCCTCCCGGATTCTCCCGGAGCCACCCGGATCTGGGGCAATCCGGCTCTTCCTAACATGGGAGCCTATGGGGCCGGATTGCTCTGATCCAGGCGATTCTGGGAGCCGGACACCTACGGCTGCACGCTGCTGCAATTTCAGGACCGCAGCTAGCTCCCCGCAAGCCGTGGACCTGAATTATCAGCAGCGGCAGCTGCATCCGGCTGCACACCGGACCGGAGGGCATATTAGCCCTCCGGTTATAGGTGCTGATACGGTCCGAGGCTCTCAGGTTCATCCCTGGCAGCCCCGGCTCGGATTGTGCCGTGGTGTGAAGCCAGCCTTAGTTGTTTAAATTGATTTAACCTCTTATCTCCTGATAATTTGGAGGACCCCGCCCATCTCCTGCTGAGCAGAAATACACTTACTGCATTCCATCTGTGATCCTTCTTGGACACGGTTCACACACAGCACCCCGCTGCTTGTGAGGTAGATACGCACAGCAGCGGGTTTTAATATTTCTAGTGTAGGGTCCGTTCCGAAGAGAGCCACCTTGTCGCGGTGGAATGGCTGAATGCATATTTTTTGCAAAAAAAGGTATGTACCAAGTATTCTTGTTTTAGTAGCATTAGCTTTTACTTTTTTTACTGCAAGGTATTTGGAGACATCTTACACATACTTTTTTTGTTTTCTAGTTGTTATTGCATTTGATTCGGCGTAGGTACTGAACTTGCTATATGGGCTTGTTCACACTACTACTTCTTTCTGTCTCAGCTTAGTTGTTTAAATTGATTTAACCACTTATCTCCTGATAATTTGGAGGACTCTGCTCTTCTGCTAAACAGAAATACACTTACTGCATTCCATCTGTGATCCTTCTTGGACATGGTTTACACACGGCACCCCGCTGTTTGTGAGGTAGATACGCACAGCAGCGGGTTTTAATATGGGTAGTGTAGGGTCCGTTCTGAAGAGAGACACCTTGTCGCGGTAGAATGGATTAATGTACGCCTTTGCAAAAAAGGTATGTAATAACTACTCTTGTTTTAGTGGCATTAGCTTTTACTTTTTTTACTGCAAGGTATTTGGAGACATATTACACATACTTTTTTTGTTTTCTAGTTGTTATTGCAGTCACATATATAGGCCTATTGGGCATGAACCCTCATAAGTCATGACTGCTCAAGTCAATTTTATGCCCTGCTACACTCGGGTGGCATGGGTATCAGCTTCATGGACTACTATAAGAAGGATTACAACAAAAAGGAGGATTCAAGTGGGTCAGTGACCTGTATAGGTCCAGTGGGCATTGGTCCTTAAAACCTTATGCAATTATTCCAGTCACTTTTATGCTCCCCCACAGTCAGGTGGTAGAACTCTCACTTTCATGAAGTGCTACCTAAAGAATTATTCAGCTAGGTCAGTCACATGTGTAGGCATGGTTCTCAGAGAACCCTGCTAAATTCACAAAACGCACAATAAAGACACTCCAAGAAGAGTCTCTACATTTCAAAAATTTAGGGCCATATACCACCAAAGTGGCATCAATTGACCCAGAATAAAAATTGTATAATGGAGCAGATTGCATGCATGGCACAATGTTTGGCCTACCATTTCAAGGTTAAACATTCATTAGCAACAGGGGAATGAGTGACACGTGTAGGCATTGTGCTCATAGAGCCCTGCTAAATTCAGGAAGCAGATAAGAAAAAGACCCCAAGAAGAGTCTCAACATTTCAAAAAATTAGGGCCAGATACCAACAAAGAATTCACTCGACCTAGAATTCCAATTGGATAATGGTGAAATGAATACAACATGCTGAAAAGTACATCGCCTACTCTGCCCAGTCTGCCACTGGTATGGAAATTCCTTGGAGATTCATGACTTATTTTACAGTCTACACTTTCAAGAAACAGCCTGATACCAGCAGCAATGCTGAAGACATGTTCTGAGGGAAAGTTAGCTGCCGGGCATGACAAAACCTCCAATGAGTGACTGGCGAGTTCAGGTCACTCCTCCATTTTTGAACCCCAAAATGGAATAGAGTGCAAACCTCCCCTGATGGCATGGATATCGAGCTCTAGATACTCCTGGACCATCCTCTCCAATCGTTCACTATGTGTCAAACTTGTGATCAGTTCTGTCGCTGCATGGGCTGCTTTTAAAAATTGGTCAAAGGACTCACAGAAATTGCTTCTGACAGTTACATTGCTTCTGCTAATGTTTCTATATTTATGTCTAGATGTCTCCCAGGTTGGAAGTGTAAATCTGCAATTTGTACTGTGTCCCTCACGGATGTGTTGGGGAAAACCAGTCCTAAGCTTGTCTACTAGGTTTTTTGATAGTCCATAATAGATAGAGATAGAGATCTATCCTTTCTCCTCCCAGATAAATTTTGCCAGAAGGCTCCAACTATGAGCTCCTTAGCCAGAGTGAGGAATTGAATGGTGTATTGAGCTACTGAGAGACCCTTGTTGCAGATAGAAGAGAGCCTACATGACGGACACCACCCATCCTGGTTCTTTGAAGACTTTGAGGAAGGTGTCCAGAAAGTACTGGAGATGAAAAAAAATGGATCGTTCCAGTCCATCAGAAGGTTAAATCAGGTTAAAGCCTCTCCTTCCAGATGAGAGGCTAGGAATTCCACTTTAGCTATGTCTGTCAGATACTGCTGAGGTTGTAATCAAAAATGCGGCTGGCATTGATTAAGAAATGTTCTGCACAATTTGGGGTCTCCAGAGTAACTAGTAGACTTGCAGAGTCAAAGCAAGATCTGAACATGTTGACAACCACCTGCTCGAGGACAGAAGCGTCTAAGGAAGATGGATCTGCGGCCAGTTGCATGCTAGTAAAATATTAATCCACAAAAGTCATGTAGTTAAGCATCCACGCTTGTAAAAGTACAGAAACGAGTGCACTCACCATGGATGGCCTTGAGAATCTTTATTTATGATCAGCACACATGTGACATGCAGGTGGGCTGCAGGACCCAGTGGACCAGTAGAAGCTCTTTTGCGAGCTAAACGTGCATCTCCCAGTGAATGCAGCCTGCATCCTGCAGCCCACCTGCATGTGACTTGTGTGCTAATCATAAATAAAGATTCTCAAGACCACTCAGAGTGATTGCACTCATTTCTCTACTTTTACAATTGTCTATGTCAGCATTGCATGGGACTACACCCTGGAGTGTGGTGAAGTATCCGGAAACCTCCCCTTAGGGACATAAGGGTAAGACTCACCGATTCCACATAGTAGTGCTTTTGGTGGCAATAAGCATCCGGGTTTGCATCTCATGTTACCAGTCAAGTTCCTGGTGTAAATTTGCAAGTTGCTTTGCATTGGTGGGCTTAGCATCCTGAGTCTCTAAGGTTTGCATAAAGGTCACCAGTTGATCCTGACTGTCGGTGACTGGCCCATTCTCTCGGGTATCAGGGTAGTCCGTGGCCTGGGCAAAACTTTAACACCCTGGAAGGGGGAAGTGTAGATGGTGGATCCACTGCACCACAGATGGTTTGTGGAACTTGATCTCCATGGACAGTAATAGGCCGGACAATAACTTCAGTGAAATGAAGAGAAGACAAAGTGTTCGTAGAGAGGAGATGTCATACGGAGATGTCCTAGGCACCCTGATTAGCCAACTGAAATAAGAAGACTCAGTGGAAGGTTCCAGGTTGCCAGCATGACCTGATGCAGGAGAGAAGACACTCGGTGGAGAGACATCGGTCAGTAAATGGAAAAGCAAGGCAAGGTCACAGAAACAAAGCACCGGGACTGGAGAACCTAAGCACAGCAATGCTCTTAGTAAAGCACAATGTTGCACAGGCATTTGCCATAGGGTAAGGGTTCCTTAAACACTAGAAGCCTCTTGGCCATAGGATGAGAGGAAAACCAGGAATATGTGTACTGCCCCTTTAGATAATGAGAATGTGCGGTGCATGCAGCCTAAGCATGCTCCCTTGCAGGGCCGGACTGGGACTAAAAAGCAGCCCTGGAAAACAAACCGCACCAGCCCACATATTATAACACCCATCAGCCCCGATCAGTGAAATATGCTTTTACGTTGTCGTGGCCTCATCACTTTCTTAAAGTCGTTATCTGAAGAGCCACATGTGAATGGTGCAGAAGAGGGAATAATCAATCGCATCTCCATTTACATGGTGATCTTCAAAGCTACATTTCTCACGATTGTTGGGTCCCAGCTGTCAGATCCACAGCGAAGAGAAAGTCATCACCTGTACAGAAAATAAGTGATGACTTTCATATTGGGGATCATCAATTTAAACAATGTTTAAATGCTGAAAATCCCGAAGTCCAATACCAACTCTCTGACAACAGGACAGGAGAAGTGATACTGTGCAGTGTATATATACAGTATAATACAGATACTGAGGAGTGCACCCAGTATACAGGACAGGAGAAGTGGTACTGTGCAGAGTATATATACAGAATAACACAGATACTGAGGATTACACCCAGTATACAGGACAGGAGAAGTGGTACTGTGCAGTGTATATATACAGTATAACACAGATACTGAGGATTGCACCCAGTATACAGGACAGGAGAAGTGGTACTGTGCAGAGTATATATAACAGAATAATACAGATACTGAGGATTACACCCAGTATACAGGACAGGAGAAGTGGTACTGTGCAGTGTATATATACAGAATAATACAGATACTGAGGATTACACCCAGTATACAGGACAGGAGAAGTGGTACTGTGCAGTGTATATATACAGTATAATACAGATACTGAGGATTGCACCCAGTATACAGGACAGGAGAAGTGGTACTGTGCAGAGTATATATACAGAATAATACAGACACTGAGGATTACACCCAGTATACAGCACAGGAGAAGTGGTACTGTGCAGAGTATATATACAGAATAATACAGATACTGAGGATTACACCCAGTATACAGGACAGGAGAAGTGGAACTGTGCAGTGTATATATACAGTATAATACAGATACTGAGGATTGCACCCAGTATACAGGACAGGAGAAGTGGTATTGTGCAGTGTATACATACAGAATAATACAGATACTGAGGATTACACCCAGTATACAGGACAGGAGAAGTGGTACAGTGCAGTGTATACATACAGAATAATACAGATACTGGGGATTACATCCAGTATACAGGACAGGAGAAGTGGTACAGTGCAGTATATACATACAGAATAATACAGATACTGAGGATTACACCCAGTATACAGGACAGAAGAAGTGGTACTGTGCAGAGTATATATACAGAAAAATAAAGATACTGAGCATTACACCCAGTATACAGGACAGGAGAAGTGGTACTGTGCAGTGTATATATACAGAAAAATACAGATACTGAGGATTACACCCTGTATACAGAACAGGAGAAGTGGTACTGTGCAGTGTATATATATATACAGAATAATACAGATACTGAGGATTACACCCAGTATACAGGACAGGAGAAGTGATACTGTGCAGTGTATACATACAGAATAATACAGATACTGAGGATTACACCCAGTATACAGGACAGGAGAAGTGGTACTATGCAGTGTATATATACAGAATAATACAGATACTGAGGATCACACCCAGTATACAGGACAAGAGAAGTGGTACTATGCAGTGTATATATACAGAATAATACAGATACTGAGGATCACACCCAGTATACAGGACAAGAGAAGTGGTACTGTGCAGTATATATATCTACAGAACAATACAGATACTGAGGATTACACCCTGTATACAGGACAGGAGAAGTGGTACTGTGGAGTGTGTATATACAGAATAATACAGACACTGAGGATTACACCCAGTATACAGGACAGGAGAAGTGGTACTGTGGAGTGTACACACACAAACATCCATATGTACACACATACAGTATGTATAGGTATATATATATATATATATATATATATATATATATATATATATATATATACACACACACACACACATCCATATGTGCACACACATACATTATATAAATATACACACATCCATATGTACACATATACCGGTACATTATATGTACACACACATACATTATATGTACTCACACATCCATTATGTGTACACACACATCCATATGTAAAAGCATACATTATATATACACACACTCACGTCCATATGTACACATACATTATATTTGTATAGAAAGGTAGGGGCACCGGGCACCTTCAGGGCTATTGGTCTTTCTTATTCCTCCATAAAGACAGGCCGCTGTCTTATCCCCAGCCACCTGGTGGTGCTACGCCTGCATCAGCCAGTTAAGCATTTACAGTCCAAGTATAGTAAACAAATAGGCGGCACTCACCGTGTGTTCGTAGGTGCTTTCTTTATTGAAGAGGTGCGGGGAGGGGGTGCATGAAGGTACAGACGACAGGTCCTGTTTCGCAGTTTGCCCGCTTCTACAGGTCTGACCTGTAGAAGCGGGCAAACCGCAAAACAGGACATGTCGTCTGTACCTTCATGCACCCCCTCCCCGCACCTCTTCAATAAAGAAAGCACCTACGAACACACGGTGAGTGCCGCCTATTTGTTTACTATACTTGGACTGTAAATACATTATATTTGTACACACATATACATTATATATATATATATATATTGAAAAATCAGGAAAAATGCGGCAGACACCAGAGATGATCTTGTGTCCTTTATTCACATATACATGTTAAGGTACATGTGGATGTGTGTGCATATACATATATATAAGTCCGCCGTCTCCTCTCCCCCTCCTCGCACTTGTTTTACCGCATGTACCTTAACATGTATATGTGAATAAAGGACACAAGATCATCTCTGGTGAGTGCCGCATTTTTCCTGATTTTTTGATACTATGATCTAGACCAATATTATAGCAGGCCACTGCAGGTTTTAACCCCTGAATCCTGAAGAGTGCCCAGTGTTTCTTAAATATATATATATATATATATATATATATATATATATATATATAAAGTAAAAAATGGAGGCAGCACTTCCTTCAGTTCAGTTATATGGGCTTTATTCCCAGGACTGCAACGTTTCGACTCTGTGGTCTTTATCAAGCAGTGTCCACTGCTTGAGAAAGACCACAGAGTCGAAACGTTGCAGTCCTGGGAATAAAGCCCATATAACTGAACTGAAGGAAGTGCTGCCTCCATTTTTTACTTGGATTTCTATCATCTGTATGGTAGGGGGGCTTTGCACCCGTCAAATAACAGTTGTGCTGTTTTGTTTTTCTTTTTTCTATATATATATATATATATATATATATATATATATATATATATATACTGCATGTGTGTATATATATATATGTATATATGTATATGCACACACATCCATATGTACACAAGCATATAGTGTATAAATACACACACATCCGTATGTACACACATAAAGTATGTACATACATTTACAGTACATACACCACATATACAGTGCATACATACATTTACAGTACATACACCACATATACAGTGCATACATACATTTACAGTACATGCACCACATATACAGTACATGCACCACATATACAGTACATGCACCACATATACAGTGCATACATACATTTACAGTACATGCACCACATATACAGTACATGCACTACATATACAGTACATGCACCACATATACAGCACATGCACCACATATACAGCACATGCACCACATATACAGCACATGCACCACATATACAGTACATACACCACATATACTTTGCATACATACATTTACAGTACATGCACACACACAAATATACATAGAGAGGGAGGGAGACACAGGGTGTTATCAGTGCTGCTCTGCTGCCCAGGTCAGTTATCTGTCCAGTACAGGATTTATAACAACTGCTTGAGATTCCACAGATCGGGCGTCTCGCAGTGAAAGATCAAACAGTTGCCATAAAATCCCTGTGTCACAGGCAGACCGCAGCCACAAGACACAATCCAGACATCTCGCTGTGCAGAAACCTCCCCTCTTACCACCCAGGATGAAGGAGCTCAAGCAGGAGAAGCCGGACAGGAAGGAGAGACATGCGAAGGTGCCCTGCACCAGCTGACAGTGCAGGAACTGCACGACCCCGGGCCCCTGGTCAGCAAGAGGCACAGCACAGCAGGGTCAAGGAGCAGGGAGGCATCCAGCAGTTGGAGCCGCTGAGGAGTTGAGGTGACATACTCCTCCTCCAAGAAGCGGCTGCTGGAACAGAGCCGGAAGGAAGCTCCCTGCCGGAAACACCTCTGCGGCTGCTGTGCAGCTGCTTTGGCTGTGCCCGGCCGGCGGCCGCAAAAAGATGTAATGGGGCCGCAGGCGACCTCTGAAATGTGAAGAGCGGCCGCAACGGCCCAATTTCCCTTCGGCCCACCGGGCAAACTCCCGATATGCCCTATGGCCAGTCCGGGCCTGCTCCCTTGAAACCTGGAAGTCAGTTGGAGAAGGGGAGACGTGCGAGTACAGTGCAGCTGCAGGAGAGACTGAGGATGTACAGGGAGCAGGTGTGGATGGTGCAAGACCACTGGCCAAGTAAGTATGAGAAAGAGGACAAGAAGAAGAAGCAGCAGCACGTGGGTGCATGCTGCATGCATGACACTGGTCTCCCTGCCTCATGGAGACTGGCCCCACAGCCAGGGACCTAATAAGAACAAAACTCCAGAGGTCACTGCTTGTCAGCCCAAACCCTAGATGCTTCCACGGGTGCTGACGTAAGTTACCTTACATGACATCATCACTGCTCTCACTAGGGGACAGCATGACCATCATTGACTGTGATAATCAGAAAGAGCATTGAGGTCATATAAGTTTACTGCAGTCATTACCGCTATCACTGGGGGCTGCAACCACAACCATACTGCAACCATATAACATGGCAAGTGTAGTGAGATCATGTAAAGTTACTGACATCAATGCCTGTGGGAAAATTCACTCTGGTGCTGTCTGACTAATTTTTTATTTAATAAATTGGTGAATGAGGGGATGCGGGGGAGTCTGTATTTTCAGTTAGACTATCACCAGAGTTTCCTGGGACCATTTTTTATTTAAAAAAAATTGATTAATGAGGGCTTGTGGGGAGTCTTTATGCAAATGAAGTATTTTTCCTGTGTGTGTGCTTTTTAATCATTCACTTGCCAGATAGTAATAGAGGTGTCTGTAGACGTCCATCCATTAGTAACTTCTGCGCTTAATTAGAGCTGTCAGTTCACAGCTGACATCATCCCCATTAACTATTACCCCGATTGCCACTGTACCAGTGCAATTGCGCAGAGCTGTGGGCTGCTGGGTGGCTGTGGGCTGCTTTTTAGGCTGGAAAGGGCCAAATAACCATGGTCCTTCCCTCCCTGGTAATATCAGCCTGTAACTGTCTGCTTTATGAGAGAGATTATTTTTAAGCACGCACCCGCATTCGTAATCTGTGCATTTTTTCGGATATGACAGGATGGCTGCGTCATTTTTGGTTATGCATATTCTTGTTATCTATTTGTTGTACTGAGCAGCTTCAAAGTGCACACTTTCCATGCTCTTAATCCTTACATCTGGAGGCACACAGATTGAGGGCTTCAGAGCATGCGCAGTGTGCACTTTGAAGCTGCTAAGTACACCACATAGATAACAAGGATGGGCATGACTGGAAATGATGCCGCCATCCTGTCATACACGGAAGAAGCGCGCAGTTTATAAACACAGGGAGCACACATGGGAAGCAGGATATCATGCCCACTGAGGCGTGATACACAGAGTGAGGGAGGGAGATGGAGGATGAAAAAACGCCCCAAGTGTCTCCAGTCTGGATAAAACCATGATGATTACAATAGAAGAATGTAAGTAATCAAATCATTCTTCACAGGAATTAGAGCACACATTTAGCTCAGACAGGGATGGTTAGGGATCTACTAGGTAGCTGCAGGGACAGGTAGTGATAGGTTTGGGGCCATAAACAAGGTGACAGGTTCCCTTTAAAACACTGCATTTAATTCAATGGCTAAAACTCTGGGAAATGAAAAACACAAAAATTAATCGAATTAAACATGATATTTTAATTATTTTGACTCTTTATTCTGCTTTTTTGTGGTTGATGAAAACAATTTCATTTGGATTATCTGCTGTATAAGTAAAGATAAATGTGTGGTCAATACAAAGGATTGCCATATGACTTATTCATGCTAAAGACAATACTAAGCACTCACTGAGGGTGAAAGCAGGGTGATTCAAGTAGCTAAAAGGAAAGAGTTCTTTACAGTTAGAGCAGTCAGACTGTGGCATGCCCTCCCGTAAGAGGCAGTAACGGCAGACATTGTAACAGTTTTTTTTTTTCAAAAGGACTGGATGCTTTCCTCAGCAAAAATGCCATTTTTGGTTATAAATATTTTAGTGACAAATAATATATAATGGTGGAGAAAGGATGAACTTGATGGTCATAAGTTTTTTTTGTAACCTATGTAACTCATTTTTGCCAACTTTTAAAATAATGCTTACTATAACTTTGTTGATCAATATCCACCAATATTTTGTTTTATACCTGCAGGGCACGAAATAATTACATAATTAAAATTAGATACAGATAAAATAAATATATATAAATATGACGAGAGCATAATCTTTATTTTCATCTTGTTGTATTGCAGTTTTATATGGCATGGAAGTTTTATAAGCTATATTAAGTTTGACTTACTGACAGTACAAAGTTATGAATGATCATTTAGTTTTACTATAATAATAATTTTATGCTATAAAGTGATAAAGTTTTATAGTAAACTAATGCAACGAATATATGGAGCAAGTTTATCAATTTAAAGGAACGTTCAACAAGTTAATATAAATTTTATTGACTTTTAAAAAATTAATTTGCCATTTTGTGTTTCTATTTTTCAACAATTTAATTTTTGCAATGGGGATAAATTTACAAACTCAGCATTTTTTTTACAACAGCATTTTAAATACTCACAATTTGACTCCTCACCCACTGTAATCACTGCCACGAAGCTTAGACCTAAAATACAATATTATCCACTTAAAGTAGAATTCAATAAATTTATCCTAAATAACATGTAATATAATATACATGTATAATTATATATACTGTATATATGTATATATTTATATACAGGTGCATCTCAATTAGAATGTCATCAAAAAGTTTATTTTTTTTCAGTAATTCAATGCAAAAAGTAAAAAAGCATATATTTAAATAATAATTACAGAGCTATTTCAAGTGTTTATTTCTGTTAATGTTGATGATTGTGTCTTACAACCAATGAAAACTCTAAGATCATTATCTCAGAAAATTAAAGTAGGGAGGATGAAGGGTCTGAGAGATTAAATATTACCTAAATAGGTATCAGAGTCTCAACTTGTGTGGTTGTGAAAGTCAAGTGTTATCTACACATAGAACAAACAACATACAAACCAGAAAACATAAAGCTAATAACTGCAACATTCCTCTGAAAGAGAGGATCACGGGGCTACACCTCTGCCGCCAACTGCCGCACTGTCTGTCGACTGTCTCAGTTACTGATATATCCAACAAACAGTGCCTCCAGGTTATCCCTGCTCTAGGCCAATGTTTGAGGCTCAAATTTGTTTAGCCGCCTGCATGGCTGTCTATGTCCTGTTCCAGAAGGTCTGTGTCACGATCTCCACACTGTCTTTTTTTCTTTACTAGATTGTTGTAGAGATTGTCATTCTGGGCTGGCTCTGTGCTTCAACTCACCTGTATTTCAGCTTGCTTGATTAGAAGTCTACTTAAGCAAGTTTGCTGCCCTATTCTGTGCCAAATGCACATTTGCCTTTGGATGTGTAGGATTGATCTCTCTGTGCTCTGAGTCAGACCCTGTCTGATTAGTAACTTTACCTGGACTTGACTCTCTGCTTATGACCTGATTTCTCTTTCTGCCTACTCCTCTGTATTCTGTTTTGTCTCTCTGGTTTCCTGACTTTGGCTTGAATTGGAATTCACTTCTGAATATCCCTAGATGTTACTGCGCCATTTCCTGGACATGACCAAGGACTGTTTTGATCTCTCTTTATTACCAGTACAGTGCCTACAAGTAGTCTTCAGCCCCCTGCAGATTTAGGTGGTTTGATAAGATGCAAATAAGTTAGAGCCTTCAAACTGCAAATGAGAGTAGGATTTATTAACAGAAGCATACATTTTACAAACCAAAAAGTTATGTTGCTCAGTTGAATTTTAATACATTTTAAACATAAAAGTGTGGGTCAAGTTTTATTCAACCCCTAGGTTTAATATTTTGTGGAATAATCTTTGTTTGCAATTACAGCTAATAATCATCTTTTATAAGACCTGATCAGGCCGGCACAGGTCTCTGGAGTTATCTTGGCCCACTCCTCCATGCAGATCTTCTCCAAGTTATCTAGGTTCTTTGGGTGTCTCATGTGGACTTTAATCTTGAGCTCCTTCCACAAGTTTTCAAGGTCATGAAAACTGACTAGGCCACTCCATCACCTTGATTTTTTCCCTCTTGAACCAGGCCTTGGTTTTCTTGGCTGTGTGCTTTGGGTCGTTGTCTTGTTGGAAGATGAAATTACGACCCATCTTAAGATCCTTGATGGAGGAGCGGAGGTTCTTGGCCAAAATCTCCAGGTAGGCCGTGCTATCCATCTTCCCATGGATGCGGACCAGATGGCCAGGCCCCTTGGCTGAGAAACAGCCCCACAGCATGATGCTGCCACCACCATGCTTGACTGTAGGGATGGTATTCTTGGGGTCGTATGCAGTGCCATCCAGTCTCCAAACGTCACGTGTGTGGTTGGCACCAAAGATCTCGAAACTTTCAAAGGCTGTCCAAGCCGTGGAAGGCTAACAGTAGTTCCATAAGCCTTCCACTTCCGGATGATGCTCCCAACAGTGGAGACAGGTAGGCCCAACTCCTTGGAAAGGGTTTTGTACCCCTTGCCAGCCTTGTGACTTTCCACGATCTTGTCTCTGATGGCCTTGGAATGCTCCTTTGTCTTTCCCATGTTGACCATGTATGAGTGCTGTTCACAAGTTTGGGGAGGGTCTTAAATAGTCAGAAAAGGCTGGCAAAAGAGATAATTAATCCACACATGTGAAGCTCATTGTTCTTTGTGCCTGAACTACTTCTTAATACTTTAGGGGGACCAAACAGAATGCTGGTGGTTTGAGGGGTTGAATAATAAATGACCCTCTGAATTAACTTTTAACGCTTTAAAAAAAAAAAAAAATGTAACAAATCTTTTTGGCTGCAGTGCATTTCCCACTTCCAGGCTGATCTACAGTCCAAATGTCACAATGCCAAGTTAATTCCGCATGTGTCAACCAGCTAAATCTGCAGGGGGTTAAAGCTACTTGTAGGCACTGTAAGTAGTAATATTATTATATTTACTTTCCATTATTACAGTCTGTTTTCTGCACCTCAGAGATTAGTTATTACTGTAGTAACTCACGTTACAGTCTGTAACAACAAGAATGAGGGCTTAAGTCCTATTTCTGTAAAGCCTTTTTTCATTGCTGTCAAGCCAGGATAGAGCCTCTTTTGAGGAATCAAAAAACTGTGTTTTCCCTTCCACCGCCACTCGCAACCTAGCAGGGTACATCATTGCATATGTTTTTGTAGGTTCCTCAAATGTCTCTTAACATCCACAAATTGCATTCTTTTCCACTGTATCTCAGCTGAGAAGTCAGGATAAATTGAGTCCTTGTTACCATCCACAGACAGTTCTTTAAGCTCTCTTGCCCTGCACAAGATCAAGTTCCTGTCTCTGAAGTGCAATAACTTAAGGAGTATAGGGTGCTGGTGGCACCCGGTGGCAGGGGTTGGGTAGGGACTCTATGCGCTTGCTCAATTGTTAAAAATGAGGAAAGTATATCTCCCCCTAAGAATTTAGGTATCCAGGTTTCAAAAAATGTAACCGGGTCATGTCCCTCCGCCCTCTCCGGGACCACGACCAAACGCAAATTTCTTCTGTGTGACCGGTTCATCAGGACATCCACCTTAGCAATTAGAAGGAAGATATTATGGGTAGTGTTACCCAGGTCTCGGGCCATTGGGGCGATTTTGTCCTCAGCTGCACTTACTCTATCCTCCAAAGTTTGGACTCTCCCATTGACTCCTTGCAGCTCCTGTTTAATGAAGGAAATGTCCCTTGTAATGCAATTTATTTGTGTAGCAATGGTGTCTATTGCAGTATTACATGTGTGGACTGCAGCCAGGATGTCTCTCAATGTGGGTTCAGGACATTCAGATTCCTCATCTGCTCCCTCATGCATAGGGACCCCTCCGCCCCAGGGATTGCCTCGGGCTGCTCTTCTTCTGCAGGAGGATGATATCAGCCACATTACTCATGCTTCCCTGGGCTTCTTTGCTAGTGCCAGTCTCTGGATCTTGTGAGGTCTGTGTCTTATCATCCTGGCCTGTCTTCTGAGTTTGATTGCGGGGGAGGTGAGCAAACTTAGAAAGCTTCTCCACTGCATCCAACACTCTGCTTCTTCCTGCAGCTCCTGGAGCCATCTTGGAGGGATTTCTCTCCTGATCTTGCAGCTCTCTCCTCGTTTTCCTTGTGTCATGGCAGCCACACTTATATGGGAACAGTCTGTAGGGCTTGAAACCACTCTTCCCTCTCCTGCTCTAGTAATTTGGGGCACTTTATAAAGGCAGCTCAGGATATTATAAGGGTGTTTGGCAGGAACTCTTCTACAGCATGGGTGCCTCACATGCTGTCTAGGTCACGCCCCCAAAAATAACCATCTCTACATGTCTGACAGCCATTCCATTCCAGTGTCATTTGAATTCCAACCAAAGTACATTTCCTTCTACTTAATGTGCTACTGATTAGGTGATCACCTGAAGCAAATCTTATTTAATAAGGAAAAGTATAAAAAACATTGCTGTGGTCTTCACAATCCTCTTGCAATAGGACAAGCTGGATCGTAAAACAAGTGCTAGGATAGCCTAAAAGTAAATTGAATGAAAAAAATTGCTTTTAACCATGCCAAAGGAGTTGAAAAGAAAGTCTTAAGTGCGGAAATTAAGGGCTCAATTCTGGTTTTACTAGCCGTGGGATACAGTGAGTGTCATGCTTCCTCCATCCTTAAAATTTCGAAGACGGCAGTCCATTACAAGAAGGTCAAGTAGCTGACATTGGGGAAAACAAAACTACAAAGCGACTCTTCACTGACCGGGATGACCATCATCTTATTCGAATGTCACTCACCAACCACAGGATAACATCAAGTAACCTACAAAAGGAATGGAAAATGGCAGCTGGGGTGAAGTGCACGGCAACAACAGTTCATACCATTGATGGTGGCTGCTGTCCCACGTTACTCGGTCCCCAGCCGCCACTATTTCTCCAGATGTGCCGTCCCCGCATTGCATAACCACGTGTCCCAAAGCATCACACGTGCCCTGAACAACGCTGTTTCAGCCAAAGTCCACTTAACCACAGACACGTGGACAAGTGCTTGTGGGAAAGGCCGCTACATCTCCTTGACGGCACACTGGGTTAATATTGTGGAAGCTGGGACCCAGTCTGAGCAAGGGACGGAACACGTCCTTCCCACACCAAGGATTGCAGGCCCTACCTCAGTCAGGGTTTCACCCACACTCTACAGCTCTGGAATGTCATGCTCCTCAGCCTCCTCCTCATCCTCATCCTCATCCACTGTACCCTCCACACCAGTCCCAAACTGGAAGCACTGCAGCACTGCCTCTGCGAAGCGGCAACAGGCTGTGCTGAAGCTAATATGCATAGGTGACAAACCCCACAATGCAGAAGAGGTGTGGACAGCTCTGAAACAGCAGTCAGATCACTGGCTCACACCTCTGAACCTAATGCCTGGAAAGGTCGTGTGTGACAATGGCTGGAACCTGGTGGCAGCTTTGAGGCGAGGCCAGCTGACGCATCATGTTCCATGCGTGGCCTATGTGCTCAACCTGGAGGTTCAGTGATTTCTAAAGTCATACCCAGAGCTGTCTGATCTGCTGGTAAAAGTTCGCCGCCTGTCTGCACATTTTCGCAAGTCACCTGCTGCTTCAGCCAGCCTTGCCGGCTTTCAGCGCCGTTTGCGTCTTCTGGCCCACAAACTGGTGTGTGATGTCCCCACGCGTTGGAATTCAACTCTGCACATGTTGGTCAGGATATGTGAGCAGAAGAGGGCAGTTGTTGACTACCTGCATCACCTAAGCCGTCGGGAAATGGGTCAAACTCCACACATAACACCTGAGGAGTGGAGATGGATGTCCGACCTATGTACCGTCCTCCAAAACTTTGAGGACTCCACCAAGATGGTGAGCGGCGATGACGCCATTATTAGCGTCACCATACTGCTACTCTACCTTCTAAAACGGTCTCTGCTGAAAAACAAAGAGGATGCTTTGCAGGCGGAGCGCGATGACTTGGAGCAAGAAACATTAGTTTGTGTGGGTGATAACACACAGCCCAGCCTCATCTCATCACAACGTGCAGTGGAGGACTATAACGAGGAGGAGGAGGAGGAGGATGAAGACATGGAGCAACTCTCTGGCCAAATTGAGGATATGACATGCACACCAGTCATACCCTCGCTTCAGCGTGGCTGGCCAGAGGACAGGGGAGATGAGGAGGAGGAGGACAGCATGTTCAGTCATCCTGTTGGTCAGGATACTGAACTGATGGCTGTTAAGAGTCTGGCGCACATGGCTGACTTTATGGTAAGCTGCCTGGCTCGTGACCCTCGCGTTCAGAACATCTTGGCCGACAAGACATCGGAGTGCCGCACAATGTTTTCACGTGAAATCTTTCATGTAATCACAAAAAGTAACATACACCAGCTGTATCTCACTATTGGGTATGTGCCCTTAACATTTCCACCCTGAATATTCATTTTGGTGTCATTTTGGAAGGTTTTCTGGTGACTCCGTAAAATTGGCGTGAAACTCGGACAACATTGTTCACAGCTGTGACTTTAGAGTGAGAAATGCTTACAGGGGTCTTCCCCATGGTGTTGCCATGTCATTTGAGCACTCTTCTGAGACTTTTGTGACATTTTTTGGGTTTCTACATGCTGCGGCAGTCATTTCATTAAAATACTCGGGTCTCCCATAGGATAACATTGGGCTCGGTGCTCGGGCCGAGTACACGAGTATCTTGGGATGCTCGGCCCGAGCTTCGAGCACCCGAGCATTTTAGTACTCGCTCATCACTAGTTAACACATATGCGTTTTTGGGCTTTGAAAAAAAAATGTCCAAAATGTTCCCAAAAATGGATTTAAGCCAAAAACGGATGGTATGTGTGACCCTGGCCATAGTGTCATTCAAGAAATACTTAAGTTTTCAACTCAAGGACGGACATATCAATGGTGGATCTTGTCCAGTTGCACAAGAGCCCAAGAGGTTTTTGGGCCCACTTTCACCTCTAAAGCAGTATGCAGCTTCTGTCACAGACACATTAAACTGCAAAAGACCTATTCATTGTTCTTGTCTAATAACCCATTTCTGTCTGTGTACACCCCTTTGTTACCTGATATATGGCATGGCAATTAGCATCTGCCTTCCTGTGGATCAACATGTCATAATAAAGGTTGAACACAACAGACTTATGTCTACTCCCATCCTTTAAAACTACAAAGCTATCATTGATATAAGTCATATCACAATGATATGAGTAGTGGGTGGTGTAGTTACAGTGCCTTGTGAAAGTATTTGGCCCCTTGAACTTTTCAACCTTTTGTCACATTTCAGGCTTCAAATATAGTGATATAAATTCCAATTTTTAATCAACAACAAACGGGACACAATCGTGAAGTGGAACGAAATTTATTGGATATTTTAAACTTTTTTAACAAATAACAAACTGAAATGTGGGGCGTGAAATATTATTTGTCCCCTTCACTTTCAGTGCAGAAAACTCACTCCAGACGTTCAGTGAGGATCTCTGAATGATCCAATGTTGTCCTAAATGACTGGTAATGATAAATAGAATCCACCTGTGTGTAATCAAGTCTCCGTATATATGCACCTGCTCTGTGAAGTCTCAGGGTTCTGTTTCAAGTGCAGAGAGCATCATGAAGACCAAGGAACACACGAGACAGGTCCAGGATGCTCTTGTGGCGAAGTTTAAAGCCGGATTTGGATACAAAAAGATTTCCCAAGTTTTAAACATCTCAAGGAGCACTGTGCAAGTGAACATATTGAAATGGAAGGAGTATCAGACCTCTGGAAATCTACCAAGGCCCCGCCGTCCCTCTAGACTTTCATCTCGAACAAGGAGAAGACTGATCAGAGAAGCAGCCAAAAGGCCCATGATCACTCTGGATGAACTACAGAGATCTTCAGTTGAGGTGGGAGGGTCTGTCAATAGGACAATAATCAGTTGTACACTGCACAAATCTGGCCTTTATGGAAGAGTGGCAAGAAGAAAGCCATTTCTCAAAGATATCCATAAAAGGTCTCGTTTGAAGTTTGCCACAAGCCACCTGGGAGACACACGAAACATGTGGAGTAAGGTGCTCTGGTCAGATGAAACCAAAATCAAACTTTTTGGTCACAATGCAAAACAATATGTTTGGTGTAAAAGCAACACAGCTCATCACCCTCAAAACACCATCCCCTCAGTCAAACATGGTGGTGGCAGCAACATGGTTTGGGCCTGTTTTTCTTCAGCAGGGACAGGGAAGATGGTAAAAATTGATGAGAAGATGGACGGAGCCAAATACAGGACCATTCTGGAAGAAAACCAGTTGGAGTCTGGAAAAGACCTGAGACTGGGACGGAGATTTATCTTCCAACAAGACAATGATCCCAAACATAAAGCAAAATCTACAATGGAATGGTTCAAAATAAATGTATCCAGGTGTTAGAATGGTCAAGTCAAAGTCCAGACCTGAATCCAATCGAGAATCTGTGGAAAGAGCTGAAAACTGCTGTTCACATACGCTCTCCATCCAACCTCACTGAGCTCCAGCTGTTTTGCAAGGAAGAATGGGCAAGAGTTTCAGTCTCTCAATGTGCAAAACTGATAGAGACATACCCCAGGCGACTTGCAGCTGTAATCGCAGCGAACGGTGGCTCTACAAAGTATAAACTCAAGGGGCCGAATAATATTGCCTGCCCCACTTTTCAGTTTTTTATTTGTTAAAAAGTTTAAAATATCCAATAAATTTCTTTCCACTTCACGATTGTGTCCCACTTGTTGTTGATTCTTCACAAAAAAATGTTAATTTATATCTTAATGTTTGAAGAGTGAAATGTGGCAAAAAGTTGAAAAGTTCAAGGGGGACAAATATTTTCACAAGGCACTGTACCTTTCTTAGCATTCATTCTGTAAGCTACAATCAGCTTAGATCATCAAGAGGAAAAGAAAAAGTTATTCTATCAAAATATTTCATGTTAAATTTTAATCAACGTTCCATGTACTGCCCAAGTACGCTTTGATACCGAGTCTTGTTTGTGATCCCAGCTTTGATTTTATCTGCTGTTGCTGTGTATTTTCTGTGCAATGCTCTTTAATGATGTTAGAAGTAGAACTTTTGGTCTGAGCTATTGATCCTGCCTTCTTATTTATGTTTTGAATTGCTCCACCCTCATAGGTTTCTGTCTTTGAATAGATTTAAACCGCTTGCTTTTTACTTTGCCGAGTACTTTGCCTGTGAAAGATATGGATAACACATATCTATTACGATGCATCATTAGTACTTTTAAAGAGTCACCTTGTGACATGTCCACATATCTTAAGCTGCATATACATTTTTAGATTTCAACAACGCATACTGGAACTTGCTTCTAATATCCTTTAGCAACGGGCAGTCCAATGCATTAACTGTACGTTTTATCCTAATCTCTTTTCTGCCCACTAAGCAAGTTCATTTTGATTATTAAACTTTGTGAACCTGACTTTGATTTTGTCTGCTGCTGTTTTTGCTAAAAAAATGTATGAAATATAGGATTGTGAAAAAGCCTCAGATTCATGGCCAAAACAAATTGCAAACTGAAGAGAGCAATTCATATATGCATTTGACCTAATATCACAGAATCCTTGTCCACTACTAATCTTCACAAACTTGGTACATTGGCAACATGGCCTATAACAGTCATTATCAGACTCGGCATGATATTCTCTAAAAAGAATGCAGGCTGCTATTATGAAAAGACTTTTCTCACCATAGAGAAAAGGGATTTACAACTTACAGAACATTATTCTAAATAGGGCCTGCCACAACCGGCTGAATTTTGTGCATAATATTGTGTAAGAAACTACTAGGCAAAAAAGAAATCAGCTACAAATTAATGATGAAGGAAAAATAGTAAAATATTCGGGTTCTGATTATCCGTGTTGAATTTTTTTTCACTATTTGTGTATTCATACTGAATAACGAACTCAATGCAAGTCAATAGCAAACCTGAATATTTTTAGGCCGACCCAACAAAGAGATCTGGGGGCTGAGAAAAAAGTTCAAATGAATGGGAAAGTGCTGAAACTGAATGGGAACAGCATGAAGAAGATGTCTGCATGCATTTCTGACTCACATATGGTTTCTGGGAAGAACATTGCAAGACTATTGCGCTACTTTTAGGGATTCACAAATAGACCTACCAAACCAAACCTAAATTGGATTTTAACATAAAAAATGTTAATAATCACTTGTAAATAAGGCAAAATAAAAGAGAGAAAAAATAAATTGTAAAAAAAAAACCTCCCCTTCAGTGCATGTTCACATGTTGCAATTTTACTTTTGTTTTTCCTTTTCTATTTTGGATGGGCCCTCACTTAGGGCCCTTTCACATCAGCGTTTTTTTAAATTTGCGGCAGATCCGGTGAAAAAACCGCATCTGCCGCAATTGCCGCATAACCGATGCACTTGCGGCGCGGTTGCGGTAATCCCCATAGAAAGTATAGGGGGAGTTGCGGCAGGTGCGGCAAGTGCGGATTTGCACTTGCGGCAGGTGCGGCAGCGAAAAAAACCGCGGCTGACCGCGTTTTTTTTCGCTGCCGCACCTGCCGCAAGTGCAAAACCGCACTTGCCGCACCTGCCGCAACTCCCCCTATACTTTCTATGGGGATTACCGCAACCGCGCCGCAAGTGCATCGGTTATGCGGCAATTGCGGCAGATGCGTTTTTTTCACCGCATCTGCCGCAAATTTAAAAAAACGCTGATGTGAAAGGGCCCTTATACATTTTGGAGGTCCCTCCCTCAAACATAATTTTTATTAAGATAGGGAAAAGATTTTATTTGGATAGGGCAAAACATATGGTATGTTGAGTTCTTCACCCTGCTCCTCCTTCTCTTCCTCCACCACAACATCCATTAAGTGATTCTACAGCCCTCATTTCAAATTTTGAGAGGTCCAGCAGGTGGCATGAAACTTGGGTTTTCTGAGAGCCCTCAGGTGGCTCTTTACTATGCAATTGGGAGGGACTGCTCTCAAAAATATTTGGGAGGTCCCTCCCTCATTCATAATTTTTATCTTGATAATGAAATACATATTCCCAGGCACTTTACAATGCCAGTTATAATATGGCCAATAGTATTTTGGGATTTCCCTCCTCCACCACCACCACCATGTAATTATGTGCCTCTTACTGCACATTTTGAGAGGGCCAACAGGTGGCATGAAATCTGAGTTTTGTGAGGGCTCTCAGGTGGCTCTTTACCATATATTTTGGAGGGCCCTCATATATACATTAAGGAGGGCCCTCAATCATTCATTTAGTAAGGCCCTCCTCTAACATTTTAGAGGGCTCTCACTCATTCATGTGGGAGGGCCCACAGGTGACCCTCTACCATAAATTGCACCGCCCCCCCTCCTGCTCCAGGTCCCCAGTCCAGTCTGAATTATCTTCCTGATTAGTCCTAAACTGTAAGCACTGGAGCAATGTTGCGATGAAGCAGCAATAGGTTGGGTGTAACCTGATATCTACTTTACTTGAGAATCTGCACACTACAGCAATGGTGTCCACATCCAACTAAAATTTGGCAGGAGCATCAGCTGGCCTTCAACCTGAATTTTTTGAGGATAATCAGGTGTCTCTTCTCTATACAATTGGGTGGGCCCTCAGTCAATAATTTGGGCAGACCATCAGGTGGCCCTCTACCATAATTTGAAAGGGCCCATGAATGTCATGGTCACAGTGTTCGGCAATGGCATCATCTGCAATGTTTTTACAATAACATACATAAGACAAGCCATGCTTGAGGCCACTGAATGTCATCATCATTAATTGCAACTCGTTAGAACTTTTCAACAGACTGAAAAATTCATGTCATAAATCTCATGAGGGCTAGTGACAAGCAAATACTACAATGTTCAAATTATTGTAATCTAATATTTCATACTATTACAGTATTCATCACGAATTACAAACCAAATTCACAAGAGTGGTGACTGTGTCAAGAGCTGATGTGAGGGTGGCATTATAGAAAGCAGTGGTATTATCTATGTCATGCAGTAAAGATATGGAGGGCAGAGGTAGAATAGAGTCAGTGTGTGTGAATGACTAAATGTGCAATATTTTTGCAAGGGTGTGAAGTTTGTTGGAGATGGGTGGCAGGTTAGAAGACAAGGATGAGAAAGTGAGTAGATGTGTATAGAAGAAGAAAAGCTGACATGTATATATAAGGGCATCACTAGGGATGGGCGAGTCTACTCGCTAGGACTCGTTACTCAGCGAGTAGTAAGGGACTCGCAGGACTCAGTACTCTGCAAGTTTCCCAGCGATTACTCGCACAGTAACGAGTCCAATGCAAGTCAATGGCAATCCTAGTTTTGTCAGAGTTTACTTGTTCTCACTCGCTAGACTCGCTATATCACATCGCTATGTAGCTTGAATCTCCCCAAATCGTTTAAACAGTCACACCGCTTCACGGATACCCGCTGTCAGCAGCGAGTCTGAGCGAGTCTACGAATCCGAGTCTGAGCGAGTCTACGAATCCGAGTCCTGTATACTGTATTTGGGACTCGAGAATACAGAATCTGTTATGTTCCGACAAAGCTTCCGAGACAGCCTAGCGTGTTAGGTCAGAAAACTTGTGAAGATGGACAAGCATGTTAGCCAATCATATTCAGTAATGCCACAGCCATGTTGGTTGTGGCAGGACTATGATTGGCTTCTGTCCATCGTGATGCATATGTCATGTATGAGAGGCGAGGCTGTATATAAGCCTTGCCACCGCCATATTCTCCACATTCCTGTGAGATCTGACCTAGAGCAGGGTGAGGTAGATGCTGGAGCAGATCATAGGGAGTGTCAGTCAGTGTAGGGAAACTTAAAAATTCCTTATATTTAACCCAAACAGCTCTTGTGAGAGCTACCAGGAGGACAGAGGAGTACTGTGTAGAGGACTGTAGGCAGGCAGGCAGGCAGGGAGGAGCAGCCTTACAGTGCACACAGGACCGACCTCATAGCTTAGCTTACTCGTGCTGGGTTCACATTTGCGTTCCCCTCCGCAGCCTTCTGCAGAGGGGATCCACAATGTGACCGCAGCGGCCGCGAGCTCCTATCGTTATAATGGGAGCGCACGGTGCTGCGCTTGACCGCGCATGACCGTGCGCACCCATTGACTCCTATATGTGATCTGTGCGCAGGCGGATGCCTGCGTACAGATCACACAGTCTCGTCCGCACTAGGAATGCAACATGTCGCGTCCCTGGTGCGGACGAGACTGTGTGATTTGTGCGCAGGCGTCCGCCTGCGCACAGATCACATATGGGAGTGAATGGGTGCGCACGGTCAAGCGCAGCACCGTGCGCTCCCATTATAAAGATAGGAGCTCATGGCCGCTGCGGTCACATTGCGGATCCCCTCTGCAGAACGCTGCCGAGGGGAACGCAAATGTGAACCCAGCATCACTCAGCTGTCCTAATAGCTGAAGTCAGAGGCTTAGCTGAGGTACTATTTCCTATTTTTTAGCACCTGATAGATTTTGGGTCATAATAACCCCTTCAGCTTTATTTTCTCTGTGGCAGACCAGTGCGTTGCTGCTCTCCTACCTGCAAATAGCACGTACGCCACCTGCTTGTGCGACTACTTGTGCGCACTTAATACATTTTGCAGGGACTAGTGTGCTGCTACACAGACACGGACACATTTCTTACTTAAGGTGCACTTTTAAAATATAACCTTTAATAAATATTTGTTAAAATAACAAAAAAGCGTTCTCCCACACCTAGTGTCTATAAAACACACATTACAGACAAGGATGGGACAATATCCCTATTAAACCCTGTCTCTTGTTCTCTTGTTATCATATCATTTGGAAAAAAAACCACAGACACGGACACAGCAGCAAAAAACTGTTGCAAGTGGGCAATGTGAGCGCTTTCCGAGACATCTGTGATTTGTAAATCGCACATTACTCGCTATTACTCGCTTCCCCATTCATTAACATTGGACTCGCTAGACTCGCAACGAGTAGCGAGTCCCGGGCTCGGACTCGCTAGAGTCAAGCGATTCCGAATAATTTAGGACTCGCCCATCACTAGCGATCACTAAATAATAGACACTTTATATCAAACATCAATTTATTAAACACCATCAGCACATGACAAGGACAATAAAAACAATTAAAAAGGGCATACACGAGCCCATACATAAAAGTCCCCTTCCCCATTAAGGGGATGTCACACGCGTCGATATCGCTGTCAATGTCGCTCGTACGTCACGGATTTTCAGTCGCTCGAGTGACGTAAAAGTGACGCAGGAGCGACATTGAAGCGTGTGACCAAGCGATGCAACCAGCGACATGTCGCTGATCGCCGATCGCAGGTTTCACTGCCAGATGTAAAACCTGTCGCTCATCGTTCAGTAGACCTTGTGCATCGCTGCGTGTGACACTAAACTCAGCGACGTATTTTCTATTTTGACATCGTACAAGCGACTAAATAAAATCGCTCGCAAGATGGCGACATCACCGCATCGCTGGGTCATATTGACGCGTGTGACATCTTACCTGCGATAATTCCATATCGCTCAGGCGATTAATTACACTGGGGAACAATTTGAAAAAAATTTTCTGTTGAGTTAGGTTTTTGAGCAGATTTATACTAAAATTGGCATGCTGATTCCAAAAATGTAGTCAGTTTTTTTCTAACACGTCAAGTTTTTCCTCCACAACTTACATGCCAGAGATGCACAATTGCACTGATATCTGTAATAAGACTTGTTATCTGATTACAATTCGACTCATATAGAGCTACGTGGCATATGATAGTGTTAAAAAACAGATTTGTCATGCCTATTTTTTATATATTTCATTTTTTGTTCATATTTGTACTATTAAAAAAGAAAAAAACACTTTTTAGGTACAGTAGTTTACATATTTTTGAGAAGACAAAAATCCTATAGTTCAAAAACTTGACGTGATAGAGAAAAACTGAGATCATTTCTGGATTCAGCATCCAAAAATTAATTAAGAACAGTTGTCTGACCTAACTCCTAAAAAATTGTGTTCCCCAGTGTAATTTGTGACGCATGAGCGATATCGCGGGCGACATTGACACGTGTGACAGGCCAGAGTATATCACAACAGTGTAATCACGGCAAACAACATAATCAGGGGTTGTAACAAAGTCCCTGCATGTAGAATTGTTTATATAAGGAATGCATGGCAGGCTATAGCAATAAATGGTTCAATATCCTATGAGGCTATACCACAGGGAGTGTATTAATCCAGTACTCTAAATGTCTCATACATAAATTGCTAAATATGCAACAATAGGATGCACAGTATGCAAACCAATATTGAGTACTATAACAGACCCTGAGGCATGCAGGCAGCAAATCCTGCTTTTACCATAACCACCAGCAACTTAAATTGATCCAAAGCAAAGGGACAGAGAATTGAAAGAAGCGGTTATCGGTGCAGTGTAAACATACCACCAGCTGTATAAGGGGGAGATGACTCAAACAAAACC
Organism: Allobates femoralis; assembly: GCA_033576535.1. Classification (NCBI taxonomy): domain Eukaryota; kingdom Metazoa; phylum Chordata; class Amphibia; order Anura; family Aromobatidae; genus Allobates; species Allobates femoralis. The sequence goes on along the minus strand of JARQOC010000005.1, from coordinate 412,273,945 downwards.
CCACGCGTTCCGTCACGGGGGTGACTTCATCAGGGATGAGTAGATGGTGGTCAGTTAAGGGGAGACTGGAAGTTGTGATATTACATAGGGAACAGAGGCGGATAACGATAAGGTATAATGTATGTCTGTCTGTGTTGGTTAGTTTGGAGGACCAGTAAGTAACTCCAAAGATGAAGTAAGTAGCAAACATTTGTAGGTTGCCAACTGATGGGTGTAAGGAGGAATATTGATGTCACCACATGTGGTAATGTCAGCATAAAGAGTGCAGAAGGCAGGTGGAGAATTGGTCAAAAAATTGGTGGCCAGGAGGCTGGTATATGTCACTCATTTTCAGATAGAGGGAGAGTGAATAGAGCATAATGTGGCTGACATACAATTGCTTTGAACTCTGACTTCTACTGCACTCCATGAAACACTGTAGAATGCCGCAGTTCCTCCTAGTCACCAGAGTCTGATGGAGCCACTGTCATAGCAGGTAAAGCCACCGTAAGGCTAATATAATACAGGGGTTGTGGGAGATGTATGACTAATGCCAGGAAAATGGATCCTACCAGACACCCAAAGCCTTTGCATTAAATTGAATACAGTTCAGGCAAGTGAGGGCCTGTATTGTCTGTCATGCCTTGAAACCCATGTTAGGAGAAGGCACAAGCCTCAATGTACTTTGAAACAGCCTTCATACTTGGGTGCTGCTTATATCAGCAGTATTATGCATATGCTATCAAAGATATTATGTACAACTTAACTTTTTAAAGGGCTATATGGATAAGATTTTTGACCTACAGTAGCAGCAAATATAGAGCATATTTAATTTTTCTTATTATTATTTAAAGAGGTTGTTCGGGCTCGTCACATAATCTCAGTGCATATCCAGGCTGCCTAATGCTGACAATCTGTAATGTACTATGTGTCAGCATTCTGCAAGGTTTCCTAGATAACACTTGTTTTGTGTCTGAACAGAACAACCAGGGGGGGTGTTCTGTCATGATAATGAACACTGGTCGTTTCCACCTCCTCTACCCCAACCCCTCCCCCATAGCAACATCCCCGCCCTCCCCATCTACATGACTCAGCCTCTCCACAGGAAGAAATCCTCCCCGGCTGCAGCCATTGCTGTGAGCAGACCTGCCCGGATTAGCTGCTCCTCTCCCCGGCCAGACACCAGTGATGTACGGAAAGTCTGCAGAGAGAAGGGACAATGTGCTGTGTTCAGGGGAAGCTGCTCCGTGATTACAGTGAATAGCTCGTTATCAGTGATTCCTTCCCTCACTGTCCCGGGCTGTGATCAGGAGCAGGGAAGGAGAATGTACTGTGTGAGCCCAGTGATGGGGGGCTGCAGCTTCTGTGACACACTGTAACAAAGCCTCTGCTGTGTGAATGACATCTCTGTGTCACTGATGTCTTCACACAGCAGATGAGCTGGTGCATTGTATCAGGGTGAAGGATGGTCAGCACTGTGTCTCTAATGACACAAATACTGATTGAAGCAGTCTGTCCACTCAGTAACTGCAGCAGTGTGAAGTGTTGGGGGGTGTATGTATGGAGAGATATATGATACTAAGGATTTTGATATTGTTGAGGAGTCCTTGCTTCCGTCGCCCCATCAGTCCGCCCGTCCTTCCTTCTTTCCTTCCATCCATCCTTCCTTCCGTTCATCCTTCCGTCCTTCTTTCAGTCCGTCTTTCGTCCTTTCTTTCCGTCCATCTGACCGTCCTTCCTTCTTTCCATCCGTCCTTCCTCCTTCCTTTTTTCCGTCCGTCCTTCTTTCTGTCCTTCCTTCTTTCCATCCTTCCATCTGTCCTTCTTTCCATCGTCCTTTCTTTCCATCTGTCCTTCCTTCTTTCCGTCCATCTATCCGTCTGTCCTTTCCGTCCCTCCTTCTTTCCGTCCTTCCTTCTTTCCATCCGTCCTTCCTTCTTTCTGTCCTTCCTTCCGTCCATCTATCCGTCCGCCTTCTTTCTGTCCCTCCTTCTTTCCGTCCATCCGTCCTTCCTTCTTTCCGTCCTTCCTTCCATCCGTCCGTCGCCCCATCAGTCCGTCTGTCCTTCATCCTTCTTTCCATCCTTCCTTCTGTCCATCCATCCATCCCTCCTTCCTTCCGTTGGTCCTTGCGTCCTTCTTTCTGTCCATCCTTCCTTCTTTCCATCCTTCCTTATTTCTGACCGTCCTTCCTTCTTTCCGACCGTCCGTGCCGTTCTTCCTTCTTTCTGTCCTTCCTTCCTGTCCCAGCCAAGCGTCCATTTGTCCATGTCCCAGATCTATGAAAGGAGGCATAAATACCAAGCCACGCACCACAAGCACATACACTGAAAGCGCACATTGCCAAGTTGCAAGCCATGGAGATGTTGCCATTTAGGCTTGTGGGGACACAGACTTTCCATTTCCATAATGTGCCATCCCCGTGTTACACCAGCACGTCTTAAACAATCTATAGCGTGCTCTTACCAACGCTGTAACGGGAAGGTCCACCTTACAACAGACATGTGGACAAGTACTTGTAGGCAGGGATGATACATCTCTGTCACGGCACACTGTTCAACCTGGTGGAGGGTGAGGAAAGTCTTAAACTGGACCATCATATATCCTATCCACGCCATGAATAGCATGCCCAACCTCAATCAGGGATTTTGCCTCATCATATACATCCTGTCTCCCCACTTCCTCCTCCTCCTTCGCCTCGTCATCCTATGCTAAATTACCACCACATCACTCCCAAGTTGGGAGCTGTGCAGCATCACATCGGCAAGGCAGCAACACACTCTGCTGAAGCTCATCTGCTTAGGTAAAAAACCACACACTGCAGCAGAGCTGTGGCAAGGAATAGAACAACAGACCAATCCAGTGGCTCTCCCCATTGCAACTCCAAAGCGGTCTGGTGGACTGCGATAATGGTGTAACTGGTGGCGGCTTTAAAGCTCGGAAAGATGGTACACTTGCCATGCATGGCTCATGTGCTGAACCTAGTGGTGCAGAAATGTATCAAAACATACCCTGACTTGCTGTACCTACTTGAGAAGGTGCGCCGTATTTGCTCCATTTCCACCATTCCTCTACCGCTGTTGCCGGTCTTGCAGCGCGTTAAAAGCAATTTAATTTGCCAAACCACCGACTCATTGGCAACCTGCCAAGATGGTGGAACTCAACATATCATATGTTGGCAAGGATAAGTGAGCAGCTGAGGGCACTTGCTGAATACCAGCTTAAACATCACCGTCAGACTGAGACTCAGCCAAGACACATAACAACTGTCAAGTGGGTGTGGATCACTGACATTTATTATTATTATTATTTATATAGCGCCATTAGATTCCATGGCACTTTGCATATGAAGAGGAGAGAACAATGACAAATACAATATATATGGACAATCAAGTCTTACAGATATAGGAGGGGATACATTTGTGAGGTACTTGATAACTTTGAGTAGTGCACCAAGCTTGTGAGCAATGATCAGGCTATTATTAGCATAACCATCCCTATTATGCTATGTCTGCTGAAAGAATCGCTACATAATCTAAAAATGGAATCTTTGAGTGTCCAGCAGCTGGGCATGGAGCAAGATTTCACAATGGGTGATCATACCCGGCCCAGCCAACCTCATCAGGCAAGAATGGGGGATGAAGATGATGAGGAAGATGAGGAGGGAGAGGACTTCTTTTTCAGTGGTACCGAGGGAACCCCTCATGCTACAGAGGGGACTACCAACCTCAGCTTCATGTCTGTCCAGCATGGGTAGGCTGGAGAGGAGGAGGTGGAGGAGGAGAGTCAGTGTAAAGTGAGCATGGGTATTGTTTCTCCTTCTGGGGTGACAGAACTTTTGCCTCTTTGCAGCTTGGCACACATGACACACTTCATATCTAACTGTATGTGTCAAGACCCTTGCGTGATCCCCATTTTCAACAGCTACCTATAATGGTTGGCCACCTTTCTAAACCCACGGTACAAGGACAAATTTCCTTCACTACTGTTGCAGTCATCAAGGGGTTTCACGATTGAATCCTTCAAGAGGGCCTTTGTCGATCATTTAATGGCAACATCACCCTCACACACTGCTACTAGCAGAGGTACCAGCTCTGTGCAACAGCATGCATTAATGCAGAGAGAAACGGCCAGCAGGTCCAAAAGAGGTGATGGTAAAATGTCCACAAACTGGGCCATCTTCAATAAACTGGCTCATCAGCAGGGGCTACCTGGATCGGTAACAATGTTAACGAGGGAGACGTTGCACAAGATGGTCAACGACTATCTAAGTGACCATACCTGCGTCCTTCCTGATGCTTATGTTCCATTTAACTACTGGATATCCAAGCTGCATAGTTGGCCAGACCTCTCCTTGTATGCCTTGGAGATGCTGGCCTGGCCTGCTGCTAGTCAGAGCGTGTTTTCAGTGCCGCTGGGGCAATCATTACAGATACACGAACACAGCTGACTACAGAGAATGCAGACACGCTGACTCTGATAAAATTTAACAAGGACTGGATTTCGCAACAGTATTTAAGTCCTCCTGATGACAGCATCCTAATCTAAAGTTGCCCACAATATTATTTTAGGCAACTGGTGATCACGTCCACCCCTTCCCATACAAACCCCTTTTCTTCTTCTTACACATGTTTTCAACTCCTGCTTCTGCCACATGTACCTCAGGGTCAATAAGATTAAAAACAATGTTCCGTTAATTAATATTTCCCATTGGAGGCACTTGTGATGAGACCCTCCATCCTTCATCAACCATAATACAGCCCCTGGAGCTACTTTTTGAAAACACTAAGCTATGCCTGCACATTGGGCACTACAAAAACTTTGCTAGGAGACTGTGTGGTCGTGGACAATTGGTTTCTCCTAGAAAATTTTGTGGAGGTGTAGCGACCGGTGGTAAGGCCGCGGGTGTGTGTGTATGATTTTTCTCAACAGAATCCCCATACTCAGGTTTAACCGATAATAATGTTTCTTTACTGGCAAACATGTTTATATCACAGTCAACCGAACTATATGCGCACTTGTATATATTAGAGTCTCTGGATCTTCACTTCTGCCGGGTACGCAGCAAGAAAAAACACAACAATGAAGGTATCTTTCCCTAACTTTCCCTAAAATCACATACCAGTTTATCACAGAAGAAGATGTCGCTCCCACGTAGCAGGCCTGGGGATCTCCTCAGTCTTCTTCTTTGGTCTCCTTCCGCAGGTAACAGAACTTTTCTTTTAATGTCTCTCCCAGTCTCAGGGCACACCGAGCAGGAGGGAGATCACGGCAGTACAAATGGCTCCCTTATGTCGGTCACGGCCCCTGCACATGCACCCTGGGTGCTCGACGGGCAAGGTTTTGCAGAGCGGCCAGATACACAGCACCAAAGTCCAGTGGCCCAGGATCAGTCGCAGGGGCTTCTGCGGGGTGATTTTTCCGGCAAGGTGTAGCAAAGTAGTCCACTTTCAACAGACATCCACAGGGAGATCTTCTCTGGCTCAACTCTGTATCTATACTGACTTCCTGCTGCTCTCTCTTCCTGAGTAAACACATTTGCTGAAAAGGGAATTTCCCACTTCCCTGCGTTTGTTTCAGCACTTGTCCACAAGGGGCAGTAGTGGACTGTGCACAGTTCATTTCCATATCCATTTCTATGATACAATCTGAATTGCTCACCTCACTACAGAGGCCTTATCAGCCATCTGAGACAGTATCTGCTCTTGCTCTTCTGGCTTCCAGACCTATTTATGTGCCAGACCAGGAGATTTTGCCAGGAACATAGATACTTTAACCTTCTTCTGTCTTCCAGACTCTGTGCCTTGTCTGGCACTAGTGACAACCAAACATCCGTGTCCCTGTGCCTTCATAAAAGCCTTTTTAAGAATTTGGGTTTTTTCTGACATAGCTGCAGATTTTCAGATGCAGATATTGAGGAACAAGGAGCAGTTAGTGCTTTGTAGGAGGTAGCACTACAGCCTAGTACTGCTTTATGTTTTACCAACAGCACCGCAACAGCACCAAAAAAACTTGCCCTGAGGTTAAAGGTGATATATTACGCATGCCAATCACCTCACAAGACAGTGGTGATGGCTGCGTGTCAATTGTGCAGTACCATGCTTCCAATCTCATTGTAACACTGCATGTTAAATCTACCTGTGCCTGCTGCAATGACCTCCATTGAAATATTAGCCTGACTCATATAGACTCATGCCTCTGCATCTGTATGCATTATATTCTTTACTCACCAGTATATGACTATTTCCCCTACTGTAAATGTTATCTTGTTGGAGGTGTCATAGTGTGGAGCCAGCTTTGCCTAATGTCTTATTTGTGGCTTTTCATCATCTGTTTTTTCCCTGCTGTGAGGAGCAGCTGTTATTTACCTGATACCAGGTGACTTCCCACAACCCCCCTCACCTGATAAATTTAGTTCATTCTTAAGGGGTAAACATGTGGGGAGTCAGCACATGTGGCATCTCATGCAAAGTGGCATTGAATGCTAAGTGGCTTGCAGTTACTTAATAGCAGTTAGTCAGAGCGGGAGTCAGGTAAGCCACTATCTAACATTTTTTTTTTCCTTTACTTCAATGTCTATTGTTCTATGTGCCTTTGCCATTCACCTTTACCCCTCCATCACCTATCCACTTAAGTCCCTCCCCCTTTCCTCTACTTTATTGAGCTCCCATACTCTCTTCAACATGCATAATAATCTCAGACCACCATATTCCAGGGTGTTGCAACAAAATCACAAATACAAAAACTATTTGCCTTTTCTCTTTTTACTGCTGCTCCCTAAAGGTGATATCTCAAATCCTGGTCCACCCTCCACCAACTTCAACCCTTCCCCCACCACACTTAAAAACCATGCTAACCTTATCAACATTACCTGCACCTCTTCATCTCCCTCTTTTAATTGCGCACTCTGAAATCCACAGTCTGTATGCAACAAGCTTCCCTTCATCCACAACTATTTTCTCACTAACTCTCTTAATCTCCTGGCTCTCACAGAAACCTGGATAAAGGATTCAGACACCGTGTCCCCTGCCTCTATTTCTTATGGTGACTTACATTTCTCTCATTCCCCGAGACCTGAGAACAGTCATGGTGGTGGAGTTGGCTTACTTCTGTCCCCACAATGTACTTTCCAGGTCAACCCCCCAGCCCTATCACTCTATTCTCCTCTTTTGAGGTCCACACAATTAGGCTCTTCCATCCCCTCCCCTTCAGAGTAGCAGTGGTATACAGCCCCCCAGGGTCACGCACCCAGTTCCTCGACCATTTCTCCGCATGGCTGCCGCATTTCATGTCCTCAGAATTACCAACCCTTATTCTGGGAGACTTTAACATCTCCATAAACAGCCCCATCTCCCCATCTGCATCCCAGCTCCTATCTCTAATCACATCTCTTGGCCTCTCACAGCTCTCAACCTCAGAGACACACAAGGATGGTAACACTCTTGACCTGATCTTTGTCCGGCTCTGCTCAATGTTGTCCACCCCAGTACAGTCCGACCTATCACACATTCAAAAATCTACAGGCTATTAACCCTCACACATTCACAGACTTTCTACACTCATCACTGTCCCCAATCTCCTCATTCTTCTGTCCCAATATGGCAGTCAATCACTTAAATTACTCTCTCAGAAGCTCCATGGACCAAGTAGCACCCCTCACCCTCAGAACCTCCAAACACAGAGTTAAAACAGCCCTGGCTCACATCACTAACTCAATTCCTCCAGCAATGCTCTAGGAGTGCTGAACGTCTATGGAGGAAAAGTCGCACTCCAGAAAACTTCATTCACTATAAATTTATGCTGAGAACTTACAATTCTGCACTTCAGCTCGCCAAACAGACCTACTTCACCACCCTGGTCTCCTCACTATCCAACAATCAAAAAAAATTATTTGACACCTTTCATTCTCTCCTCAGTTCTAAAGTGCAGGCCCCTATCACTGACCTCTGTGCTGATGATCTGGCTTCCTACTTCACTAAGAAAATAGAAAACATCCATTAGGAAATCAACTCCCAACCTCAAATCGCTGTTACCCCTACTTTCTCCTCACATTTCCTCTGGCTCACTCTCCACTTTTGACCCAGTCACAGAAGAGGTTTCCAGGATTCTCTCTTCCCCTCGTCCCACCACATGCACTGCTGACCCAATCCCCTTACACCTACTCCAGTCTCTCTCTCCAGTGGTCACCACTCACCTAACCAAAATCGTCAATCTCTCCCTCTTTCTGGCATCTTCCCCACCTCCTTCAAACACTCTATCATTACTCCATTACTAAAGAAAACATCTCTCGACCCATCCTGCACAAACAACTACAGACCAGTCTCCAATCTCCCCTTCATCTCTAAACTCCTGGAGGGCCTGGTCTACTCCCATCTCACTCATTTCCTCTCCATTCACGCTCTTCTAGACCCATTACAGTCTGGTTTCCGCCCTCTACATTCTACAGAAACCGCCCTCATCAAAGTGACCAATGACCTTCTGACAGCAAAACGTAATGGTGACCACTCTCTGCTTATTCTTCTTGATCTCTCTGCAGCCTTTGACACTGTTGACCACCATCTCCTACTCTCCATGCTGCACTCCATCAGCATCAAGGACACAGCTCTCTAATGGTTCTCTTCCCATCTTTCTGACCGCTCTTTCAGTGTATCATTTGCTGGCTCAACTTCCTCCCCTTTTCCTCTCGCTATTGGGGTCCCTCAGAGTTCAGTCCTTGGACCTCTTCTCTTCTCTCTGTACACAGCCCTGATTGGACAGACCATCAGCAAATTTGGCTTTCAGTAACATCTTTATGATGATGACATACAACTAACAACTATACACTTCTTCCCCTGACCTTACTCCCGCTCTAATCAAGAACACCAATAACTGTCTAACTGCAGTTTCCAATATCATGTCTGCTCTCTATCTGAAACTCAAACTTTCAAAAATTGAACTTCTTCTGCTCCTGCCCTCCACTAACCTCCCTAAATCTGATATCTCTCTCTCAGTGTGCGGCACCATGATAATGCCTAGTCAGCAGGCTCGCTGTCTGGGTGTTATGTTTGACTCTGATTTTTCCTTCACCCCATATATACAATCTCTTGCCCGCTCTTCCATACTTGCACATGAAGAACATCTCTAGAATTCGCCCCTTTCTCACCTTGGAAAAAACAAAAACACTCATTGTGGTCCTGATTCACTCCTGCCTTGACTATTGTAATTCTCTTTTAATTGGAGTGCCCCGCACTGGACTCTCCTCTCTCCAGTCCATCCTTTATGCAGCAGCCAGGATCACCTATCTAGCTATCCATTACTCAAACTCTTCTGCTCTATGCCAGTCATTGCACTGGCTGCCTATACTCTATAGGAAACTGCTTGTTCTCACCCACAAAGCTCTTCACAGTGCAGCACCACCCTTCATCTCCCTCCCTTATCTCTGTCTATCACCCAACCCGCTTTCTTCGCTCTGGAAGTGACTTTACACTCACTTCTGCATTAATCCGAACCTCCCACTCCTGGCTCCAAGACGTCTCCCGAGCTGCACCAATTCTCTGGAATGCTCTACCACAAGAAATTAGGTGTATCCACAACTTACATAGTTTCAGGCGATCCCTAAAAACACATCTTTTTAGGGCGGCCTATCATGATCTCTAGTGAAAGTCATCTAGATATAGCCTATCCACTCCACCAGTCTCAAGTGTATCACAAATAATGGTTGATGGCCACGTATACTGCTCCTATCAGTTCCCCATCTCCTCAAGTTGACTATATACCATCATTGTAAATTAAACACCTGTACTTTGTGTCACCCCCACCTCGTTGTTAGATTGTAAGGTCTTATGAGCAGGGCTCTCATTATTTTGCTTTAATTATTGTATTGTGTTATGCTTTGTATTGTATTGTTTTTTGTATTGTATTGTATTGTATTTTCTGATGACTGTTTACTGTCTCTTTTGATTGTTTATATATGAACCTCTGAATTGTGAAGCTCTGCGGAATATGTTGGCGCTATATAAATAAAGATTACCGTATATACTCGCGTATAAGCCGAGTTTTTCAGCCCAAAAATTGGGCTGAAAAGTACTCCCTCGGCTTATACGCGAGTACACAGGCCGCCCAAACCGCCCGCCACCATCAGTATACATGTGCCCCCCCCCCCATCAGTATCCAGGGCCCCCCTTGCAGGCCAAACCTGTAAAGTAAAATCACTATACTTACACCTGTGCCCGCCGCCGTCCCCGCTCTGCACCGCGCTCCTCCATCTTCTTCCGTCTTCCTCCTCTGTCGCAGGCAATGACGTCATTGCCTGCGACAGAGGAGGAAGACGGAAGAAGATGGAGGAGCGCGGTGCAGAGCGGGGACGGCGGCGGGCACAGTATAGTGATTTTACTTTACAGGTTTGGCATGCAAGGGGGGGCCCTGGATACTGATGGGGAAGGGGCCCTGGATACTGATGGGAAGGGGGCACATGTATACTGATGGTGGCGGGTGGGCGGTTTGGGCGGCTTGTGTACTCGCGTATAAGCCGAGGGGGTACTTTTCAGTGTCAGTTGTGCAGTTCTGTACATGCTATTCGGTGTGAACACAGCAATGCAATGGACCAAAAAGTTGCCCTGAGATTTAAGGCGATATATATTACGCGCACCAGTCACCACACAAGACAGCAGTGCTAGCTGCGTGTCAGTTGTGCAATACCGTGCATGCTATTCGGTGTGAATACAGGAACGCAACGGCAAAAAAATTGGCCTGCAGGGGTAAATGTGACCCCAAAAATAGTTGTAAAAACTGTCACTACTCCCTGGCCTTATACTTTCAGCTCTGAGAAGAGCTGAAATATTGCTGACTGTACTATGTGGTACTGTAACGCTCCTATCTGTCTCCCTGCACTACAATCACCTAGTACTACAATACTGGTAGCTCCAGTTTAGGAGAAAAGACAGAGCTGCAAACAGGATTCCTTAGAATGTCTTCTTTATTGGTGCACAGGACTTACATGGTGAGGGGTAGCGGGTGGGATGATGGGGGATTGAGGCACGACTGCCATTTCACTCCGTGAGTGGCACTTCCACGGGCACAATCCATAGGGTGGGTGGGTGTTACCTTTTATTTAAAACCACCTCCTTGTAACATCAGCTTGCAATTAGTTACCAAGGTAACCATATACAACATTGATCAATGGCTATGAGCCTATGTAGCGATGATACAAACAACAAACATTCCTAAAAGTACTAACTGGTGTTAACAATAAAATAGTCTACATAGAAAATAGAAAGAAAAAGGATAGTACTAATCTATACAGTATAGTAATAAAATTTCAAAACTCCAATTTAAACACTAAAATGACCGAAATTCTGAGAGGTCATTTTTATCATTCAGGCCTGCAGGACCTTGTGCTCTAAGTGCCCTTTCACATCAGCGTTTTTCGTAATTCGCGGCAGATGCGGTGAAAAAACCGCATCTGCCGCGTTTGCCGCATAACCGTTCCACTTGCGGCACGGTTGCGTTTTTTCCCATAGGAAGTATAGGGGGACTTGCGGCAGATGCGGCAAGTGCGGTTTTGCACTTGCGGCAGGTGCGGCAGTGAAAAAAAACGGGTTCAGCCGCGGTTTTTTTCCTATGGGAAAAACCGCAAGTGGAACGGTTATGCGGCAAGCGCGGCAGATGCGTTTTTTTCACCGCATCTGCCGCGAATTACGAAAAACGCTGATGTGAAAGGGCCCTAAGACTGATTATCCAGCCAGCCTCTTTTTGCAGGAGCAATCTATGCACCTGCAGGTGGCAACTCCACTCTTTCCAGGCCCATAAACCTCAATGCACTAGAGTGCCCCCGTGCTCTGTTCTCACATGCTCTATAAGTCTTGGAGATCCTACACATGTTTCAATTGATGTTACATGTTCTCTAAAGCGTATGTATAAACACCTAATGGTTTTTCCTATGTAATATCTCCCGCAGGTACACATTACGGCATATACCACATATTTTTGTTTTACATGAAATAAAGCTGTTCACCTTATGTGTAATATGATCGATCTTGATAGGATTAACCACTGAATGCTGTGAGCAAAATCGGCAGTTTCCACACTTAAAATTACCTACTGGGCACTGTTTCTCAAGCCACGTTTTTTCAGGCATCATTCTCCTACGAACCACCATATCACCTATATTCCTGCGTCTTCTATGTGTGACCAAGGGTTTACGTAGGGCTATCTCTCATAAGTGTTTATCACTTTCTATCACATACCAATTCTTTCTGGTGGCGTTTTTAATAGTTCTGTCCATAGGGCCATACTTAAAGTTAAAAATAAACCTATGCTCTTTTTTGTTACCCAACGTTTTTTTCCACCCTTCTTTCCAGATATTATCAACTTTGGTCAGGGCATCATTGATCAATTTCTCAGGATACGCTCTGGCCTTTAACCGTTTTTTCAGATCCCCTACCTGTTCTTGATATTTATCGTCATTATTATTATTAATCCTTCTTAGGCATAGGATCTGATTAAACGGTAAGGTTCTTTTTATGTGCTGAGGGTGATTACTTTCATAATGTAACACTGAATTTGTCGCAGTTTTTTTATGGAAGTTTTCAGTACTGATCTCTTACCATCCAAAATAGAGATTTTGATGTCCAAAAAGTCTAGGACCTCTCATCCCAGTATCGAACAGGAAAGGAAAAAATTGTGACACAAGATCGAGGTAAGATTAGGTTAAAAACAATCCCGAAACACTTTAAAATGAAACATTCATGTAATAGCAAAGGGATAGATTGTATCACATCCAATATTAGAGGTGGGAATATACAAGACCTTTCGGCCAACTTGCAACCCACTGGATTTGGTGATTAAAAGACCATAGCCACGGTAGGCCTAAATGAGAATAATAGCATTTTACCCTTTTTGTGAGGTCATTGATGGGTATGTCATAGGGTTTTTGTTGTTTGTTATTGTATTTAATCACCAAACTGTTGTTATTTTTATTTAGTTCCATTGACCATATAAAATAATGGATGATAAGGAATTGAAACCTATTTGGATGAAAAACAGTGATCCACAAGATACAATTTTGGATATAATATGAGGATGTGCAGCAACATATATAGAGGGAATGCATACCATGGTATATGTCACCGTATGAGTCATAACTTTGGTTTTAGATTGGGTATGTATTGTATATGCGTATGGATTTATAACATATTCTAGGGCTGCATGTATTAATGTATGAAAAAGTGCCTTTTGGTTTTGATTATTTGGATTTTGATGTCTGTGTAAACAGTCATGGCCATTTGGCCAATGCATTGTAAGTGACCCCTGTATATGTTATATATGTATATTTCTACTATAAGTGTATTACAGTATAGATAGCATTATCTTACTGGTGCTGACAATACAGTGATATGCAGTTGCTATGTGATGTATAACTGTTAATAATGAAAATCAACTATTGTTGAAATCTTTTAATGTTATGGTATTCCGGGATCCCCATTTGGTGAAAAACCCTCTCATCCAGATTTGTCTCCTGCCTCTAACGCCGAATGCGGTGGGATCTCGCGGTTTGCGTCGCTGCTTGGGCGTGTCATGGATCATGTGATCCGTGTCTCCGCCCTCCTATGACGCCGGGTGGTGAGGTTTATTTGGACAGACTGTGCAGACCTTAAGGTAAATCAGTACATGATTGCTTTATATTGGACTATAATCTGTTTTCTTACCTAGCTAATACACTTGTGTTGTTTAGCAGTGACCTAAATTGGTCTATATAGGTCTATAGGTCTGCAAGGTGTACTATATTATATATAGAGTGACACAATTGAGCACTATAAGTTGTTAGACCTTTTGAATGACCCATTATAATGCAAGGTGGATAAATATATACATCTAACCTACCACTAAGTAATAAGCAAACCTGAGGTGTGTAATATACAACTTAGATAAAAAAACACCGATGGCTACATCCAGCTGCATTGCATAATCCTAGGCTGACTAAATGTAGATTGGTTACATGGATCTAAGGGCCACGTCACACACACAGATATCTGTGCAGATATTGTTCACAGATCTCTGGTTGTGAAATCATGGACACATTATTCATTTGTACACAGCCACAAAATGATACAATGTGTCCATGATTTCACTGCAACCAGAGATCTGTTCAGAAGTTGGACACAGATATCTGTGTGTGTAACGTGGCCTTTACCGTGATATCCATTTGGCGGCCGTCACACGGTTCAATATTGCTAACGATATCGTTTAAGCGATCTGCTTTTTGATCGCTTAAGCGATATCGTTTGTGCATCGCTGCGTGCGATCAAGCGATATTACAATGTAAAATCGCTTGATCGTGACATCGCAGATATGGGAGCTGGAGCTCATATCAAGCGATCATCGCTTGTTCAATCTGCTTCATCGTGGTGTGTGACACCACGATGAACGATCTCCCAGCGGCAGAGCCTATGCTGGGAGATGGTATCTATGGTAAACGTCGGGTTACTAAGTGCCGCGCGGCGCCTAGTAACCCGATGTGTACCATAGTTACCAGCGATCTCGCTGGCCCACATCGCTGGTGAGTCTGTCTGTGTGACAGCTCACCAGCGATGTGAGCGATATCGTTAGCGATCGCGCGTGCACGTGATCGCTAACGATATCGCTCACGATATTGTAGCGTGTGATGGCCGCCTTAGATATATATAAAATCAATTCCATTCACTTTATCAGATATTTAGTGGATGAACCAACAATAATCCTATTAGGCTTGAAAAGTGCCATATATGGAATATGTCTGTATATGATATACCAAAGTTATTTATGCAATGTGAGCAAGCATCATTTAATTGTTGTTATTACAACTTTGGACACATATTGTAATCTGTCCTTCCTCATAAAAACATGCACTTTTTCTGACATTAACCTGAGCACTTGTTCACTTCACCTGATCCCAAATAAAGAATTTTCTATTTTGCATAGATTTTGGATCTTGTGTCGCAATTTTTTCCTTTCCTGTTCGATTAATATTGTGCGATTGATACACATGATTGACAGTCCGATATGTACCACATATATGAGGCACCCATTCTATACACGTAAGGATTGGGGTGAAATTTCACTTATGATATGGCAAAGAAAAGTATGGTATTTTGTAATTTTCTCCCAGTACATATGTAAACTTCATATTCATCTGATTGACATTATTTAAAAACAGCACAAAATCTCGAAATCCTCTTTTTCCTCATCCCAAATCAGAAACACGTCATCCACATAGCGAAGATATGCTCTGATGTTCTTCAAGAATGGGTTATCCACTGCATAAATGTAACTATTTTTGAATACACCCAAAAAGATATTTGCCAGGTCACAAGCTACTGGTGTCCCCATTGCGGACCCGTAGCATTGGGTGTACCACTGCTCACCGAATTTAAAAGCGTTATGATACAACACAAAATCCAGGGCTTCTATGATAAAGCCTTTCAGCGAATCTGATTTATCTGTGGCCTGCACCACCTCCTCTACTATCTCTATAACCATTTTTTGCGATATCCGCGTGTGCAGGCTTTCCACGTCAATCGACGCCAAATGGAACCCCTGTTTCACATCCATAGCCCGAGTTACACGCTTCTATGTCCCAGCGATCCCACCAACGATCAGGATCGCTGGGACATTGCAGGCTGATCGCTGGTTAGCTGTCACACAGGCAGACTCACAGTGATCCGGACCAGCGAGCACACTGGTATCCAAGGTTAACAGCAGGTAACTAAGCTCCGCACGGGGCTTAGTTACCCAATGTGTACCTTGGATACCAGCTCCCAGCGTTGCTGTACGGTGCTGGGAGCTCGCTGATTGTTGGTCTCCCGCTGTCACGCGCAGTGTTGCTGCGCATTCAGCGGGTGACCAACGAAAGATTTATGAACCGGTCCATAAATCTGCAATCAACGATCAACAACTCATCGTTGATTGTTGATAGGTGTCACATACAACGATGTAATTTAGACATCGCTGCAACGTCACCAAACTGGTGACATTGCAACGATATAGTTACCGATATCGTTGTGTGTGACGGGCCCTTATCTCTCCCAAGATTTCCAAGAATGCACCGGTATCCCTCACATATGAAGGAATCTCACGCATTAAAGGCTGCAGCTTCCAGTCGAGAAAACGTGACAGTGGCTCAGTCAAAGAACCGACCCCTGACACGATTGGTCGACCCAGCGGCGCGACCAGGGATTTGTGGACCTTCGGCAGGTAATACCAGTGCGGCTTACTTGGATAATCTGGGAACAGTTTCTCTGCCTCTTTTGTTGTGAGTGCACCTGACTCAACACTCCTAGCTGTGAAAACTGTCACTACTCCCTGACCTTATACGTTCAGCTCTGAGAAGAGCTGAAATCTTGCTGACTGTACTATGTGGTACTGCATCGTTCCTGCCTGTCTGCCTGCACTACAGTCACCTAGTACTACAATATTGGTAGCTCTCAAAAGAGCATTTGGCTTTTACAGAGGATTTCTGTATGGTTTGCACAAGCACAACTCTCCCTACACTAGCTGTGCTCTGTGTGCAATGTGCAGAAAATGGCGACGGCGGGGTTTATATAGAGACTATGAGTCATAGGCTATGACTCATACAGGGGCGTAACTACAACAGGTGCAGGGGTTGCAATCGCACCCAGGCCCTGGAGCCTAGGGGACCCCAAAAGTCCCTTTGGCCTATAGAAAAAGACTAATGCTATAAAAGATTTGAAACAAGTGGAGGCCCCGTTGGAGCTTTCGCATTGGGGGCCATGAGCTTCAAGTTATGCCACTGGACACATGTACAGTTGTGGCCAAAAGTATTGACACCCCTGCAATTCTGTCAGATAATACTCAGTTTCTTCCTGAAAATTATTGCAATCACAAATTCTTAGGTATTATTATCTTCATTTAATTTGTCTTAAATGAAAAAACACAAAAGAGAAAGAAGCAAAAAGCAAAACATTGATCATTTCACACAAAACTCAAAAAATGGGCCAGACAAAAGTATTGGCACCCTCAGCCTAATACTTGGTTGCACAACCTTTAGCCAAAATAACTGCGATCAACGCTTCCGGTAACCATCAATGAATTTCTTACAATGCTCTGCTGGAATTTTAGACCATTCTTCTTTGGCAAATTGCTCCAGGTCCCTGATATTTGAAGGGTGTCTTCTCCAAACTGCCATTCTTAGATCTCTCCACAAGTGTTCTATGGGATTCAGGTCTGGGCTCATCGCTGGCTGCCTTAGAAGTCTCCAGTGCTTTCTCTCAAACCATTTTCTAGTGTTTTTTGAAGTGTGTTTTGGGTCATTGTCCTGCTGGAAGACCCATGACCTCTGAGGGAGACCCAGCTTTCTCACACTACATTATGCTGCAAAATTTGTTGGTAGTCTTCAGACTTCTTAATGCCATGCACACGGTCAAGCAGTCTAGTGCCAGAGGCAGCAAAGCAACCCCAAAACATCAGGGAACCTCTGCCATGTTTGACTGTAGGGACCGTGTTCATTTCTTTGAAAGCCTCTTTTTTTCTCCTGTAAACTCTATGTTGATGCCTTTACCCAAAAAGCTCTACTTTTGTCTCATCTGAGCAGAGAACATTCTTCCAAAACGTTTTAGGCTTTCTCAGGTAAGTTTTGGCAAACTCCTGCCTGGCATTTTTATGTCTTGGGGTAAGAAGTGGGGTCCTCCTGGGTCTCCTACCATACAGTCCCGTTTCATTCAGACGCAGATGGATAGTACGGATTTACACTGTTGCACCCTCGGACTGCAGAGCAGCTTGAACTTGTTTGGATGTTAGTCGAGGTTCTTTATCCACCCAATCTTGCGTTGAAATCTCTTGTCACTTTTTCTTTTCCGTCTACATCTAGGGAGGTTAGCCACAGTGCCATGGGCTTTAAACTTTTGATGACACTGCGCACGGTAGACACAGGAACATTCAGGCCTTTGGAGGTGAACTTGTAGCCTTGAGATTGCTCATGCTTCCTCACAATTTGGTTTCTCAAGTCCTCAGACAGTTCTTTGGTCTTCTTTCTTTTCTCCATGCTCAATGTGGTACACACAAGGACACAGGACAGAGTTTGAGTCAACTTTAATCCAGCTCAACTGGCTGCAAGTGTGATTTAGTTATTGCCAACACCTGTTAGGTGCCACAGGTAAGTTACAGGTGCTGTTAATTACACAAATTAGAGAAGCATTCAATATTTTTCTAACAGTGCTAATACTTTTGTCCACCCCACGTTTTTTATGTTTGGTGTTGAATTATATCCAATTTGGCTTTAGGACAATTCTTTTTGTGTTTTTTCTTGAAGACAAATTAAATGAAGATAATAATACCAAAGAATTTGTAACTGCAATCATTTTCAGGAAGAAACTGAGTATTATCTGACAGAATTGCAGGAGTGTCAATACTTTTGGCCACCACTGTATGACGTTGGGTGGTCAGCCAATCATAGTAAGTGAAAATGCATAAGACTGGCATCACCGTACATGTAGGTGCTGGCAGAAAATAATAATACTTACAAAAAGAGGATATATGCCGCGACACTACTATATATGAGAAATGTAAATCAATGAGTGGCACTAGAGAAAAGAGGATCAAACTCTATTGTGCATATGTGTAATGCAGAAACTGCCCTGTGCTAGATATGAAAATCAGAGATCTTAGTCTCGATAGTGGCCACTAAGGATTAAGCCTGGCACCCACTTTCAAGGAGCCTCCACTGCCAGGTCCTGACACTATGCCCTAGTGAGATTGTGAAATGTGTATAGGCTTATATGTCCATGAATGTAATTAAAAACAGGAATCAGGTGTGTGCTAGGACCTCACAATGGTGTCCAAGTGTGGCTACCAGACTAAGGGAAGGAGAAATAGGAAAATTATATATAATGGGAGCTCAGTCAAAAATAGACAATATGTGAATATGCATAAGACTGGCATCACCGTACACGTAGGTGCTGGCAGAAAATAATAATACTTACAAAAAGAGGATATCTGCCGCATCACTACTATATATGAGAAATGTAAATCAATGAGTGGCACTAGAGAAAAGAGGATCAAACTCTATTCTGCATATGTGTAATGCAGAAACTGCCCTGTGCTAGATATGAAAATCAGAGATCTTAGTCTCGATAGTGGCCACTAAGGATTAAGCCTGGCACCCACTTTCAAGGAGCCTCCACTGCCAGGTCCTGACAAGCCCTAGTGAGATTGTGAAATGTCTATGCTAATGTCCATGAATGTAATAAAAACAGGAATCAGGTTGTCTAGACCTCACATGGTGTCCAAGTGTGGCTACCAGATAAGGAAGGAGAATTAGGAAAATTTAGTAATGGACTCATCAAAAATTAGACAATATGTGAATATGCTAAGACTGGCATCACCGTACACGTAGTGCTGGCAGAAAATTATAATATTTACTACAAAGGATTATAACACGCATCACAATATATGAGATGTAAATCAATGAGTGGCACTAGAAAAAAGATCAACTCTATTCTGCATATGGTAATGCAGAACTGCCTGTCAGATAGAAATTAATCTAGCTCGATAGTGGCCATAAGGTTAAGCTGGCACCACTTCCAAGACCTCCATGCCAGTCCTGACAGGATCGCTGAATGTCCAAGGTCGCGGGAAGCCACACAGGCAGATCTACTCACTGATGCGCGACCCCCGTTGGTCGTTGGGATCTGTCACTGTCACGGGCGTAACATGGAGATCGTTGGTCGTTTCCCGTGTCACACACACCGTTGCAGAATGACCAGCGGAGACTGATGAAGAAAAAATGGTCCAGGCCATTCCATAACGATCAGCGATCTCACAGTGGGGGGCCGCTCGCTGCTACGTGTCAAATGCAGCGATATCTCTGGCAAAGTCGCCGCATCTTCACAAAACCTGTGACGTTGCGGCAACATCGTTAGCTATTTTGCTATGTGTATCGGGGCCTTAAGTTGCTTGAGATTGAATTTAAATTTTCTCAAAGGATTTATAAACGGCAAAATATCATGGTGCTATATAAGCAATGCATAATAATAATACAACCATTCTAAGGCTCCTTTCACATCAGCAATTTTCGCTGATGTGTGGCAGATCGGGCAGGTGGCACCACATCTGCCGGATCTGCCGCCTAACAGACGACTTGCGGCCCGGATCCGGCAAGCCCCATGCATTGACTATGGGGCTTGCGGTCCGGTGCGGCAAGTGCGGTTCTGCCGGATGCGGCATATCCGGCACTTGCAGCCGCAAAAAGAAACACTGCTTACAGCTTTTTTTTTTTTTGCGGCAGCAAGTGCCGGATCTGGCCGATCCGGCTTAACCACCCTTGCCGCACCGAACAGCAAACCCCATAGACAATGCCTGGGGCTTGCCAGAATCGGGCCGCAAGTCAGCCATCAGGCGGCAGATCCGGCAGATGCGGCGCTACCTGCCGGATCTGCTGCACATCAGCGAAAACCGCTGATGTGAAAGGGTCCTAATAGTGATTTTTCAAGTAAGTACACTACTCTCATCAGGCCTAAAGACCAACGTAATAAAGTACTCAGCTTGTAATGTGCTATGTGGATATTCAAATTTGTCACAACTAATTTGCTGAGAAGCCAGAACAGAGATATATGCAGCGTAAAAGCATAGAACTTCATAAGTATATCTGTTGCTATTAAACAGAAGTTCCTATTCTTTAAGTATAAAACGTTTTTTTTTATCACCCAGAAAAGTGCTAATCAAGGTTTTTTTTTACTTTTGAAACTATTACAATAAATGCTATCATGTTGTAAGAGTTATACTGTTCATTCAAATTTACTTTACCATAAGGTAATTATAAGTCACAGAGATGTTTTCAAATTGAGAAGACTGCAATTAATATGAACCAAAATCTCTTGATAAGACTTTGTTCCCCGTGAGGTATCTATGATGAATATTCTTTCAATTATTTTGTTCGTACCAGCTGTATCATGCCCTAGAACACCTGTTCTGAATGTAAAGGTGTGCTATATTTGAAAAAGTAATAAACTATATATTACAGTATTATATATTATGTACTGTACATTATATACATATATACAGTGGTGTGAAAACATTTTTGCCCCTTCCTGATTTCTTTTTCTTTTGAAAGTTTGTCACACTTAAATGTTTAATGCAGTAGAAAAGGAAATATCCGGGCCCTACCGGATCAGAAGTCTTCCTTGGCTTGAGGAAGGCAATCCTGGGTCAGGGTGCCTCTCAGAGTATGGTGTTGCACGCATTATGGGAAAATCCAAATATCCATGAAAGAAAAAGCCAGGCGGCACTCACCGAATTTTAGAGATCCTTTTATTCGTCCAGTAATTCACAGGACATTATCATGCGGGGAGAGGGAGTGGGGAGCACGGACGATAGCTGCCATTTCGGGAGCAGTGCCGCTGGACCTGTTGAATCGGCACTGCTCCACGAAATGGCAGCTGTCATCCATGCTCTCCATCCCCTCCCCGCATGATTATGTCCTGTGAATTACTGGACGAATAAAAGGATCTCTAAAATTCGGTGAGTGCTGCCTGGCTTTTTCTTTCATGGAAACATAAATGTTTAAGATTAGTGATCTGCGAGTAGCCGGAATATTCGTAATCGCTATACTCGTTACGAGTACTTTCTAATAATTGCGCATTCATTCCGAATAGCAAGTGCAATGTAAGTCAATAGGAAATCATCTAGTTTTCTGTTGGACCCTAAAAAAGGGGTCTGGGGCTTGAAGAAAAGGCTGAAATGGGTGGGAAAGCTTGGAGAATATGCCTGCAGGCATTTCTGACTCACATATGGTTTATGGGAATAGCTTTGTCGCAGGATTATGCCACTGTTACAGATAAAAAAAACAACTACCAAACCCAACCTAAATAGCATTTAACAGGCCAAAAACGTTCACAAACAGTTTTTCATGCATTATCACTTGTTTGCAAGGCTAAATAAACCAGAGAAACAAAATTATATCGCCTTTAGCGTTTGTTCACACATACTGTTGTAGCTTTATTTCGCCTTTTACAGTTGGGTGGGCCCTGAATCATACATTTTGTGATACGTGATTTTTAGTTAGCTATTCCCTAGGACTTTACAAGGCCGGCTACAACATACCAATAGGTATGTTGATCTTTGACTTCAGAGGCCTCAGGCAGTCCAGTAGCATATGTTTTGGAGGGACCGCTCTTACTTCGACATTTGGGTGGTTACCTCCCCCACTGAGACTTTATAATGTGCCCATTGTAGTTTTGGGCAAAACCCTCCTCCTCCACCACCTCCATGACATTTTGCGGCCCTAAATTCAAATGTTCAGAGGGCCTGCAGTAGGCAGGAAACCTGAGATTGCTGAGGGTCCACAGATGGCCCTGTAACATATGTTTTGGAGGGATGCTATAAAGAAGGGACCACATTCGGGTGGTCCCTCCTTTATACTTTGGGAAGGGCCCTCCTGTTTCATTTGGTGCTGACACCACTGCCTTAAGAATAACACAGCATAAGCAAAGCCATGGTTGCTGGAACTGAAGGTCACCTCATCTGTACATTAGGGAGGGCCCCCCTTTATACATTTCTGATGACCCTCCTATATACTTTGGGAAGGGCCCTCCATTTGGGAGGACCCCTTATGCATTTTGGAGAGCCATCCTTTATACTTTTGGGAGGGCCTTCTTTTATACATTAAGGAGGATCCTCCTCTATAATTTTGGAAAGGCCCTCCTCTATTCATTTGGGAGGGCTGTCTATACATTTTGGAGGGCCCTACTTTATACATTTTTGAGGGCCCTCCTTTATACAGTTGGGAGGGCCTCATCAAGTGGACTCCCACTGCTACAGAGGGGATGTGCAACCTCAGCTTGGATAGGCTGTAGAGGAAGAAGTGAAGGCGTGGTAACATGAGAAGAGGATGGGTATTGTCCTCAGCTTGGTTACACAAGACCTTTGCCTGTTTGAAGGTTGGCCCACATGGCACAGTTCCTGTGTAAATATCGTAAGTATTTTAAGACGCTCTCGTGATTCACATTTTCGCCAACAACCTATACAGGTTAGCCACCTTTCTCGACTGACGCTACAAGGAGAATATTTCTTCTCATTATTTTGAGTTACAAAAGGGTTGCACAATGGAATCCTTCAAAGTGGTGGCATTGTACATCACTTCCTGAGAACATCACCTTCTGACAATGCTGGCGGCAGAGGCACCAGCTCTTGTCAACAGGAAGGATTAATGGGCAGAGACACGCACACCTGCTATAACAGAAGTGGGGGTAAAATGTGTACAAACTGGGTAATTTTCAATAATCCAGGATATCAGCAAGGGCTATCTGTGCCTGTAAAAATGCCAAGGAGATAGAAGTTGAACAAGATGGCAAAGGGATATTTAACTGACCATACCTGCATCATTCATGATGATTCACTTCCCTTTAATTATTGTGTGTTCAAGCTGAACACTTGGCCTGACCTATCATTTTACACCTTGGAGGTGGTGGCCTGCCCTTCTGCTAGTGTTATTTCAGAGCGTGTTTTCTGTTACGGTGGGACAATCAATGATCAATAATAGGCGCACATGGCTCTCCATGGAAAATTCATGCAGACTTACTCTGATTAAACTAAAGAGGGACTAGAATTATACCTATTTTGTAATCGAATCCCTCCAAATGACAATAACACAACTTAAATTTCCCAAAACAGTTAACTTTTAAAAATGATGTGAACTACAGATGACCAATCCTTGTCAAGTTTGTGTTTGCTTTGCTGAACTGGCATATGTTCCCCCACTAAATCAGCAAAAAGGTCAATGATATACTCAACCATATTCAAATCAATGTTGTCACGAGACTGGTATCGCCAAACCAAAGTTTCAACGTTAGTCAGGAATATGGAGATGAGTAACAGGTGTAGGCATGGTGCTCAGAGAGCCTAGCTAAATTCGCAAAACACACAACACACACCAGAAGAAATGTCTCCCCATTTGAAAAACGCATGGCCACATTTTATCAAAGTGACATCACCCACCAAAAAAAGTGTAATTCAATAAAATACCTCTGTTAGCATTCTCAAAACACTGCTGACATATGCAGCAACCCACTTAGTTGCTGGAACGCGTATAAACAAAACTATGTATGACTTCAAAACTACTGGCAATTCCCCTGTGTTGCTTGATTCCCAATATGTTGTCCAGGAAACAGGCCCTGATGCCACCTGCACACAACCTGCAGTTGCACATACACAACAAACATTTAACAATGGACAGTGGACAAATGTCATATATACTTGTGATGCCTAGCAAAATGTGACTGCGAAAACTGACAAGGGGAACATTGAATGGTGCGTGATTTCTGCCAAACAGTATTACATGGTAGAAGTGATGCTTTGGATTTTAGAAGCACTATATGACTGTATGAATTTGTTGAATTTTGGTGGCACAAGCCTACCTAACTGTCACCCCAAAAACAGCGAGTAACATGGCCTGGTGCCTGCTTGGTAGCAGGCAGTAGCAAATGTTTGAAGTACTGCTTCTTTGAATTGGGAAAACCGCCTTTTTGTTATGTGGACTGAAGTACCAGTGGATTAAATGGACAGCCGCGAGGTTTGTAGCAGACAGTAGCAAATGTTTGGACTACTGGTTTGTGGAGGGCAATAACCCCCCTTTTAAGTGGGGTTTGTGGACAGCATACTCCAGCCAGTCACCCCCAAAATAGCAGATAACATGGCCCGGTGTGTGCTTGGTAGCAGGCAGTAGCAAATGTTATGACTACTGGTTTGTGGAGGGCAATAACCGCCTTTTTTAGTGGAGTATTGGGGACAGCAGAAGCCAGTCTGTCACCCTAAAAACAGCAGGTAACATGGCCTGGTGTGTGCTCGGTAACAGGCAGTAGCAAGTTTTGGAGTACTGCAGTTTTGCGTTGGGAAAACCTGCCTCTTTAAAATGTGGACAGAAGCACCAGTGGATTAAATGCACTGCTGCGAGATTAGTAGCAGGCAGTAGCAACTGCTTTTTTGCATTGGGCAAATCGCCTTTTTGTTATGTGGACAGAAGCAGCAGTGGATTAAATGCACTGCTGTGAGGTTAGTAGCTGGCAGTAGCAAGTTTTGGAGTACTGCACATTTGCGTTGGGCAAACTGCCTTTTTAAAATGTGGACAGAAGCACGAGAAGATTAAATGCACTGCTGCGACATTAGTAGCAGGTAGTAGCAATTTTTGGAGTACTGCTGTTTTGCGTTGGGCAAATCACATTTTTAAAATGTGGACAGAAGCACCAGGAGATTAAATATACTGCTGCAAGGTTAGTAGCAGGCAGTAGCAACTTTGGAGTACTGCTGCTTTAAGTTGACCCTGCTGGACACGGACCCTGCTACATTCACTCGCCCTCCCAGTAGTCTCTGTGCTGTCTCTTCAGCTCTCAAAAGAGCCATTGTTTTGATAGTATCAGGCAGGTGATTGATGGATCCTTTCAAATCTCCCTGCTCCAATATCTCTCCCTTCCTAATCTACACTGTCACTGAGGTACACTTGAGGTAGTCCTCAAAAGGGCTTTTATGCTTTGAAGAGGCCTAACACTCTCCCTAGCAGCTCAGCGATCTATCCCTATGCTTCTCCAACGCAGGCTCTGCATGCAATGTAAAATGGCGGCAGCAGGGCTTAAATAGACCCTACGAGTCATCTATGATGCTGGGTGGCCAGCCAATCACTGTAATGCCACAAACAAGATGTCTGTGACATTACTGTGATTGGTTAAGAAGCCCAGCATGATTAATGGCTGCAAAGGAGGCATCAAAACTGCAGGGTGGGACATTCGAATATAGCAAGGCAAGTACACAAAAACTTGCAGAATAACGAATAGTGCGAATACTGTACTATCCATGCGAATAGTGACGAATACCCTCGCTCTTCACTATTTAAGATCACCAAACCAATTTAAATTTTAAGATAACACAAGTAACCACAAAATGCAGTTTAGAAATTAAGGTCTTTATTATTAAGGGAAAAATAAATCCAAATCTTCAGGGATGTATGTGAAAAAATGATTGTGCCTGCCTCCACAAAACAAAAATTAACTGTGGTTTATCACATCTCTGCAAATCTGAGTTCAATTACCATAGCCACACCCAGGCCTGATTACTACCACATCTGTTCTTAATCAAGAAATCCCTTAAATAGGACCAGCCTGACAAAGTGAAGAACACCAAAAGATTCTCAAAAGCTAGACACTGTGTCACAATCAAAATAAATTTAAGAACAAATGATAAACATAGCAATTGAGATTTTTCAGGTAGAAAAGGTTATAAAGTAATTTCAAATGCTTTGGGATTCCAGCGAAACAAAGGGAGAGCCATTATCCAGAAATGGTGAAAACATGGAACAGTGGTAAAACTTCCCATGAGTGGCTGGACAACCAAAATTATCACGAGAATGCAAAGCAAGAAATAAGAAAATGCCCTTGGCACTACTTATGCCTTTAGCAGAGAAGAATTTCTCGTATCTGACGGGTATTCCTTTTCTTTACACTTGAGGTTTCAGGTGCCAGAAATTTGACAGCGTCGATAATCATTTAGACTAGAGAAAATATTGCAGCACTCTGATCCTTAAAATGGTCCAACTTTAATTTTCAACAGTTAAAAACAGCATCAGGGAGAGGTGCGGTGTATTGGACTACAGACTGTTTTGAGTCATCTGGCTCGACAACCGGTCCCACCTTCTCTCTCAACATCCGGCTGCTACTTTTATCAAGCCTAAAATATCAAAGCAATCAGCTGATCAATTAAAAACAATTTACAACTTTTTAAAGCACAGAAAACAATAAATTTTGTCAAAATCAAAGGAACACTAATAAATCATTTCTATCATTAAACCCAAAGGGTCCTTGTGTGTTAGTTTTAATTATCTAGCGTGCCTCACATTGTAGCAACAGCCTATCTAATTCTCCTCCACGGTCAGACTTTTTCAAGCCCTGAAAACTGCAGGGACTATGGATTTGTTAAATGACAAGACCGCATATGCTCTATCAATCTTTTTGCCTCTTTTTCGTTTACAATCACTAAATAATTAAAACCAGAAGGTTTAATTTGTGAGCTTCCATGGGCTATACTGCCAGGAACAACCAACTGCCACCTCATCTCAGCATATTTCGTCTCTTGCCCCTTGCAATAAAGTACTGTCCCTCAGATCCCCAGTCCATTCCACTAGTGCAGGACGTTCTTCATCTCGGTGTCAAGGTTATCCCCTTCTACTTTGTTGGGCTTCAGCTGCTGTGCTACTCAGGGCTTCATCTATTGTAGTCCTTCAGCTTAATATTGGGCACCTCCCCGCTCCTTGGTGTTTCTTCCCAGGGACCAGGGTAGCACACTTTCTTGTCCAGGGGGCAGCACCACAGGACCTATCCGAGAGGCCCTGATTAATCCCACAGACTGGTGAGCTGAGATGCTCTTCTGTGTCTCACGGATGTGGATCTGCCATTGGAATACCTCTTGGGTAGGCTTATGTGGAGTAGCCCATTTCCAGAAGCTGGGCCTCCGCTTCATAAGCATTATCTGGTCCAGTTCATGGAGAATGTTTATCCCCATTATCATAGGTATGTCTTCCTTAATGGGCTCTGGGAACAGCAAGATCACTTTTCTTTCCACTTCTTGCCCACAGATCTGAACAGTAATCCCCATGACCCCTGCGACTGAGATTGGTTAGTGGTTAGTTAACTGCAATCACCTTGATCAGGGTTTCTCTTTCTGGCTTAGCCAGTGCCTGGAAGTGTTGGTTGAAGTATGCTTTGGGCATCATTGTTATTTGGAACCCGGTGTTCTCCAAACAGTCCACAGGGATACCCTCAAAAGCAATGAGATGTTCATTATTATGAGGAATTACTTCCATTTTTGCCTCCCCCGTAGCATCCCATACTACTGGAGGGCTTTGTAGTTTAATGTTGCCTACTTGCAAGGTGTCCCCCAGTTTCCACACCTCCAGCATTGGCAATACTTTCTCTGCCGGGGGTCCAACGAGCCAGACTTCCGGATTCTGGGGGCTGAAAGGAAGGGAGTTCATGCACTGACCACAAACCAAACGGGTGGAGGAGTATTAATTCACAGTTTTTTGTTCCATCTGGGTTAACCTCCATTACAGTACAAGCTGGTTAGGAAACTCTGAAGGCCGTGCACAACTGTGTGATCAGTACTCCTTTGCTGATGGGTAGGTATCTGAGTCTACTCGTTACTATTCAATACTCTCACAGATATAAATTTATTCGGGCTACTCAGCACTTGCCGAGTATTTGTGTGCTCACGTTGCAGGATTTGGGTGTCACGCCCAGCATGTTTGGCGCCTGATTTTCAGCCACAAAAAATGCTGGCTTGCTTGTTAATCACAGTAATGCTGAAGCCATGTTGTTTGTGGCATTACTGTGATTGACTGGCTGCCCAGCATCATAGAATCTATGTAAGTCATGCTGCCGCCATCAAGCATTTTATCCAGAGAGAGCATAGTGTGAGCTTAGGGCGAGAGTGAGCAGTATCTAGGGAAATTGTTTCTGCCATCAAAATGACATAAAAGCTCTTTTAAGAGCTCCATCGAGTGTGTAATAGGTCAGAATACACTGTGTGCAGAATTATTAGGCAAATGAGTATTTTGATCACATGATACTTTTTATACATGTTGTCCTACTCCGAGCTGTATAGGCTTGAGAGCCAACTACCAATTAAGTAAACCAAGTGATGTGCATCTCTGGAATAAGGAGGGGTGTGATGTAATGACATCAACACCCTATATAAGGTATGCTTAAGTATTAGGCAAATGCCTTTCCTTAGGCAAAATGGCTCAGAAGAGAGATTTGACAGGCTCTGAAAACTCCAAAATTGTGAAATGTCTTGCAGAGGGATGCCGCAGTCTTGAAATTGTTCAGTGATCACGCTTCAAAAGTTTTGCAATCAAGCGTTTCATGGCAAATAGCCAACAGAGTCGCAAGAAGCGCGTAGGGTAAAAAAGGCTCAAAATAACTGCCCATGAATTGAGAAAAATCAAGCATGAAGCTGCCAAAATGCCATTTGCCACCAGTTTTGTCATATTTCAGAGCTGCAACGTTACTGGTGTATCAAAAAGCACAAGGTATACTATACTCAGGGACATGGCCAAGGTACGAAGGGCTAAAAAAATGACCACTTTTGAACAAGAAACATGAGATAAAACGTCAAGACTGGGCCAAGAAATATCTTAAGGCGGCCGTCACACGCATCAATTTCTAGAACGATATCGCTTAAGCGATCTGCTTTTTGATCGCTTAAGCGATATCGTTTGTGCGTCGCTGCGTGTAATCAAGCGATTTTACAATGTAAAATTGCTTGATTGTTTGATCACAGATTTGTGAGCCAGAGCTCATATCAAGCGATAATAGCTTGAACAATCTGCATCATCGTGGTGTGTGACACCACGATGAACGGTCTCCCAGCGGCAGAGCCTATGCTGGGAGATGGTATCTATGGTAAACGTCGGGTTACTAAGAGCCGCGCGGCGCCTAGTAACCCAATGTGTACCATAGTTACCAGCGATCTCGCTGGTCCACATTGCTGGTGAGTCTGTCTGTGTGACAGCTCACCAACGATGTGAACGATATTGTTAGCGATCGCGCGTGCATGAGATCGCTAACAATATCGTTCTGCAAATTGAACCGTGTGACAGCCGCCTTAAGACTGATTTTTCAAAGGTTTTATGGACTGATGAAATGAGAATGACTCTTGATGGGCCAGATGGATGGGCTAGAAGCTGGATCAGTAAACGGCAGAGAGCTCCATCACATGAATCCAACTACTCCACAGCGTGGCTGGCCAGTAAAGGTCTAAAAGAAGAAAAAATAATGACATAGCCCCATTGTTCACCTGATCTGAACCCCATAGAGAACCTGTGGTCCCTACTAAAATGTGAGATCTACGAGGTGGGAAAACAGTACACCTCTCAGAACAGTGTATGGAGGCTGTGGTGGCTGCTGCACGCAATGTTGATTGTAAACAGATCAAGCAACTGACAGAATTTATGGATGGAAGGCTGTTGAGTGCATCATAAAGAAAGGTGGCTATATTGGTCACTAATTTTTTTGTGTTTTGTTTTTGCAGGTCAGAAATGTTTATTTTTAAATTTTGTGCAGTTATATTAGTTTACCTGGTGAAAATAAACAAGTGAGATGGAATATATTTGGTTTTTCTTAAGTTGCCTAATAATTCTGCACAGTAATACCGTATATACTCGTGTATAAGCCGACCCGTGTATAAGCCGACCCCCCTACTTTTGCCCCCAAAACCTGGGAAAACCTATTGACTCGTGTATAAGCCGAGGGTGGACCCCAGCACAGGTATACAGTATGATGGGCGAATCCTAAATTACTCGGAATCGCTTGACTCTAGCGAGTCCGAGCCTGGGACTCGCTACTCGTTGCGAGTCTAGCGAGTCCAATGTTAATGAATGGGGAAGCGAGTAATAGCGAGTAGTGTGAGATTTACAAATCGCAAATGTGTCTCGGAAGCTTCAGCCTGAAGCAATCCTAGTTTTGCCATTTATTTGCATTGGACTCGTTTACTTTGCAACTGTAATCGCTGGGAAACTCGCACAGATAAGAGTCCTGTCTGCTCTGTGTGCTGGCTGCCACAGCTCCAGGGTCCTAGAGCCCGCCTGCTGCCTGATGTAGCAGAGCTGAGATTGTTCTCAGTCTCCTCATTCCCTGTGCATAGACATCTATATCGATGCACATGGATGAGCAGAGAGGACATCGCGTTTTGGACTGCGTCGGACGGAAGAGGATTTTTTTAATTAAAGATGGAGTCTCTAATGGCTTTTTTTTTTTTATTTCTAATAAAAAAATTTCTCTGTGTTGTGTTTTTTTTAAAACAATTTAATAGAAATTCATGGCGGTCATGTCTAATATTGGCGTGACCGCCATAAATTTCGGGCTTAGGGCCAGCTGATAATACAAAGCTGGCCCTAACCTCTTTATTACCCAGCGTGCCACCGCCACCAGGCCGCTGGAAGAGCGGGGTTCAGCGCCAGAGGATGGCGCTTCAATGAACGCGCCATCTTCTGGGGCGGCTGCGGGCTGCAATTTGCAGCGGGGGTGCCCAGAAAGCTTGGGTATCCCTGCGCTGCGGATTCCAGCCCCCAGCTGCTTAGCTGTACCTTGCTAGAAATAGAAATTGCGCGGAGCCCCACGCATTTTTTTTAAATTATTTCATGAATTCTGAGATTTGACTCTGAGACTCTGAGATTCTGACTCTGACTCTGAGACTCTGAGATTCTGACTCTGACCTGACTCTCTGAGATTCTGACTCTGACTCTCTGAGATTCTGACTCTGACTTCTGATTTTGACTCTCTGAGACTCTGAGGTTCTGACTCTGAGACTCTGACTCTCTGAGACTCTGAGACTCTGAGATTCTGAGACTCTGAGATTCTGAGATTCTGACTCTGACTCTCTGAGATTCTGACTCTGACTCTCTGAGATTCTGACTCTGACTCTCTGAGATTCTGACTCTGACTCTCTAGAGACTCTGAGATTCTGAGACTCTGAGATTCTGACTCTGACTCTCTGAGATTCTGACTCTGACTCTCTAGATTCTGACTCTGACTCTCTGAGATTCTGACTCTGACTCTCTGAGATTCTGACTCTGACTCTGAGATCTGAGATTCTGATGACTCTGAGATTCTGACTCTGACTCTTGAGACTCTGAATTCTGACTCTGACTCTGACCTCTGAGACTCTGAGATTCTGACTCTGATCTCTGACTCTGAGACTTCTGAGACTCTGAGACTCTGAGACTCTGAGATTCTGAGATTCTGAGATTCTGACTCTGACTCTCTGAGATTCTGACTCTGACTCTCTGAGATTCTGACTCTGACTCTCTGAGATTCTGACTCTGAGATTCTGAGATTCTGACTCTGACTCTCTGAGACCCTGAGATTCTGACTCTGACTCTGACTCTCTGAGACTCTGAGACTCTTGAGATTCTGAGACTCTGAGATTCTGAGATTCTGACTCTGACTCTCTGAGATTCTGACTCTGACTCTCTGAGATTCTGACTCTGACTCTCTGAGATTCTGACTCTGACTCTCTGAGATTCTGACTCTGACTCTGAGACTCTGAGATTCTGAGACTCTGAGATTCTCAGATTCTGACTCTCTGAGATTCTGACTCTGACTCTCTGAGATTCTGACTCTGACTCTCTGAGATTCTGACTCTGAGACTCTGAGATTCTGACTCTGACTCTCTGAGATTCTGACTCTGACTCTCTGAGATTCTGACTCTGACTCTGAGACTCTGAGATTCTGAGACTCTGAGATTCTGAGATTCTGACTCTCTGAGACTCTGACTCTGACTCTCTGAGATTCTGACTCTGACTCTCTGAGATTCTGACTCTGACTCTCTGAGATTCTGACTCTGACTCTCTGAGATTCTGACTCTGACTCTCTGAGATTCTGACTCTGACTCTCTGAGATTCTGACTCTGACTCTCTGAGATTCTGACTCTGACTCTGAGACTCTGAGATTCTGACTCTGAGATTCTGAGATTCTGACTCTGACTCTCTGAGATTCTGACTCTGACTCTCTGAGATTCTGACTCTGACTCTCTGAGATTCTGACTCTGACTCTCTGAGATTCTGACTCTGACTCTCTGAGATTCTGACTCTGACTCTGAGACTCTGAGATTCTGACTCTGAGATTCTGAGATTCTGACTCTGACTCTCTGAGACTCTGAGATTCTGACTCTGACTCTCTGAGATTCTGACTCTGACTCTCTGAGATTCTGACTCTGACTCTCTGAGATTCTGACTCTGACTCTCTGAGATTCTGACTCTGACTCTGAGACTCTGAGATTCTGACTCTGAGATTCTGAGATTCTGACTCTGACTCTCTGAGACTCTGAGATTCTGACTCTGACTCTCTGAGACTCTGAGATTCTGAGACTCTGAATTCTGAGATTCTGACTCTGACTCTCTGAGATTCTGACTCTGACTCTCTGAGATTCTGACTCTGACTCTCTGAGATTCTGACTCTGACTCTCTGAGATTCTGACTCTGACTCTCTGAACTCTGAGATTCTGACTCTGACTCTCTGAGATTCTGACTCTGACTCTCTGAGATTCTGACTCTGACTCTCTGAGATTCTGACTCTGACTCTCTGAGATTCTGACTCTGACTCTGAGACTCTGACTCTGAGACTCTGACTCTGAGACTCTGAGACTCTGAGACTCTGACTCTGAGACTCTCACTCTGAGACTCTGAAATTCATGAAATAATAAAAAAAAAATGCGTGGGGCTCAGCGCAATTTCTATGTCTAGCCAGGTACAGCTAAGCAGCTGGGGGCTGGAATCCGCAGCGCAGGGATGCCCAAGCTTTCTGGGCACCCCCCGCTGCAAATTGCAGCCCGCAGCCGCCCCAGAAGATGGCGCGTTCATTGAAGCGCCATCCTTTGGCGCTGAACCCCGCTCTTCCAGCGGCCCTGGTGGCGGTGGCACGCTGGGTAATAAAGGGGTTAATACCAGCTTTGTTATACAAGCTGGTATTAAGCCCGAGATTCTTAATGTCAGGCCACGTTTGACCCAGCCACTAAGAATCTCCAATAAAGGGTTAAAAAAACACAGAGAAAATTTTTTATTTGAAATTAAAAAAAAGCCATTAGGGACTCCATCTTTAATTAAAAAAATCCTCTTCCGTCCGACGTAGTCCAAAACGCGATGTCCTCTCTGCTACATCCCCTGTGCATAGATATAGATGTCTATGCACAGGGAATGAGCAGACTGAGAACAATCTCAGCACTGCTACATCATGTCTGTGAGCAGGCGGGCTCCAGGACCCTGGAGCTGCACAGAGAAGACAGCTGGACTCGGCTGCAAAGAAACAGCAGTTATTTGCGAGTTTCCCTGCTATCACTGGCACAGTAGCCGAGTCTAATGCAAACAATGGCAATCCTAGTTTTGTCAGCGTTTGCCAATGATTTGCATTGGACTCGTGCGAGTAAACGCTGGGAAACTCGCAGAGTACCGAGTCCTGCGAGTCCCTTACTACTCGCCGAGTAACGAGTCCTAGCGAGTAGATTCGCCCATTCCTAGTATACAGCCCCCAGCAGTGTGGTATACAGGCCCCCTCAGTGGTAGTATACAGCAGCCCCCCCAGTGGTAGTATACAGCAGCCTCCCCAGTGGTATATACAGCAGCCCCAGAGCTGTATACAGCAGCCCCAGAGGGGTATACAGCAGCCCCAGAGGGGTATATAGCAGCCCCAGAGGGGTATATAGCAGCCCCAGAGGGTTATACAGCAGCCCCAGAGGGGTATACAGCAGCCCCAGAGGGGTATATAGCATATAGCAGCCCCAGAGGGGTATACAGCAGCCCCAGAGGGGTATATAGCAGCCCCAAAGGGGTATACAGCAGCCCCAGAGGGGTATATAGCAGCCCCAGAGGGGTATATAGCATCCCCAGAGGGGTATATAGCAGCCCCAGAGGGGTATACAGCAGCCCCAGAGGGGTATACAGCAGCCCCAGAGGGGTATATAGCAGCTCCAGAGGGGTATACAGCAGCCCCAGCTGTACACAGCGGTACCCGGTTGTATACAGCCCTCCCCCCCCGTGGTATACCGGGCCCCCCCTTGCTGGTGGCAACCTGTAAAGGAAGAGATCATTATACTTATCGTGTCGCTGCCGCTGCCGCCGCTCTATCACCGTCCGTCACCGCGCTCTTCCTGGTCTTCAAGCTTCCTTCACCGGCGCACAGACAATGACGTCATTTCCTGTGCGCCGGTGAAGGAAGCTTGAAGACCAGGAGGAGCGCGGTGACGGACGGTGACAGAGCGGCGGCGGCGGCGGCAGCGACACGATAAGTATAATGATCTCTTCCTTTACAGGTTGCCACCAGCAAGGGGGGGCCTGGTATACCACGGGGGGGGGGGGGGGGGCTGTATACAACCGGGTACCGTATATGGACTCGTGTATAAGCCGAGGGGGGACTTTTCAGCACATTTTTTGTGCTGAAAAACTCGGCTTATACACGAGTATATACGGTAGTTACCTGCACAAACAGATTTTCTCCTAAGATAGCCAAATCTAAAAAAACTCCACTCCAACTTAAAAAATATTAAGCTTTGATATTTGAGTCTTTTGGGTTGATTGAGAACATAGTTGTTGATCAATAATAAAAATAATCCTCTAAAATACAACTTGCGTAATAATTCTGCACACAGTGTAGTGTAGTGAGGGAGAGTTTGTGAAGCAGGGATAGACTAAAAAATAGCATTCCAGTATCTTCATATTACAAGAATACCACAGATCTTTTCAGAGCTAAATCCACTGTAATCTATGTCAGAATAGTGTAGGGAGTGAGAGTTTGTGGAGCAAGGAGAGACTAAAAAGTATTGTTACAGTATCTCCATATTAGAACATCTATTTTTAGAGGTACACATCCAGCACACATTGTTGTACTATTATTGTCACTCGGCGTTTTGCTGATAACTCACAGAGTGTCAGGGTAGCATCTGGCTCTGTTCACACTTCAGATCCTGACAAGCCACACTGAGGTTTTCTCATGCTTCTGAGTTTCACAGGCGGGTTTGGGCATTGACCAGCTGTGTGTTTTGGTAGTGATCGAGCTAACAGTAACCTCTGTATGATTCCTGATTACTTCTAGGATCACATGTTCTGAGAAACCTTTCACAGTTGCTCCCTGCCTTTTTAAGCTAGTGGAATTTGTTCTCCTATGCCGACAATACCTTCAGCGTTGGTCCAGCAATACCTGTCCTTTCCTTGGTGTTCCAGTAATCTGGTATCAGTTGCAAATTGTTTGATGAAAATTTCCTTGTGGTATTTTACTCCTGCTTGTACTTGTTTTTTACCTTAATTATTATTGTATTCTCCATGTATGCATGCTGTGAGTTCGTCTGTATTTATCTGAGTTCCTTAACTTCCCAGTTCTGGGGGGAGTTGGAAGCAGCTTAGAGTTGCATATGAGCAGGACCAGGGCAGAGACTCAGGCCTATCCACCATCATGAGTACCCCTGAGTTAGGGATAGTTCAGGGCTCCCTTCCTTGAGGGTTAGATCTGGCAACCCAGTTTACCTTTTCCCCACAGTCCTCATGACAACTATCCAATAGAGCAGTTGCATTTTGTGCTGCCCATTAAAAAGGATTGGTCCTTTTCTCCCTTGTCATTTTTATGGTTACAGTTCACTTGGACTGTGCCGCAAAAATAAAAAAAATGAATATGGTCCTGGTGTGTTGTTAAAATCCAGTCCAATCTAGTATTTGCTTTTTGTGGTGTCCGTTCAAAACCACAGGTCCTTTTACCCTGTGTCATTTTTGGGGTTACAGTTCGCTTGACCGGTGCCATAAAAATCTAAAAAATGAATACGGTCCTAGTGTGTTGTTAAATTCAATCCAGTAGTAGCCTTTTGTGGTGTACATTCAAAACCATAGGTCCTTGTGCCCCATTTCATTTTTAGAGTTACAGTTTGCTTGGGCTGTGCCGTAAAAATCTAAAACATAAATATAGTCCTAGTGTCTTATTAAAATCCAGTCCAATCCAGTAGTAGTGTTTTGTGGTGTCTGCTCAAAACCACAGGTCCTTGTGCCTCGTGTCATTTTTGGGATTATGTGGCACCCCAGAGTCCGGTCGCCACAATGGCATTGCCTCCCTCGAGGGATGATGTCATACTTGGAAGCAAGAAGGGGTATCTACACCAGGTAAACCCACAGCATGCAACACTTTTCCTGACTCCAGGCCTGAAGGGGGAGCTCAAAACCCGGGTTCAGGGGAGCTCCTCTATAACTTATGGCCTGGGGGAGGGGTTGGTCAGTCAAGCAGTGAGTGAGTAGTTAGTGATTTAGTCTGAGAGCTAGAACAGTGCAGACATCCTTGGGACTGGAGCTGGAGGAACTCATCCCAGGATAGACAGCCCCGCAAGCATGAGAGACCCGTCAGAGAGGGTCTGAGAAAGGGGAGAAGAAGACCTAGGGAGTGGAGCCAGTTGACGGCTCATCCCAGAGCAGAGCACCAGAAACGGACACCAGAGTCCAAGGTTGTGCGGGTACTAAAGACCCAGCAGCCAAAACCGGAGTGGGGAGACTCCACGTCTCCCAGCCACATCAATGCACCTCGAAGCACAGCAGCTTCCAAGAGCTCAGGGTCAGTTGCCAATGGAGTGATGCCAGAGAAGGGCTCAGGCTGCCTACCATATGGGTGAGAGATTTACCAGCAGGAAGAGAGGGTCGCAGATTAGCTACAGGCAGCCAGGACCAACAAAGAAGAGCTCAGCAGGGAGGCCTCAGAACTCACTGAGTGAGAAGATCCCCAACTTGCTTCCAGGCCATCCGGACTCACAACATCATCTGTGGTCAGTGTCCTGGTTTGAACCTTCAACTACCAGTAAAGGTAATGGAGACTACGTACTGTGTGTCTGTCAGTTATTCCATGCTCTCAGTCCTGTACCCCAACGGCCTACCATCGCCATAGACCATACCGGTTGCCCTTGGGAACCACTCCAGCCATGGGGAGCGATATCACCTTAGCTGCAAATCATCCTGAGAGATCCAGCACAGCAGTGTCGGACATCAATAGCAGAACATCACATGTGGTGTCACGACTTTAATCCCCAAAACCATTATCCCCAAACCCTTTTTATTGTCACTGCCAGGGTCACAGGGTCACGGAGATGGGTCTCGACCCCTGTGACTCCTCAGCAGTACTGTAGCCTGGTTCTGAGTATCCCACCGCTCTAGGGGGTCATGTCAGTTACAGTTCACCTGGCCAGTACCGTAAAAATCAAACAATTTAATACAGTCCTACTGTCTTGTTAAAATTCAGTCCAATCTAGTAGTAGCCTTTTGTGGTGTCCATTCAAAACCACAGGTCCTTGTGTCCCCTGTCATTTTTCAATTTAAAGGTCACTTTGCCAGTGCCATAAAAATCTGAAAAATTAACAAGGTCCTAATGTCCTGTTAAAATCTAGTCCAATCTAATTGTAGCCTTTTGTGGTGGCTGTTAAAAACCACAGGTTCTTGTGCCCCCTGTCATTTTTGGTATTACAGTTCTCTTTGCTGATGCTGTAAAAATCTAGAAAATTATACGGTCCTAGTGTGTTGTTAAAATCCAGTCCAGACCAGTAGTAGCCTTTTGTGGTATTCATTCAAAACCACATGTCTTTGTGCCTCCTGTAATTTTTGGGGACCCCCAGTTTGCTTGGCTAGTGCCGTAAAAATCTAAAAAATGAATACGGTCCTAGTATGTTGTTAAACAGCAGTCTGATGCAGTAGTAGATTTTTGTGGTGTCCATGCAAAACCACAGGTCCTTGTGCACCCTGTAAGTTTTGGGGTTACAGTTCACTTGGCCAGTGCCTTGACAATATAAAAAAAATGTGGTCCTAGTGTGTTGCTAAAATGCAGCCCAATTCAACATTTGCCTATTGTGGTGTCTGTTGAAAACCACAGGGCCTTGATCCCTCTGTAATTTTTGGGTCACATTTTGCTTCGCCTGTGCTAAAAAGTCCAAAATATTACTAGGGTCCTAGTAAGTGATTTAAATCTTGTCAAAAACAGTATCTAGTAGTTTAGAATAGTGTAGGTACAGTTTTTGGAGCAGGGAATGAGAAAATAGAATAGCGTTCCAGTACCTGCATATTAGAACAATCACTCAAGAGATACATTTTCTGCACACATTGCATACTATATAATAGAGTTGTTCCATCTTCTAGTGTCCTTTAATAAAGCACTGGTGCTTGTGGTCCCTGTAATTTTGGTGTCATATTTTGCTTGCCACCAGAAGCATATATGATATACTGTATGTCCGATGCATTTTTGTGTATGTGCAACTCCAGGTTGTGTGCAGGAGGCATTAGCGCCTGGTTCCTAGACAACATATTAGGAAGATGGTAACACAGGGGAAGTGCCAGTGGTTTTACACTCAGACCCAGTTTCTAGGCATTCCAACCACCTACTAGGGTGCCTTATATGTCAGCAGTATTTGCAGTGTTAAGAGGTGTTATGAAGAATTTCACTTTTTATTCTGGGACAATCGATGCCCCTTTGGTGGTATCATTTGGCCATAACATTTTGAAATGTGGAGACTCTTCTTGTGGTGTCATTGTTTTGTGAATTTAGCAGGGATCTCTGAGCACCATGCCTAGACCTGTCACTCATCTCCAAATTCCTAATCAACGCTGCAGATTGAAATACTGAGTCAGGTATTGTCCCATGCATCCATAATGCACAGTGATGAAAATTTGAAGTCTGGTGAATAGATGACACTTTGCCCAGTGTCTGTCCCTAATTTAAGTTGATTTGCCAGCTTTTGTGCCCATTTGAAGGTGTTTTCTAGGCCTTTGATTTTGCCTCCCATTAAATTGAATGGGGTTTGATAGTTCAGTGAACTGTTCACCGATATAGTGGGCGAACATATGCCCGTTTGGCAAACCGAACACAAATTTTGAAAGGTTTGCTCATCTCTAGTTAAAATAACTTGGAAAATTAACAATTTGGTTGAATTTAGTTTGGGTTGCTGTCATCCGGAGAGCTTAGGCTAGGGTCAGATCTGCGTCTGCCCTGGGCTTGACCAATCTGTCAGAAACTTAGTTTCTGGCCGGAGCAACACTTAGCATTACCAGTAGGTAATGGTATGCGCCGCCTGGCTATGGATTGCTATGGCAACCGGATGCTTACCGCAGCTGCCGGCTCCAGATACAATCCCCGGATATGCGCTTTTGCCGAGTGCACAGGAGAATGCTGTAAACCGCGTTTCCTGTGCGCTCTGCAGTAGCACATATCTGGGGTTTGTCTGTGGAGCCAGCAGTTGCGGTAAGCATCTAGTTGCCAAAGCAATCCATAGCCAGGCGGCGTATAGCATTACCTGCTGGTAACGCTATGCACTGCTCCGGCCAGAAACTAAGTTTCTGACGTATCCTGCAGGCTAGGGGCAGACGCAAGTCTGACCCTAACCTTACAAACCAATTTATCAAAACCAGCATATCTGACACACATTTAATGGGCAATTTTATCGCCCTATGTGTCACACTTTATAGACTACGGACAGACCGTAGTACATACAACGTCCATTATTGCAATTAAAATTCAAATTTATTGAGATCAATTAACATAGGTGGGCTAAAAAATGCAATGCAGAAGTAGAATAATCAGGTATATCCAATGATTTACATATATCTCTTATTAACAACCAATAATTCATTACAGTGCAACATAGTGCTCATTGTTTTGAGTGGCACTCCACGTTCTCTAAGCTAAACCATTTAATTAAAATTACAATGATGATTTATATATTAAAAATCTAGACAGCAAGAGATCACTTTATATCAAAATCTAGGCTTTATACTAAGAAACAGACCCTACTTATGTCAAGGTTCTATCTGTGCTGATCATATAAGATCTACAATATCACTTTCTAATGTTTATATAGGCAGCTATGCTCAAGCATCTCACCTATATAAAGCCCATATACAAATCACAGTAGGCTGCACCATCTTGTATCTTGTATCTTGTATGTCATGGGACAGTCTATTATAACCTGCTCTGTCTCCAACATTAGTGCCACTAAACCATGGCTGAATCAGACAAAAGTAGCTATCAGATGTAAAATACACGCTACTTACTATGGTTGTCAATGTATGGAGGATAACCTGGCATCCTATCCTACCCCTACGGTCGTTTCGAGGGCTCTCTTTGTCAGGGGCGGAGTTAGCTTGTCTGGATGTGGGTTAACCCTTCTGTTCTGTTCGGGTCATAGTGACCCATAGACAATTTTGTGGCCCTGTAAATATTTTTCTATAAGTTTCTAAAAGTTGAGGTTACTTGGCTTTTCCTCATTTGGGGGACTTATCTATGAGTATTTTTTTGTGTGTTTACTTTTAGCTACACGCCAATTTGTACACTTGCCGTGTTCGGG
The DNA here is from genome assembly GCA_033576535.1 of Allobates femoralis. NCBI lineage: Eukaryota > Metazoa > Chordata > Amphibia > Anura > Aromobatidae > Allobates > Allobates femoralis. Next base: position 412,233,112 of record JARQOC010000005.1, on the reverse strand, counting down.
TCATAGTGACCCGGCATCATTTTTTACAGCTGTGAGGCCATATTTTCAGTGAAATAAAGGAGTTATAACCTCAGTTGGGTCTATTTATTGCATCTACTATTGTATATCAATTTATGTATTTCCTAAATTATTTCAATGGGGTCGTACACACGATCTGCCGGGTGTATGCATTGAGATCTGCGCAGCATAAAAATGGCTTTATATTGATTATTTTTGGTGTGCAGTCTATACTAAAATATACAGCGCATCCAGAGAGATCAATAGGTGTGCAGTGCAGAACGAGCTGTGTAAGAGGACCTTATTTTGTAAAGCTGAGTAAGTCTGTTGCGTATGTTCCAAAAAAAAATAAACAAGTAACCAAAACCACACTTGCCACACCTGCCGCAAGCCGGCATATACCTTGTATGGGGCTTGCCGCAACTGTGCCGCAACTGTGCCTCAAGTGCAGCCGGTATGCGGTAATCGCGACAGATGCGTTTTTTTTCACCGCATCTGCCGCGATTTAAAAAAAAAAACGCTAGTGTGAAAGTACCCTTAGAGTATCTAAAATCAAGATTTAATAAACCGGGCCATAGTGACCCAGGAGCAATACAAGTTTATAGTACATGGGAACAGAAAAGCACTGTTAAATAGGCCGATTAGCCAATAACATGCGCCGACGTATTATGACGCACCCGCCGGCATGGAGGCGCCGCCCACATCACCAGCGGCGTCATCGGCCGCGCAACCAGTCACATGACCAGAAAACACAAACCGATAAAAACGCCACTAAGTAACCCGGACGACGCATCGATACCCTCCGTCCACAGCTCTTTAACCCTGTCAGTGTCTTAATCTGTGTTAGCCCTGGCGATCATCTGCACAATAGCAACTAGTGGTGCACAGATGTCAGTTATAGAATGTCTTGTGCACCTGAGGGCCCAGTAATTACAGCATGAAGTAAATATATGTGATATTAAGTATGCAAAGAGTAATAACAAGTGATATAACCAGTTATACAACGATAGCTATCTATCCTAATAATAATATTCTGGAAGTCCATGTAAATTTCCATACACAGTATACTCATTATATCACTATATTTTATCATACCTGCAAATATTTAGAGGTATATCTAAGCCTATCAATAAGGCAGAAATAACCGTTGCCCGCATATACGTATATATACAATTGTGGCCAAAAGTATTGACACCCCTGCAATTCTGTCAGATAATACTCAGTTTCTTCCTGAAAATGATTGCAATCACAAATTCTTTGGTATTATTATCTTCATTTAATTTGTCTTCAATGAAAAAACACAAAAAGAATTGTCCTAAAGCCAAATTGGATCTAATTCCACACCAAACATAAAAGAGGGGGTGGACAAAAGTATTGGCACTGTTAGAAAAATCATGTGATGCTTCTCTAATTTGTGTAATTAACAGCACCTGTAACTTACCTGTGCCACCTAACAGGTGTTGGCAATAACTAAATCACACTTACAGCCAGTTGACATGGATTAAAGTTGACTCAACCTCTGTCCTGTGTCCTTGTGTGTACCACATTGAGCATGGAGAAAAGAAAGAAGACCAAAGAACTGTCTGAGGACTTGAGAAACCAAATTGTGAGGAAGCATGAGCAACCTCAAGGCTACAAGTCCATCTCCAAAGACCTGAATGTTACTGTGTCTACCGTGCACAGTGTCATCAAGACGTTTAAAGCCCATGGCACTGTGGCTAACCTCACTAGATGTGGACGGAAAAGAAAAATTGACAAGAGATTTCAACACACGATTGTGCGGATGGTGGATAAAGAACCTCGACAAACTGCCCTGCAGTCCGAGGGTACAACAGTATCAACCCGTACTATCCGTTGGCATCTGAATAAAAAGGGACTGTATGGTATGATACCCAGGAAGACCCCACTTCTTACCCCGAAACATAAAAAAGCCAGGCTGGAGTATGCCAAAATTTACCTGAGAAAGCCTACAACGTTTTGGAAGAATGTTCTCTGGTCAGATGAGACAAAAGTAGAGCTTTTTGGGCAAAGGCATCAACATAGAGTTTACAGGAGAAAAAAAGAGGCATTCAAAGAAAAGAACACGGTCCCTACAGTCAAACATGGCGGAGGTTCCCTGATGTTTTGGGGTTGCTTTGCTGCCTCTGGCACTGGACTGCTTGACCGTGTGCATGGCATTATGAAGTCTTAAGACTACCAACAAATTTTGCAGCATAATGTAGGGCCCAGTGTAAGAAAGCTGGGTCTCCCTCAGAGGTCATGGGTCTTCCAGCAGGACAATGACCCAAAACACACTTCAAAAATCATGGTTTGAGAGAAAGCACTGGAGACTTCCAAGGTGGCCAGCAATGAGTCCAGACCTGAATCCCATAGAACACCTGTGGAGAGATCTAAAAATGGCAGTTTGGAGAAGGCACCCTTCAAATATCAGGGACCTGGAGCTGTTTGCCAAAGAAGAATGGTCTAAAATTCCAGCAGAGCATTGTAAGAAACTCATTGATTGTTACCAGAAGCGGTTGATCGCAGTTATTTTGGCTAAAGCTTGTGCAACCAAGTATTAGGCAGAGGGTGCCAATACTTTTGTCTGGCCCATTTTTGGAGTTTTGTGTGAAATGATCAATGTTTTGCATTTTGCTTCATTCTCTTATGTGTTTTTTCATTGAAGACAAATTAAATGAAGATAATAATTAGTGATGAGCGAGCACTAAAATGCTCGGGTGCTCGGTGCACTGGCTGAGCATCTCAAGATACTTGTGTACTCGGCCAGAGCACTGAGCCCAATGTAAGTCAATGAGTGACAGGCTCCGCCCACAGACTTCCGGTTATAAAACGAGTATTTCTGGGAAAGGGCGGGAGGGTGGGTTTTTTTAAATCGCCGCAACATATAACACCTTATGGTGGCCCCCAGAGGGATCCTAACAATTAATCTGCTCCCTGTGTGGTGCCAGCTCACTGTGCGCACTGAATGGAGCAGTGCATTTGTGTCAGATTGCTAATTATTAGCGAGCAGTCCGAGCATCTCGGTGGTACTTGGTGCTCACCGAGCATCCCGAGTACCGGGATACTCGTGCGAGTAACGAGTAGCACCGAGCATACTCGCTCATCCCTAATAATAATACCAAATAATTTGTGATTGCAATCATTATCAGGAAGAAACTGAGTATTATCTGACAGAATTGCAGGGGTGTCAATATTTTTGGCCACAACTGTATATATATATTATATATATATATATATATATATATATATACAGTATATATATCATTATATATAATAGCTGTAGTACCCGGCCACACCCGGGTTAATAAATAACTGATGTTAGCTATATCAAAATAGAATTTGAATATGTCATATTAAAGACCTGTAAGAAAATAGAAGCTGAGCTGTGATTGATTGCTATAGGCAGCCTAATAAATCTCCGGCCAACAGTACACCCTCCCCCTGGCCAGGCAGTATATGTTACCTCACATATACACATAATAGACAGCTCATGTGACTGACATCTGCCTTAATTCCCTATATGGCACATGTGTTGCACATTGGCTGTTTTTAATCAGATGTTTATGTTTATTGAAGCTCTGAGTGCGACTTCTTTTTCTTCTCCTATAATCAGATGTTTATGTTTGGAAATTAAAGATAGCACACGTATAACGTGAGTTGTGTGAGATGATTTGGGCACATCTGTGTCTGTCTGTGTGGTTTGTGTGTCCCTGGGGTGTGTGTATGTGTGTGTCCCTGTGGGGTGAGTGCATGTGTCCCTATTGGGTGTGTATGTGTGTGTGTCCCTGTGAGGGGTTCTGTGTGATGTGTGTCTCTGTTGTGTGTGTCTCTTTGTGGTGTGTGTGTGTCCCCTTGGGGGGGGGGGTGTGGGTGTCTGTGTTGTGTGTGTCTCGTTGTGGTGTGTGTGTGTTTATTCGGGTGCGTGGTGAGTATCCAATGTTGGGGCTGCACCTTAGCGACTATACACTTGCTGTTACTCTTTGTGTGCGTGTGGTGTGTATACATGTCCCTGTGCGTGGTAAATATCTCATGTTGGGGCCCCACCTTAGTGACTATATGCTGGTATGTGCTGTTAGTCTTTGGTGCTATCATTAAGCCCCTCTCATTCACAACTCTCAACTGGTAACTGTCACTTTTTCCCCATTATGTAGATAGGGGCAAAATTGTTTGGTGAATTGGAATGCGCGGGGTTAAAATTTCACCTCACAACATAGCCTATGACGCTCCCGGGGTCCAGACATAGGACTGTGCAAAATTTTGTGGCTATAGCTGATAGCTGTCGATTTTCCTCCAACACTTTTCCATTCACTTTTTCCCCTTTATGTAGATAGGGGCAAAATTGTTTGGTGAATTGGAATGCACAGGGTTAAAATTTCGCCTCACAACATAGCCTATGACGCTCTCGGGGTCCAGATGTGTGACTGTGTAAAATTTTGTGGCTGTAGTTGTGACGGTGTAGATGCCAATCCCGGATATACATACATACATACACACATTCAGCTTTATATATTAGATACAGTGTTGGCCAAAAGTATTGACACCCCTGCAATTCTGTCAGATAATACTCAGTTTCTTCCTGAAAATGATTGCAGTCACAAATTCTTTGGTATTATTATCTTTATTTAATTTGTCTTCAACGAAAAAAACACAAAAAGAATTGTCCTAAAGCCAAATGGATATAATTCCACACCAAGCATAAAAAAGTGGGTGGATAAAAGTATAGGCACTGTTAGAAAAATAATGTGATGCTTCTCAAATTTGTGTAATTAACAGCACCTGTAACTTACCTGTGGCACCTAACAGGTGTTGGCAATAACTAAATCACACTTGCAGCCAGTTGACATGGATTAAAGTTGACTCAACCTCTGTCCTGTGTCCTTGTGTGTACCACATTCAGCATGGGAAAAAGAAAGAAGACCAAAGAACTGTCTGAGGACTTGAGAAACCAAAGTGTGAAGAAGCATGAGCAATCTCAAGGCTACAAGTCCATCTCCAAAGACCTGAATGTTCCAGTGTCTACTGTGCGCAGTGTCATCAAGAAGTTTAAAGCCCAAGGCACTGTGGCTAACTTCCCTAGATGTGGACGGAAAAGAAAAATTGACAAGAGATTTCAATGCAAGATTGTGCGGATGGTGGATAAAGTACCTCGACTAACATTCAAACAAGTTCAAGCTGCCCTGCAGTCCGAGGGTACAACAGTGTCAACCCGTACTATCCGTCGGCGTCTGAATGAAAAGGGACTGTATGGTAGGAGACTCAGGAAGACCCCACTTCTTACCCCGAGACATAAAAAAGCCAGGCCGGAGTTTGCCAAAACTTACCTGAGAAAGCCTAAAATGTTTTAGAAGAATGTTTTCTCTTTTTGGGCAAAGGCATCAACATAGAGTTTACAGGCGAAAAAAGAGGCATTTAAAGAAAAGAACACGGTCCCTACAGTCAAACATGGCAGAGGTACCCTGATGTTTTGGAGTTGCTTTGCTGCCTCTGGCACTGGATTGCTTGACTGTGTGCATGGCATTATGAAGTCTTAAGACTACCAACAAATTTTGCAGCATAATGTAGGGCCCAGTGTGAGAAAGCTGGGTCTCCCTCAGAGATTATGGGTCTTCCAGCAGGACAATGACCCAAAACACACTTTAAAAAGCACTAGAAAATGGTTTGAGAGAAAGCTCTGGAGACTTCTAAGGTGGCCAGCAATGAGTCCAGACCTGAATCCCATAGAACACCTGTGGAAAGATCTAAAAATGGCAGTTTGGAGAAGGCGCTCTTCAAATATCAGGGACATGGAGCAGTTTGCCAAAGAAGAATGGTCTAAAATTACAACAGAGCATTGTAAGAAACTCATTGATGGTTACCAGAAGCGGTCGATCGCAGTTATTTTGGGTAAAGGTTGTGCAACCAAGTATTAGGCTAAGGGTTCCAATACTTTTGTCTGGCCCATTGTTGGAGTTTTGTGTGAAATGATCAATGTTTTGCCTTTTGCTTCATTCTCTTTTGTGTTTTTTCATGTAAGACAAATTAAATGAAGATAATAATACCAAAGAATTTGTGATTGCAATCATTTTCAGGAAGAAACTGAGTACCGTATTTACTCGCGTATAAGCCGAGTTTTTCAGCCCAAAAATTGGGCTGAAAAGTTCCCCCCTCGGCTTATATGCGAGTCACTGTATACTGTATACACTGTATACAGTGTATACAGTATACAGTAGCCCCCCCCCCATATCAGTATACAGACCCCCCCTTGTGCAGCAATCCTGAAAAGGAAAACATTATCATACTTATCCTGCTGCCGCTGTCCCGCTGTCCCGCTGCCGCGGCCGTCATCGGCATCGCTGACTGCGTTTTTTTTCGCGGCCGCACCTGCCGCAAGTGCCAAAACCGCACTTGCCGCACCTGCCGCACCCTTACCGCAAGCCCCATAGACATTGCATGGGGCTTGCCGCAAGTGTGCCGCAAGTGTCGCGGTTATGCGTTAAACGCGGCAGATGCGCTTTTTTCACCGCATCTGCCGCGAATTTCAAAAAACGCTGATGTGAAAGGGCCCTTAAATATATAAATGCATGATGGTGATGCTTATACATCTTTAAAATTCTCAAAGCACAATTTCTCAAAATATAGATATATTGACATCTCTGTGAATTGATGTCATACTTTATCCACATGTTGCATATGGAGCTCTCATATTTCTTCCTATACCACGCAAAGACAGACATCTATTAAACAGCAATAATGCACTAAAAAGTTAAAAATGAGAATTAAAATCAAGATTACATCCCTGTGGCTACAAAAAGGATGAAAAGCTTAGACATTCATTCAGACCCTGGGGAGCGACTGTACCTAAAGACCAAATCCATTTGGTTTCAAGTCGAGCAAGTCGCTGACTTATTTTGCCACCTCTTATATTTTATTCTAGTTTGTCGATATCCCGTACCCTCAGAAGACTCCCATCACACTGGTGGTAGCTTCTGAAATGTCTTGGTAGAGTTTTTAGTACGTCCCCCTCATTGGCATTTTTGGCTGCGTTAATACCGTTCACATGTTCTCTGACTCTGACCTTGAGCTGCCTAGTTGTTAGACCTATATAAATTTTACGGCATGGACAAACTGCATAATGCACCACAGCTGTTGTTGTGCATGTAAAAAATTTAATTATCTGAAATGTTCTATCACCCAAGGAGTCTGTGAAAGAGTCACAGTGATCAATGTTTGGGCAAGCAACACACTTGCCACAGGGATGACATCCCACCCAAACAGCTGCTCCATCCAAGAAAGTATGTTTCTGATCTCCCTGATAAAAACTTTTAATCAGGTGATCACAGAGATTTCTACTCCTGCAAACAGTGATCACCGGTTTTGGTGGCAGGATTTTGGATAGAATGGGGTCAACTTGTAATATTGGCCAAGCTTTCTCAAGGCACGCTCTCATTTGAGCAAACTCCCAATGATAATTGATGATAAATCTTACTTGATCAGATATTTTTCTATCCTGCTTGGAATAGAGCAAATCACGTTGGGTGAAATATCTGGCCCTGTTGTATGCTTTTTTTTACACATCTCTTATTGTATCCTCTCTCATAGAATCTTTCTTTAAGGCTAGTGTCACACTTGAGGGCTGGATACGATTTTACATGCATTTTTCACACTTGGATTGTGTGAAAAACGCATGCAAAAACGCATCCATATGCCCCTATACAAAAAACGCATGCCCCAATGCCAAAAACGCATGGCTAAAGTGCCATGCGTTTTTTGGATGCATTTTTGGCTCAGCACCAAAAAATGCATCATGATGCATATGATTAGATCTGTCCCTACTGGGACAGATCTAATCATATGAGGGGGATGTGAGGAGGAAGCTTGCAGCAACATGTTCGTGGCCGTCGGTTTTCTATAGATATCCGTCTGCAGCATATTGCTGCTATCACATTTGATAACATCCAGAAAGTCAATGTGATCTCTATCCCACTGGTATGTTAAATAGATGTTCCGGTCATTGTCATTTAACCCAGACATAAATTGATGTAGGTAATCTTTGTCCCCTTGCTAGATCAGAAGGATGTCATCGATGTACCACGTCCATAAAAGGACGCAATCCATCGACGACACTCCCTCTGACCGGAAGAGGTCCCTCTCCCACAGCCCCAGGAACAGGTTGGCATACGAGGGGGCAAAGGATGCCCCCATCACTGTACCCTGGAGGTGCAGGTAGAAGGACCCCTTAAACACAAAAAAATTATGTTAATGAAAACTCGAGTAACTCGAGAATCAAAGCACTGATGTCTGGTAATAGGTTTGATCTGTTTAGAAAAAACGTCGCAGTTAGCCCATCAGAGTGCCGTATGCTGGTGTAGAGGGACTCTACATCCCCTGACACCAGCAACGTGTCCGCCCCGACACAAAGGCCATCCACCATCTTATGAAAGACAAAAAGAAAAAGGGGGCGCAATAGTGTAATATCACCTGTGAGATAGATTTCCTTAATTGTGGACCTGTGCCTACTAATCTTATAGTGTTGTGCGGTCCATGCACAACACTGGTAAGAAATGAGAAAGGTTTTAGGGGTCCTCCCTTTATAGTGGCTCACACCGTTATCCTCTCCTTATGGTGGGCTGGGAGTCTCCTACCCCGCGACCTCCAGAACTCCAGTGTTTGGCGGTTTCCTAGGTGACCGAAGATCCTGCACTTTGCGACCGAGCTGCTCCTGCCGTGCACTCTTGGAGATAGTAGAATGAATTAATATACAGCACAGTCTCTCGTGGGCGCTCAAATCTCAGCGCGGACTCCGGTCCAGTTGAAAATCCTTTATTAGCAAAACCTCCTTCCCCACAACATGTTTCAACGGTCACGCACCGTCTTCCACCTGAGGAAGACGGTGTGTGACCATTGAAACATGTTGTGTGGAAGGAGGTTTTGCTAATAAAGGATCCACCATCAGGATAGACATGCAGCTTTAAATGCAAATTCCTGAAATCTCCTTAAAATAAGCATTAAACAATGCATTGTGGTCACAGGGTCTCGAGGGTCCAGGGAGAGCTGCAATTGTGGTGAAAGGGCTTGAGGATTCCACATAATCTGACTACTTCCACAGACTTTTAGGGCAGGGGTGGCCCACTACAGTCCTCAAGTCTGAAAACAGTGCATGTTTTCAGGATATCCTTAGCATTGCACAGGTGCTAATTTAAGGACCTTTCGAGGTGATGCACCTTGTGCAGTGCTAAGGACATTCTGACAACGTGCATTGCTTGTGGTCCTTGAGGATTGCACTTGGCCAGACCTGTTGTACAGGAGTGTGTGTAGTGTCTTGCATTTCCATACCTTAGACCATAAGGCCAGAGGTCTGCGGCTTTTCACCAGTCTCTGTTGGGCAGTATCAAAACACCTGTTTGCAGAAACAGTCCAGCACACAAGGAGTGAAGTACAAAAAACTTGGTATTATTGGTCTTTGTATAATGTGTAGTTTTGTAGAGGTAATGGTTATATTATAATATGTACTCAATATGTAGTGATCATTTTAGTATACATTGTATAGTAGTATTATTTTAGCCTTGTATAGTAATGAATTTTGTAATATCGATTTTATATAGTGTGTTATAGTTTTAGCAACAGTAGTATGCTGTAGTTATATATGTATAGATCATCTTTTAAGTGGCGGGGAGTATTTATGAGCATACATGTAAATTGTGGCTTGGGTCCCAGATCTTTTTGGACTCTAGCAACGCCCCCGCTATATAGAGTGCTATTTGGGGGGGCATCATGCTATTTGTAAGGCTATTTGTGGAGTCATTACACAATTTGGAGGATTATGTGAGGGCCATTTTACTGTTTAGAGGGCTGTGCAGAGTCCATCAAACTGTTTGGAGAATTGTGCGGGGTCCATTTTACTCTCTAAAGGGTTTTATGGGGCATTGTATTGTGTTAAGGACTATGTGGTGGGTTAATATACTTTTTGGAGGTCTAATTGACACAATTATACTGTGTGCTGACCATTATTTTGTGTGGAGGTTTGCGTGGGAGCCACAATGCCATATGGAGAGTTACTATGCAGTATGGAGGGCCACTATACTGTATGGATGGCTTTATATAGATCATCATATTGCATGGAGGGCTGTGTTGAGGTCATCATACTGTGTGTGACTATCTAAAATGGCTATCATACTGTGTTGGAGTCACTGTGGGGGTATCATACCTTGCAGAGGGTACTTCAGGGTCACACTGTGTATGTGGAGAAATTCATTGTAGGGGAAACTTACTGTGTTTGGGGGCACATTTATTGGCATCATACTTTATGAGAACAATGAGAAGGGTATCGTTTGTGTGTGAACACTAACGTGCTTCAATAGGAGCAAAAGTACTATTTAAGGGCTGCAAAGTTGTGGGATTTGCTTCTTTGTAACCCCATCATAGATTATTTTTTTCTGTAGGGGAGTAGCTTAATTAGGATTTCTGCTATGGGGCCCCATGATTTCTATGTAAACCCCTGGTGGTCACATCAAATATTGATTTGAATTAGACTTTACTATTGTCCTTTCATTTTGTACTTTGTTACTTGAAAAAAAAATACTATAAAACAGTGTTTCTAAAGCATTTTCCCTATTTTTTTCAACAGCTGTTTATAACAGTTTAAAAGTATTGGATATCATTGGCCCTTCACCCTACTTTCATGATTATTGGGTAGGCTGCAGGTGGCTATACTGTTAAGGTGAGTATGCTATTAAGATGTAGAAAGGATCTTTTCTCACCTTAGTCGGAGAATATCATAAAAAAAACAAAAAAATCTGTTAAATATTAATATTAAATAACATAAATATTTTAATTAGGAATGCTTTAAAAATGCAGTAGTAGCAATATTGTATTATGATATTATATATACAATAAAAGTACAATCTAACCTGTTTATTTTTTACGCTGTGTGGGTGGAGTTTAATGATTCTAGATGTTCTCCGCTGATTCATCAATAGTGACTCTTAAAAAAAATGTACAAATTTGGTGCAACTCTACTCCATTCACCCCCTGGTGTAGTTTTATGCATCTCTTTCAGAAAGTTTTTTTTTCTTTGTGCCAAATTTGTGTTCTAATGTGATGAATTTGGACAATGAACGTCAGCGAATACCCCAAGATACAAGAAAGAAAAATGACAATAAAAAAACAGAAATTATGAATCGGGATCTAAAAATTTAGATTAATTCATTAGTCTAATTTATTCTTAACAACTTTCTCATATAAATATAACCACACAATACAAAATAATTAAGATTTAAATGTGATTTTTGTTAAAATGTAGCACTTTGTAAGCACCAACATGAACAAAGGAACAGCATGCCACACTGGTGTATACTTTTCTGTTTTCAGACCTTATTTAACACTAGCTTTCAAAAAAATCTCTATAATTGAACTTAGATGTTTATATATAATTATTATTATTACAAATTGCCAGTATATGTATCCATTCACTATATGTACATTTTGTTTGTTAAAAATATATAATCCACTGCTGTTTGTAAAATGTTAAGTAAAGATGTCAATACTTCAATACCTACTATATATTAAATGTCTTTGAAGCCAAAACTTTACTATATCCTTAAGTTTTCATGTGAACTGTAGTTGGTAGCAATTAAACTCTACAGGAGTTTGATTACAACCTGACATTTACTTTAGAGGCAATTCTAACAGGTAAATTATATGATTGCAATCAACCCCACACAGCGCAAATTTAAGATTGAACACTCAATTCTCTAGGTTGGTACAGTGCTGAAGTATCTATGAACAGCACCTAACAGACCGTGAATATGATGTAGGAATCAAGAAGCGTGGTGTTTGCACCCATTTTGTATATTTTAGCATAATAAAATCTCTTTGAGGTTACATCACTCCGAGGGTTTAAGTAAAATATGGCTTTTGTCTTGATGTTGGCCATTAACCTTGTGTTAATACAAATGCTGGCTACATGACAATGACTGTGTTTATGCATATGGTCTATTATGCAGAGACATAATTGGGCAGTCTTAGAATTCCAATGATCTCTATTTCATTCAAGCCGCACTTTTTTTTCTTAATACAGTAAAGTGAATGAACACTTCTTCCAAGTTCAGTGTCTGGTGTTACCCCTTTATAATATATATTTATTATCTGATATACCAGTTTGTTTTCACTTAATGTGACATTAAAAATTATATATACCTACTTGTGTATTTTGAAGAAGTCAGAGTTATTTATATTGATTCCCTTCAAAAAGAAATCAGTTTAAAAGCAACGATGGAAGCCTCTCTTCAGTGCAAGACATATGAAAGTCTGCATAGAGTTTGCAAAACAACACATGAAGGACTCCCAAACTATGAGAAATAAGAATTGTCTGGTCTAATGCGGTATGTGTAGAGAAAACCAGGCACTGCTCATCACCTGCCCAATACAATCCCAACAGTGAAACATGCTGGTGGCAGCATCTATCTATAGGGGTGTTTTTCAGCTGCCGGGGCAGAACAACTGGTTGCATTTCAAGTAAATATGTGGCCAAGTACAGAGATATCCTGATTGAAAACTTCTTTGAGAGTGCTCTGTACCTCAAACTTGGCCGAAGGTTCACCTTCCACAAAGACCCTAAGCACACAGCTAAAAAAACAAAGGAGTGGCTCCAGAACAACTCTGTGACCATTCTTGACTAGCCCAGCCAGAGCCCTGACCTAAATCTAATTGAGTATCTTTAGAGAGACCTGAAAATGCCTGTCCACCTAAATTCACCATCCATCCTGACGGTAATAAAGAGTTATCCGCTACACACCAACACTATAAATTCTAACAAAGAAAAACTTACTGGCTTGTGTGTATAGATGCATAGTGTGAACTGGAGCATAAGAAATAGTCTAGGTGAAAAGGTGGATGAGGATGAGGAAAAAGCCAATATGCTAAATGATTTGTTGGCAACAGTATTTACACAAGAATATCCCATGACAGACAACATGATCAGCAATAAGAAAAACTCTCCATTAAATGTAACTTGCTTAACCCGACAGGAAGTACTGCACCACCTAAAAATCACTAAAGTTGACAAATCCCCAGGCCCGGATGGGATACACGCCAGAGTACTGCAGGAATTAAATAGCATCATAGATAAACCATTATTTTTAATCTTTAAAGATTCCATAATAACAGGGTCTGTACCACAGGACTTGCGTATAGCAAATGTGGTGCCAATATTCAAAAAGGGGACAAAAACTGAACTTGGAAATTATAGGCCAGTAAGCTTTTTCTTTGTTAGAATTTATAGTGTTGGTGTGCAGCGGATATCTCTTTTAATGTTATGTATTTTTCCAGCTGGCACCCAGCACAGAGGTGTAGCCAGCCATTTCTAAAATATATACATCCAACCTGACGGAACTGGAGAGGATCTGCAAGGAAAAATAGCAGAGGATCCCCAATTCCATGTGTGAAAAACTTGTTGCAACATTCCCAAGAAGACTCATGGCTGTACTAGCTCAAAAGGGTGCTTCTACTCAATACTGAGCAAAGGGTCTGAATACTTATGACCATGTGATATTTCAGTTTTTCTTTTTTAACCCTTAAATGACCAATGACGGCTATACCCCTCATGGCTTTGAACTGTCACTGCATGTAAACACTCTATTTGGTCAAAGAAATGCAGAAAATAACATCCTAAATTTACTACTAACATGAAGTCCAATATGTCATGAAAAATCATTCTTGGAATCACTGAAATATGTTTAAGCATTCCAGAGTTATAACCTCATAAAGGGACACTGGTCATAATTGCCAAAATGAGGGTTGGTCCTTAAGGGGTTAATACATTTGCAAAAATGTCTACACTTCTGTTTTTTATCAGTCAATATAGGGTGCAGAGTGTACATTAATGAGAAAGAATTTTTTTTGAATTTACTAAATTGCTGCAATGAAACAAAGAATGAGAAATTTAAAGGGGTCTGAATACTTTCTGTACTCACTGTGCAACTTTCTGCTGCAAGCTGCCAGAAATAGTTTTATCTGGGTAGTCTGCGGTCTTGAAAAGAGCTATCATGTATTGTCTCGTCTGTTTTTGGGACGCTTCTCCTGCCTCACAATTTTGCACCTTGTTGCCATCTCTTGACCCGGCTCCCTGACTACTCTAATGGATCCTGATTTTGTCCTTTTTGTGACCTCTGTCATTTGACCCTGCTTGGCTTCTATTCATGTCTCTTGACTATTGCCCTTCCACAGGAAGTAATCTCCTGAACCATGTTGTATATGCAAATCCCTGTATAGGGGCTTAAAGGGTGTCAGGAATTCTCAGGGTTCTGCCTAATGGAGTATTTTTTTCCTGTTTGTCTGAGATGGCCTTTTTGTACTGGTATTCTCGAACAGACAGTGCATAAGCTAGCTGATGAAATACTTCTGTGTGAGTACTAATCCAAACAGACATCCACATAAAAAGGTAGCTTACAAAGCTAAATTAATAAGCATGATTCACACTAGTTATAAGTTAACTCTATAAAAATTAAATATTAATAATTCTATATGCACTGTATACATTTTACAGTCAGATATTTGATTGGTTTTCTATTGCTATTTTTTGTATTTTCAAATCATGACTAATTTTAAAACCTACACAAATAGAGATGTGGAATCATAACTCACTGAGTTACAGAAGACGTTGAATTTTACATTTGTTTTTAAAATATGGTTGTGTAGCACAAAAGTGAAAACCATTTCCTGGACTTTTTCAAGAGAAATAAAATCCAGGCAGTCAAATAGCCAATTAGCCCCGAAAGCACCTGCACAGCTGCTTTCACAGCCAGTGTCTGACTCAGCTGCACTGTGAACATCATTGTACGTAGCCATTCCAGATGCTCTAAAATGTGTTCCTTATGAATTCTTTCTTCTTGTTGACCAATGTAAGACATCTTATCCACAGAAGAACAGATTGAGCCTTTAAAAGGCTTTTATATTTTTGCTATATCAGTGCTAACCTGGCAAAATAAAAATACAGCTAAAACTCTGTTCTAATTCTAAATGAGTTGCGAACATGTACTATATTAAACAGATTTTTATATATATATATATATATATATATGTATATATATAAACTACATGGTGGCCCGATTCTAACACATCAGGTATTCTAGAATATGTATGTAGTTGACATGCTGTGACTGACAGAACTTGTTCAGTCAACAATATATATAGCAGAGCTATGGTATGTGGTGGTATATTACAGCACATGTATATCAGCACTATAGTATATGGCGGTACATTACAGTACATGTATAGCAGCACTATAGTATATGGCGGTACATTACAGTACATGTATAGCAGTGCTATAGTATATGGCGGTACATTACAGTACATGTATAGCAGCACTATGGTATATGGCGATACTCCGCTCCCCGCGGCCCCCTGCAGGAAAGTGGCAGGGGGGCAGGATGGTGGCAAGCGGAGCAGGATGGAGCCGGCGGGAGCAGAATGAAGCCGGCGGGGGCAGGATGGTGGCGGTGGGGGGCAGGATGGAGCCGGCGGGGGCAGGATGGAGCCGGCAGGGCAGGATGGAGCTGGCGGGGGAGGCAGGATGGAGCAAGCGGGGCAGGATGGAGCGAGCGGGGTAGGATGGTGGCAGGGGGCAGGATGGTGGTGGGGGGCAGGATGGTGGCAGGGGGCAGAACAGAGCTGGTGAGGCAGGATGGTGGTGGGGGGGCAGGAAGGTGGCAGGGGGGGAGGGGGCAGGATGAAGCAAGCGGGGCAGGATGGAGCCAGAGGAGCGGGGGGAGGGTGATGTGCCGTCAGCTCCCCGCCGTAGGTGAGTAGCATGGGGGGGTCGCGGGGCTCTTTAACTTACCGCTCCCGGCGGCTCCCGGCAGGCAGGAAGCGGCTGTGTGGGCATAGCGCCGCCCCCTTCTGAACAGCCGCTCCCTCTGCTTGTTGCCGCATGGACGGTGCGGCTCTGGGCAGGAGATGCGGGGGATCCAGGGGGGCCATGAGGAGCGGAGGGGGGCAGGAGGGGCGGAGAGGGGCAGGAGGAGCGGGGGGGAGTGTGGGCAGGAGACAGGAGGAGTGGGGGGCGTAGATGAGAGCCGCGCGCTGTGCGAATTTTAAATTTGTACACCATGCAGATCTTTTGCATATGTGGCGCTCATTGGCCGCCGCGTCTGCCGGCGACCAATGAGCGGCCTGTGTCTGTCGCACGATTTTGGCGACAGACGCAAAAATTCCTAAGACGATTATATAGTAGATATATTTTATATATACACATATATATATATATATATATATATATATATATATATATATACTTACATATATATAAAAAAGAAAAAAGCAAGAGCAGCACGAGACAAGGAGCAACAACATTCAATCAATACAAAGATAGTGGGGCCATTCTTCATCAATGGAAATCTCAATGCCACTGGATATCTGAAATTGCTACATGATTCAGATATCCAGTGGCATTGAGGTTTCCCTTGATGAAGAATGGCCCCACTGTCTTTGTACTCCATATACCGCTCCATGCAATCAATTTTTGTGTTCCAACAGTTTTGGAGGGATCTATCCACTGTGGGTTAGTGTCAGACCAATAGCGGTGGTTTTGTTTGCTAACTTCATCACTCACAAAAAAGTTTGCCTCATGACTCATCTGAAGGCAATTGTCTATGCTGTGAAGATACGAGATGTACAGCACCTAAAACAACGGATACTGGATGCCTGTGCTAGCATTTCTTCTGTAGTGTTGCTATCACTGTTTCAAGAGTAGGAGAAGAGAGATGCAATGACAATCCAACACAATGGGTAGCACTTTGAACACACTTTATAAGTGGTCATACACTTGTAAATAACTCATGAAAGAGTAAATTTACGTTAAAACCAAGCACACCATTGTTTTCTTATCAAATTCTCAATAAGTTTGATGTGTCACATGACCCTCTTCCCATGGAAAAAAATAAAGATGGATTCAAAATGGCCATCTTCAAAATGGCCACAATGGTCACCACCCATCTGGAAATGTTTTCCTCCTCCCGTATACTAATGTGCCACAAACAGGAAGTTGATATCACAAACCATTCCCTTTTTGTTTAGGTGCGTCCATGTAAATGACCCACCCTGTACTATTGGAGGACTACTGAGCATGCTCATTAATATCCGCAGACGCTATGCACTGGTTTGTTTAAGAATAAGCTATGTGATGGGGGAGTCCAAACGATACAAAATAATGGTTTGCACGATATAATATAAAACATGTGTGGCAATTAACTATGTATACACTATGTAGTACTGTAAGTACTTTAGAAAATGATTAGAATCTGAGAGTCCTCAGTGGTTGATACCTTTTATCGACTAACTGAAAAGATGGTAAACATAGCAAGCTTTCAGGAAACTATGGCCCCTTCATCAGGCTAATAATGACACAAATTCTGAAGACACATAAATATATACATAAGCAAAAAAAAAAAAAGTAAGGCCAGATGTTGTAGTAAATACGACAGGTGACACAAAGCAGAGTCAGGCCAGGGAGGGGGAAAGGAGCTGGGAAGGTAAGGTGAAGTCAAAATTCAAAGATAAGAGGAATCCATTGTATTATTTTTCTATGATTAATGGTCTGTGGAGACTCGCAGGACTCGGTACTCTGCGAGTTTCCCAGCGATTACTCGTACAGCAACGAGTCCAATGCAAATTAATGGCAATCCTAGTTTTGTCAGAGACTCTGACAAAACTAGGATTGCCTTTGACGTGCATTGGTCTGATTACTGTGCAAGTAATCACAGTAAAACTCGCAAAGTAACTGCTGTTACTTTGCGAGCTGAGTCCGGCTGTCTGCTCTGTGCAGGCTGCTGCAGCTCCAGGGTCCTAGAGCCCGCCTGCTCACAGAGATGATGTAGCAGTGCTGAGATTGTTCTCAGTCTGCTCATTCCCTGTGCATAGACATCTATATCTATGCACAGGGGATGTAGCAGAGAGGACATCGCTTTTTGGACTACGTCGGACGGAAGAGGATTTTTTTAATTAAAGATGGAGATGGCTTTTTTTTTTATTTCTAATAAAAAAAATTTCTCTGTGTTGTGTTTTTTTAACCCTTTATTGGAGATTCTTAGTGGCTGGGTCAAACGTGGCCTGACATTAAGAATCTCGGGCTTAATACCAGCTTGTATAACAAAGCTGGTATTAACCCCTTTATTACCCAGCGTGCCACCGCCACCAGGGCCGCTGGAAGAGCTGGGTTCAGCGCCAGAGGATGGCGCTTCAATGAACGCACCATCTTCTGGGGCGGCTGCGGGCTGCAATTTGCAGCGGGGGTGCCCAGAAAGCTTGGGCCTCCCTGCGCTGCGGATTCCAGCCCCCAGCTGCTTAGCTGTACCTGGCTAGACATAGAAATTGCGCGGAGCCCCACGCATTTTTATTATTATTATTTCATGAAATTCATGAAATAATTAAAAAAAAGGGCTCCCCTATATTCTTGTGTCCGGCCAGGTACAAATAGGCACTTGGGGGTTGGGGGCAGCCCGTCGCTGCCTGCTGGATCTGGCTGGTTCCAGAAATATGGCGAAGCCCACGCGAAATTTTTTTCTGACAAATCCATAAAACAATGTAAATAAAAGGGACTGCATCTTTATTAACCCCTGGACCATGGGCGAGGGGTTAATAAAGATGCAGTCCCTTTTTTAGGATTGTTTTATTGATTTTTCAGAAAAAAAATTACATGGGCTTCGCCGTATTTCTGGAACCAGCCGGATCCAGCAGGCAGCGATGGGCTGCCCCCAACCCCCAGGTGAATATTTGTACCTGGCCAGACACAAGAATATAGGGAGCCCTTTTTTTTATTATTTCATGAATTTCATGAAATAATTAAAAAAAAATGCGTGGGGCTCCGCGCAATTTCTATGTCTAACCAGGTACAGCTAAGCAGCTGGGGGCTGGAATCCGCAGCGCAGGGATGCCCAAGCTTTCTGGGCACCCCCCGCTGCAAATTGCAGCCCGCAGCCGCCCCAGAAGATGGCACGTTCATTGAAGCGCCATCCTCTGGTGCTGAACCCCGCTCTTCCAGCAGCCCTGGTGGCGGTGGCACGCTGGGTAATAAAGAGGTTAGGGCCAGCTTTGTATTATCAGCTGGCCCTAAGCCCGAAATTTATGGCTGTCACGCCAATATTAGACATGACCGCCATGAATTTCTATTAAATTGTTTTAAAAAAAACACAACACAGAGAAAATTTTTTATTAGAAATAAAAAAAAAAAGTTATTAGGGACTCCATCTTTAATTAAAAAAATCCTCTTCCGTCCGACGCAGTCCAAAACGCGATGTCCTCTCTGCTACATCCCTTTGCATAGATACAGATGTCTATGCACAGGGAATGAGCAGACTGAGAACAATCTCAGCTCTGCTACATCACGCAGCAGGCGGGCTCTAGGACCATGGAGCTGCGGCAGCCAGCACAGAGGAGACAGCCTGACTCCTTACTTGCACAGTAAACGAGTCCAATGCAAATCAATGGCAATCCTAGTTTTGTCAGAGTCTCTGACAAAACTAGGATTGCTTCAGGCTGAAGCTTCCGAGACACATCTGTGATTTGTAAATCGCACACTACTCGCTATTACTCGCTTCCCCATTCATTAACATTGGACTCGCTAGACTCGCAACGAGTAGCGAGTCCCAGGCTCGGACTCGCTAGAGTCAAGCGATTCCGAGTAATTTAGGACTCGTCCATCACTAGCTTTAGACCATTTTCAAGTGCAATAGTAAAATAAATGATATCATTCAAAAGTACTATTCATTCCACAAAAAATCAAGCCATCATATGTCTATATTGACGGAAAATAATAACGTTCTGGCTCTTGGAAGAAGGGGAGGTAAAAACTAAAACTGAATATCCTTGTGTGGTGAAGGGATTAAAACAATGCTTATAGTTTAGAAAAAATAATTTTACAGAGTTGAATGATTTATTAAGTATGCTGTGGACATAGAAAACATACAATATGATCAATTTTTTGAGAATGGCACCTGGACCCAAAAAAAGCGGTGCGCAAAAGCGCAAACAAAAGAGAGAAGAGTTGTCCGAGACAGCTAAACTTCCAAAAATTTGTTCTTTTCTTACACGATCCGACAAGGAACACAGTGAGATTGCACTCCCCTGTAGCAGCACTTCTGAAGACATTGGCCAGATTAGTGTCCATCAGGGTGAGAAGAATGAAAACTTGCCAAGTATAAGTGCTGAAGTTACAAGAGAGGACACTTCTCACACTACTCCAAAGAATACAGAGAGCTCAGAGTCAGCAGAAAATGAAGAATCCTGTGCAGCTGTTATTATACAGAGTGAAGAAGATTCTAGAGAAGATCTGGAAGAAATTGATGTTGAAGACCTTGCTACAGATGACAAACAATTTCCAACAGACCATGGCAACTTCCCACCAGATATAACTGACAGCCAAACAAAGAGATTCATCATTTCTCAGGGTCTTGTCGGCCATTTATACAATTTCCACGAGATGAAAACCAGGGAGGACGTTGTTTCTCAGAGAAATATTACAACAAAAAATCACAAGCCGGAGTATTGATGCCACGTTCGTGGTTGTGTTATTCGCCAATGCTAGACTCTGCCTACTGTGAACCATGCTGGCTTTTTCCTGATCGTAACTGTGGTGCTTACAATTCAGCTTGGGTAAATGGTGTCAGAGATTGGCGTCACCTAACACGAGCAGTGAATTATCATGAAAGCTCCATGCAGCACATGAATGCGTGCTTGTTGATGCAGCACTGGCGCAGTCATGGTACTATGGATGAAGAAAACGAGAGGGAAATTAGAAAACAAAAAAACTTCTGGAGGCAAGTTCTGGACAGAGTGATTAATGTCACATTACCATTGGCAATGGCTAATCTTCCCTTTAGAGGTCACAAAGAAGTAATAGGCGAAGGAAACTGTGGTGTTTTTTTGTCCCTGATTCAGTTGCTAGCAAAGTATGACTCTACTCTGCACCAGTTATTGGAAATTCCAAAGGGGTGAGTCCGTTATCTGAGCCACAAAATACAGGATGAGCTTATTGCTTTATTGTCCAAGAAGATAGAGCTCGAAATTATTACTGAAATCAAGAGAGCTACATTTTTTTTCAATCATCATGGATACTACACAAGACATCTCGAAAACTGACCAACTAAGTCAGATTTTTCGTTTTGTTACAGTTGAAATGAATGAACAGAATACCGTTACAGCATTAAAGATTAATGAAGTTTTCCTTGGATTTCACCCGATAACTGATCAAACAGCTACAAACCTTGAGAAAGAAATTGTGGAAAGTATTGCTAATAAGGGTCTTGACTTAAGTAAATGTCGTGGACAAGGGTATGATGGGGCAGCAAACATGAGCGGCATATACACGGGTGTTCAAGCCAGAATTTCAAAAAGGGAGCCTAGTGCGCAGTACATACATTGTGCTGCTCACAACTTAAACCTGGCTTTAAATGATTCCGTAAGATTTATCCCAGAATTAATCAAATTTTATGACATCATTGAAAAATTGTATCAGTTTTTTGGCAACAGCATCAAACGCTGGGCTTTGCTGTCAGACGTATCATCAGCATCTAAAATGGATAACATTACTCTGAAGAGATTGTGTCCAACTAGATGGTCTTCCAGGAATGATTCCATCATGGCACTGAGGTATTGCTATACAGATATCCTGAAGGCGCTCACAAAAATTATCTTGAAATCAGACAAAAATTCCAATGATGGCAATGAGGCCTCTAGCTTAAAGAAAAACATCAGCACTTTTCAATTTGTGATGACAGTTGTTATGCAGTCCAGGATTCTAGATATTGTTGGACCAATTTCAAAGTGTTTGGAAGCTAAAGACATAAATCTTGAAAAAGCAGCACAATTACTTCATAATTCAGTAGAAGTCCTTCAAGGGTTCAGAAACAACTACCAGGATGCAAAAAACAGCGCCATACAATTGTCAGAGAAGTGGGGCATAGAAGTTGCATTTGGAAGAAAAAGAAATAAACGTGTAAAGAGACAGTACGATGAATTATGTGAAGATGAAAGGCTCTGTGATGCGGAGAAGTATTTCCAGGTTAACATCTTTAATGCCTGCTTGGACACAGTTATCATGCAATTAAAACAAAGATTTCAGAGTCTTCATACAACAGTGCAAAAATTCAGAGCAATCCTTCCCAGCTCACTACAGTCCGCATCAGATGAAGAACTGCATAAGGAGGGAGAGAACCTTGTGAATCATTTCAAAAAAGACTTTTCACCTTCTCTTCCTACACAGCTAGTGTCATTCAGAGCTTGCTTAAAATCACAAATTGCACACATGACCACCGTGGAAGAAATTGCCAAGCTATTGATCGTTGAACACAGTGTGCTAGTTCCAAGTTTTCAAGAAGTGTGTACAGCATATATTATGTTTTTAACCTTGCCAGTAACAGTGGCTAGCGCTGCATGCTCATTCTCAAAACTGAAGTTAATTAAAAACTACCTCAGGTCTACAATGGGACAAGAAAGGCTAAGTGGACTGGCTATGTTGTCCATAGAAAATGAACGCGCCAGAATGATAGACTTAAATAACATTATTGAAGAATTTGCAGAAAAGAAGGCCAGAAGAATGAGTTTTAAGTAAATTGGTCAAACTTAAAGGGAACCTGTCACCTAATCTATGGCCCCTAAACTATCACTACCTGCCCCTACAGACCCTAACTAGCTCCCTAACCATCCCTGCCTGTCCTAATAGGGCTTTATATAAGGTGAAATAAACACTTTATAAACTTACATGATCAGTGGCAGTGGGGCGTTCCTGACAGTAGGGCGGGGTCCCCAGAGCCGTGCTCCCCCCGCCTCGCTCCCTTCCTAACGCCCTAATGGGCGGCATTATCGATTTGAAGAGCGGGGAAGCCCATTGGAATCTTCCCGCCCCGCTCTTCATGACGCGGCCGGAGACCGCGTCATTTCCGGGTCCGCGCATGCGTAGTGCGCCGGGTGAAGCCGACCGGAATCGCAGCGTCGCTAGGCAATGAATCGCAGCGTCGCCGGCGTCTTCGGAAGGTGAGTATCGGCGGCCCCCTCCCTCCCAAACCAGCACATATATATGTGTGTGTAATCCACATGTACATATGGATTACACACACACATATATACATTCACTTTGATTAGGCACATTTCATATGTGCATCTATATATATATATATATATATATATAGATGCACATATAGTTAGATTATATATATGTGTGTGTGCATGTATATATATATTTGTGTGTGTGTGTGTGCATGTATATATGTGTGTGTGTGTGTGCATGTGTATACATACGTGTATGTGTGTGTGTGTGTATACTTACGTGTGTGTGTGTGTGCATGTGTGTGTATACTTACGTGTGTGTGTGCATGTGTGTGTATACATACGTGTGTGTGTGTGTGCATGTGTATACTTACGTGTGTGTGTGTGTGTGCATGTGTGTGTATACTTACGTGTGTGTGTGCATGTGTGTGTATACTTACGTGTGTGTGTGTGCATGTGTGTGTATATTTACGTGTATGTGTGTGTGTGTGCATGTGTATACATACTTGTGTGTGTGTGTGTGTGCATGTGTGTGTATACTTACGTGTGTGTGTGCATGTGTGTGTATACGTGTGTGTGTGTGTGTGTGCGTGCATGTGTGTGTATACATACTTGTGTGTGTGTGCGTGCATGTGTGTGTATACATACGTGTGTGTGTATATACATACTTGTGTGTGTGTGTGTGTGTGTGCGTGCATGTGTGTGTATACTTACGTGTGTGTGTGTGCGTGCATGTGTGTGTATACATACGTGTGTGTGTGTGTGTGCGTGCATGTGTGTGTATACATACGTGTGTGTGTGTGTGCATGTGTGTGTATACATACTTGTGTGTGTGTGTGTGTGCATGTGTATATATATTTTGTAGAGAGAGAGACTGAGGGTGAGAGGGTCTGTGAGTTTTGTGTAACGCTGGGACCTGGGTGACGCAGTAAACTTCACCTGAGGTCAGAGCTAATCCTCGTCACTCTATCTGACCTCAGGTGATCTACACTGATGTCACCCTGTTCACATCGGTAACAGAAAACTCACTCTATGTGGGTCACGCTGTGAAGTGGGAAGTTTCACATGAGGTCAGAGAAACACATTGCTTTATCCGACCTCAGGTGACACAGACCATGAACTCTCCCCCTTCACTGCACGAGCCTTCAAATATAATTTTT